>WEKY01036520.1:415439-451924 GCA_013390045.1 Picathartes gymnocephalus
TTTTTTTTTTTTTTTTTGTTTTTTTTTTTTTTTTTTTTTGGTTGATCTTGTTTAATTTGCTTGTCTTATCACCCCTTTTTCTCTCTCTGAAGCTCTAGGCAGAAAAAAAAGATTATGTCTTGAGCATGGGAAGAGACTGAAGGCATCGCACAGGGACCCATCTTAGAACAGTTCCTTTTACATTTTATATAAAAAAAAAAAAATTATCTTGGCAGAGAGGTAAGTCTTGTCCTCTTTGTAAAACAACACAGGGTTTTCAAATAGCCACCTTACTGTGAGTTCTGAATTACTCTATCCAAGGAATAGATATGTTAATGCACTTCCTGGAGGCATTAAAAAGAACAAATTTGGGGGATTTATTTAGTTGTATTTTATTATTTTATTCTGCTAAGGAAAACTCAGAAAAGTGAGAAATCTTGATTTAATAAGAAAATGCACATCTAAATAATATCATACATGGCAATCATTTCCTGAAATTATTTTTCTCTAAATAGGAAACTCTTTCCCCATCAACTATTATACATCTGACTTTCACAGGTTTAGCTCCTTTATTTAAGTCTCTGTGTCTTATAATCACTTTTTGTAACTATTTTAACATGAAGTCTTTACTAGTTTAGATTCCACCTTTACAATATCCTGGGAGAACTACATCTGTCTCCATTCCAATTTTTCTGTCCTCCTCTTTCAGAAGGATTGACTCATCTATCAATGACATAAGAAGACAGTCCTTGACTGCACAAACCTGAGCTGAGTGACTTCCAGCAGCTGAGGGTCCCTGGCCCAGAGCCGCAGGCTGGGGGCACAGCCAGGGTAGCAGAGCCAGCACAGCCTGCCCGGGGCAGCACAGCCAGCCTGGGAATCACCCAGGGCGATGGATGCACGGGAACCAACAGGGATCACAGCCCTCATTTCCCTCCTGGGCACTGCAGTGGGCACAGCTCACCATCACCTCTCCAGCACAGCTACAGGAAAGCAGCTGAGGAACAACATTGCTCTGTTTTCTGACGGCTGGGAGGGTCACCCTCACTGTCCTGCACTGGGCAGCTCTTGCTCTGGAAATCTCCTTTTACATGAACCCCTTATCTAAGGCCTTCATGAGACAAATGACAGAAGAGATGCAACTACAGCCTTATTTAAACCAAAGAGAATTAAAGCAACACCTTTCAACACTAATAACACAGTTTTAAGTGCTGTAAACACAGAACTGAAACTCTTGTAAGAGACAGTTTCAACTTTTTAGAATGTTTTCTAATTCCAGTTTCTTGCTTTTCTGCTTTCAACAGTTTCTGCCGTGGACAAGTTACATTATCTGCTTTGGGGAATTGACTGAGGGCATTACTGCAGAGAACAAAGTTGCCAGACATGAATCAAAATGTGCTGGCAAAAACCATATTTTGTTCTAACAATTGCACTTATACACAGAGTCCAAAGTAAGAAGTTTGCATGAGCCCAAGGAAATACAGTGGGAAAAACCCATAACAACCAGAGTAGATGTAGTAGCTCATACTAATCTTCCTAAATTTAGAATTCAGAATAAGGGTTGGAAAATAAAGCTATATTTTCATTTTGAATCAGTTAGCAAGTAGCACTTGAGAATGTTTATTTTAACAAGGGGAACAGTTTCTGAATAGTCTCTGTTACTTCTCCTCCACACTCCCCACAAATTCACAATTCTATTTAGGGCTGGGTTTGGGGTTTTTTAACTGTTCTTCTCAAAGAGAAAAAAGCATATTGCTCTCCTCAGCTTTCCCAGGAAAGAGAGCAGAGGAGGAGGTACAGACTGAAAGCTAATTCTCCCTTAGCTCCATCAAAGCTGAAAGGAGCAGAGAGAAAACGTGAAGACAAAGTCATCACACACTACACTTGTGAAGAATTTAAAGCAAAGGATGCTGCAACAGAAAGGCTTCTCATTAGTTTCACTACTCCTGCCACCTACTACTGCTCTACCACCAGATACAGCGTGACACTGCCTTTTCTGGAGAACAGATTAAAGATCTCGTTTCCCTCTCCTGCTGCACCATTTTAAGGTTAAGCTCCCCATGCAGTGTAGACTTCCAAACTCTAAATTTCAGCGTTCAGTACTCTCACACAAATCAAGCTTTACTCCCCATTCCAGTGTCAGTGGGGTTTTATGGTACATACAATAATTATATGTAGTTATAAGTAAGCTGCACGTTCTCATATTTCAAAGCATTAGAGATGATGCCACAGATGCTAAAAGTGAAGCACTTTGCATGAGTTAATAAACAAGATGCTATCTCAAGGAATTGTGAAATGTCTCTCTCAGAAGTAAAGGATCCATTAATTACTGGAGTAGTGCCGTGTATCTCATGAACAGTAATTCCATTTTTAAATGACACATTTTAGAGCACATGTGCAGTTGATTTATAAGAAAATAATGGCCTTAAATGTGGTTATACCCAGTAATTTCTCTGGGACCTAGCAAAGCCTGTCTGCTGCTCCCCAGAAGGCACAACAGAAGACACCTTTCAATAGGAACCACAGTAACAACTTCTGCCTTATGACTGCAAGTTCTAGAGGTTAGACCAAGACCTAACTTTAATGAAATAAAAGAAAATTTAAAAAAGGTAATTGCAATCTTCAGCTTTATATTTTGCAACTACACGTATGTTCTTTCATGAAAATAAATATTTTTTTCTAACACTGATGGAATGGAATGCAAATTTATTATTACAATTATATGTGTCATTATAGAAAATAAGCATCTTTTTTTTTTGTAATTATTGAAAATACTTAAGTATGAAACGGTTTGCTTGGCTGTAAGGCTGAGCTCCTTCCATGAGAGAAAAATAAGAAATTGCTACTAAATTAATTGCAAAACAGCATCCAAAACTTACTCCATTTTTCTTATCAACAAATGATATTCCAACTTGTTTGCTTCCTTCTCTAAGCTGATTCATTCTCCGTGATCTCTTTATTATCTCAGTAATTTTCCTTGACTGCTATTCACGTTGTGACTGAAAACCACATTTTCATAATTTATTTTCATTGACTAAGGGTGTTTTGTTTTTTTTTTTTTCTGATGGAAATTCCTTATTGCTGCTTTGATGGGTCCCAGGACAGAATAGGTGAGCAGAGAACAAAGTATCACACAGAAATTTCACACTACACTCTTGTGCAAGTGAAGATACCAACATGAGATCTAATAAGCCAGGCCAAAGAAATTATGGCAGAATGAAGTTTTATTACTCCAGCTGTGGATCAGTGCAGAGATATGTATAATTTCTGTACCGACCCATGAATTACAAAAGTGGGCAATTCAAAAAGCAGGGCCTTACTATAAAGCAACGGTGGATGGAGAAAAATATCTGAATTAAGACCTACATGAATTAAGACAGGGCTTAGTAAATGAAAACTTTTGCAGTGTTAGATTATGTTTTCCAGCAAGGTGAAGCCTGGGTAAGGAAAGGTTCCTCTCAGACAGCGGGAACCCATCGAAGCAAGGAGATGATGGGACCTGTGACTGGTGCAGTGCTCAGCTCCCTCTGCAGCCAGACTTGGCACGAGCATGAAGGCAATGAGCTTCAGCCAGGGTGCCAAAGCACCCTGCAGAGGAGTGTGAGTGCTGAGCTGCCCTCCTGGAAACCAGCTCAGCTGGGGCACTGCTGGACCTGACTGCAGAACTTGTGCACTGACTTCCAACGGGAGCTCTCTGTGCCTGCACATCTAACGTACTGCAAGAGATGCTGACGAGCAGCAGCACAAGGACATGAGGGTGCTATACGTGTGCTACACTTGGACATGGAATTCTTTTCACACATATAGAGCACCCACATCTGGCCTCTTAAATTAAGACAAATTTAAGTTAGTTACTAGTCAGAAAGTATTTACTCATTTTGCAAATACTAGCCAAAAAGTATTCACGAATTCAAAAATTCTATCGTACACAGCTGGTAATTATTTTCATATACACCTTTATGGCTGTATTTAACTAAGGTGTGATGTTAATGACATCATGAAACTGGCAGTGACCCATGCTGTTATCTCACTACATACTGCACTCTATGTCCAAATCTAAGAATTTTTTTTTAGACAAGGTAGAGATGGAGAGTCCACTTTCTTTAGATGCAGAATCCCTTTGGTAGCTGAGGAATTCTGATTGAAATCTGAATGCAGGGCATTCTAAACTTGCTTCCATTATTGCTGTGTACAAATGCCTGGACTGATTCTAACTGAGAGTATGGCAACAGTAGGATAACTTTGGTGGGACACCATCCTAGCCCAAAGGTAACTCAGGCAAACTTCAGATAAGTGTCTTCCACCAGTAGTGGCAATACTGTTTTGCTTAATAAACTACACAAAAAAACTCAAATAAATCAACAGAATACAGTTTTACAAAATAACCCGATTCTGTGGCATCATTTTCACATTAGTTTTTGGAACATGTTATTTCTTTGAGATAGTAACTGCCCAATGTGATGGAATGGTCAAACTGTCTTAAATATTCCTGAAAACTCAGCTCAAAGGCCGACTGAAGAGATTAGCAAGTTTGTCCGGAAAAAGATGCTCCTTCTGGCTTAATGGAAGCAAGGTTTACGGAGAAACTGTGGGAACTGGTGCAGGACACCCATCACCTACTGGAATGGAACAGGGGGACAGGGGCTGTGCTGCCAGCTCCTGCACAAGGGGACATCCCCAGTGGGAGCCAAGGAGCTGCTGAGTGGGATTTCAGTGAGGGCAGGGGGAGAGAGAGAGATCACCTTCTCTCACTGTCTCTACAGAGAGGTAGTGGCAAATCGGCTTCAAGTTTTTATGACAAAATACTACTCTGGCCTGGGATCTGCTAAGTGTTCTGATTTTCCAGATTTCCCGATTTCTTAACAGCTGAAAATCTTTTGCCAATGTTATTAGGGTTTTTAAGTATTACATGCAGCATACAAAGCCTTTCTGTGTCAGCCTTTGCAAAGCTACAGGAGAAATTGTTTCTTCTTTCTTCCCCCCAAAAATATACATAAAACCCAAATAATCTTCTGAAATAAGGAAGATTATAGAGTTTCTAGAAATTAATACTATGAACTCCTCTTCTTGGTTCCTTAGTTGACTACTTGATTTTAGTAAATGCAGTTCACTGAGAGCAAAATCTTAAGGCATTCTTTAAGAAAACATACACAAAACCCATGGTCCTGAGAGAAGCACATCAGATTTCTATCATGGCAAAGATGGGAACTAGAAAAAACTAAGCAAACTGCAATTAAAACATATATATATATATATGTATGTATGTATAAAAAAAATACAGCACTAAGCCTTCAGGTTCAGAGACAACATTCAGCAGGCTATTTGAAGAAAAAGAAGTTAACTCGATCCAACCTCCTTAATAACCAGATGTTCGCAATCATAAAAAATATACCTTTAACCGAAACAATCTTCCTGTTCCGGAGCGTTCCCTTTGCAGGAGCATTTACATAACAATATGTGACATCTGAAACGCTCAAGGCCACCAAGCATGGCAGTACAAATTAGAGTCATTTCTCAAGCCGCTGCGCGAGGCGCCGGCGCTGGGCAGGCACGACCCGCACGCGGCAAGGCCGGGAGCGGTGCCCGGGCTCCCGGGATGCCTGCTGAGCCTCAGGAGAGGGAAGCCAAGCTCCTTACCCGCCGTAGGCTGGGATGGGAGGAGGGGGAGCCGCTGCTCGGAAGGTGTTGTACACCGTGCGCCCTCGGCCTCGTAGGTGGGCACCTCTGTAGGCCGCAGCGGCGGTCGCAGCAGGGTAGGGAAATCCTGGCACTGCGGAGGGAAAGAAACGGGGATTAATGTGCACTGTCCGTGTTCCCGAGCAAGCAGTGGCGTTGTGAGGATATAAGAGCTCGCCTGTAGCTGGACCAGGGAGTTGCCAGAGTGTTTTAACTCCTCTTCTCACACAAATCTCTGTGTGCAAACAGCAAACTGAGAATTGGGATGGCAGCGTCATACGCGGCTCTGAGTTTCTCAGAAGACACTATTAAGAGGAGTGTTGACTGGTTCAGCCAACACTGCCACCGGCAAACTCCTGAGGTCCAAGTTCAGGCTCACAGTTAAAATGTCAGAGATATTTCCACCACATTATTGGATCTGTCTTCTAAAGTCAGCCCTGTTTTGAGTGGGGGTGAGACATCAGAGACTTAGGTGACTTTGAGTCACCTAAATTATCCAGTGATTTTGCCAATTGATCAGAGCTCTGCTTTTGTTCAGGAGTTTATTATTAACCAGCTCTTAACTGTGTAATAAAGGGAAGAGTTTTTCCTCTCTTTTCTCTTTTTTTGGGTTGCACCACATACGTAACAGTACCTTTCAGTCCTTCAAAGAAAATACTTGTATATCTGAGGAATACATCTGAATCCACATAAAATTCAGACCAAACAGAAATAACTTAATCATATAACAAAGAAATTAACACATCTTTATATTGTCATTGCAACTATGAACATTAATTACCTTTCCATGTGACACTCAAAATATTTTGATCACAACTTGAACAGTAATAAAGTATTAGAGGCTTTCGTTCTGTAAAATTTCTCTTGAGAAGTTGCGTAAAACTTCTCTCTTGAAAACTTTTTAATTGAAACAATAATAATAAAACACCAAAACAACAAACAAAACTTCGCACATCTTTCTCTGCCAGTTTTTAAAGCAGTATTTCATTACTTAATTTCTCCTTTGTACATATACTGCTTGTCAATGTTAGATCAGCTATTTCTTGAATGAATTAATCAGTGAGACAGATAAAATCAAATCTAGCTCTGTTAGCACTCAGGTTACATCAGATGTACTTCACTATATTGATTTTTTTTTCAGTGTGTAAATAAAGAAATAAATATTGCTTAGCACAGCCCTAATAAAAAGCAAGCACACGGAAATACTGATGTACAAAAATCTTCAAATCTGAAATATGAATTGATTTCAATTCTCATTTAGCATCAAATATTAAAAGAAGCCTTGAATTTGAAAAAAGAAGATGAAAAAAATGCACAACCTTTAGGCCTTGCTGGCTGAACGTGTGAAGGTAAATACTGTAATTATGGTGATTTCTCTATTACTGCCTTACTGCTGTGGCTTTGGGGCTTTGCCACAACAAAGGTTACACAGTAATTCTGCAAAGATTTACATGCCTGTGATACAACATAAACCAACCTTACGGCAATGTAAATAAATTACATCTGTCTTAGAAAGTGCAAATACCATATCTTATAAGGAATATAAAAGCAATGTGTCAAAATCAAAAATATGAACTTGTAGAACTCACTATCCTGTTGATAACTTTGCAAGCAACTGCATTTAAGAAGTCTTAAAAGAATTGTACTGGAAAACATTTTAAGGAAACTTTTAAGGAAAAACAATGTATATATCACATATGTGAAATTTGGATGCTGTAAGTACTTTTGCATATTCAAGAAGATTGAGTATTGACCATTGTAAACACAGTAGTGACAGAACGATGACCTGCGCCGGAACCATGTCACTTTTGTCCTTTTCTTTTCCAAGTATTCAGCCTTGTATAAAAATTAATACAATATGCAGAGGAAAATGCAAAAGATAGTTTTACATGATGTTCAAAGAGCTACAGATCTACACATTCCCTCCAGCCTTACAACTTTTCTTTGGGCATCCAGCTTTTGCTCTTCCCAAATGCAGGTGTTGGACTGGATGGAGAACTGGTCTGATCCAGTGCAGTTATCTTTGTGTAAGAGTGATGTTCAGCTGCAGTCTGCCTGCCTTAGAAAAATCACTCCTTTCCAACTAAGAGGCATTTCTAGAAGTAAGTTTCTCCAATAAATTGATAGTTGTGTCTTAAAAGAGAAAAATGCAACTAACTAAATAAAAAGGAACAAACCCAACAAACCTGAGAAGAGTCCGCTTAAACAAATGGGTGGGAATGGATTTGAGAGAATGGCCAGGAAAAACTGATATCTGAAATGATGGACATGTTAAATGATAAACTGTAGTCTTTAGGTACACTCTTAAACTGTCAAAATTAAGCAAAATTTCTCTGACCAAAAAGGCAATTAAAAAAAAAAAAAAAATCTCAGTTTGACAACCTTAGAATTTCTTCACTTTCATCTGCAGTTCTCTAACTATTGATAGGAAACACACTTCCACAAGAAGTAGTGGTAGAGAAAATCCAGCTAACTCAAAACCAGCCTAAGCTCAAGCAATGTAAGATAAGTAACACCACTGTGGGCTTGCAAGACATGGTCTGGAAAGTCCTGCCCAGAGATCTGGTCCAGTAATTAATTCTTTGTAATGAACATCTGCATTTGGCAGTATTTACAGCAGTTGTTCTTTTAGGCTCCTAAGAAATTAATTAAAACCAACTGGAATTGTTGGGAGACACTGAGGAAATGCCTCTGTGAAAGAATAAACTCCTAATGTGGTTTGTGAGCACTTTTTCCTTTGAATTGTACCCATTCAACCCAGCTTTCATTCAGACATACTAAAATACATATTTTGCAACAGCTGAACATTTCTCCTAATTCTCTTTATTCTTCATGACAGTCACACCTTGGAAAGAATTACAAGGGGGTCACTGACCACTAATCTTTGACACTGAATGCTTTCTACAAAGAAATGTCCCTGGAAAAGCAGAGTGCCCCATCAATGAATGAGTCAAAAACAACATTTTTTTTAAATTACGTTTTTATGAGAAAGAAGGCTTTCTCTTAAAAAAAGAGGAAAAGAAGGAAGAAAACAGAGACAGTAGGCAGAGTCACTTAGTCCATAAGTTACCAAATCCAACACCTGTATGGGAGGCTCAGCAGTCATGGGAGATGCTAAGACAAGGTAGTGATTTTTTTATCATTTTCAAAGGATCTGCAACACAAAGGATGAGTTTGAATGAGAAGCCTGAAGTAATGTAATTGTTTTGCTATGCTTGCCTTGCATTGCTCTCTTAATACAGTCATGAAGTAAAAAATGTCTAAAGTAAAGCAAAGCACTAAAAACCATGAAGATGCAATCAGCAGAAGGCAGAGCAGAGATGTGCAGCTCTGTCAGGAAGAGGATCAGACACGATGGAAACTAAACATGGGAAGCACAGGACTAAGAGTGGCATTGCAAGATTTTACAGTCAAGTGAGCCCTAACAGTTGAGTTTATACATAACAGAATGATATCCATCTCAAAAACTGATTTGGGTCCATCTGAAAATACACCTTTTACTGTCAGGTAGTAAGATGAGAGATTAAGGTTAGAGGTCAAATAATCAACAGGTTTTGTCACCCTGGATTTGAGTTCAGAAAAACCCCATCACGTTCCTTCAGCCCAGCTGAGAAATCAGATGGATAGGAATATGCAATAACCACAGAATTTATTTTGCTACCAACTTTTTAATATCCTCACCCCAAAACAACCAGAAGAAGTGGCAGCATTAGAACACAACTGAAGAATGGACTTCATAAAAAGAATTTTATGAAACGGGCTGTCCCATCAGGAAGCATTAAGTGCTATTAACCAGTCCCAAAAGTAATGAAGATAGTAGCCAGGAGGGGCAGAGGTTTTAATGACTTATAGTTTGTAGGTCAACCTTCCTTAGTGCCTCAGTGCCAAACTGCTGAAACTCAGTCAGTGAAAATGCTATTATAATGGGGTTGAAAATGTGTTTGACTCTCAGCAGGGGAGCACCTGAGCCCACTTCTAAGCAAAAGTAGCTTAAATTCATCAAAGCAATTTGATGACTGGAATTCTTCTGATCTGTGACAGAGAAAAGGCAGATTTCTCCAAAAGCACATTGATGATAGGAGGTGATAACATGAGGTTATAAAAAGACAGACTATTCTAAGGACAATATACAATCAAACATCAAGCCATAGAAAACAATTTACATTTTCATCTAATGGCCCCATCCATTCCACAGATATTCATTCAGCTATTCAAATACGAATGAGTATATATAAAACCATAAGACTCAGTTCCAACAGTCACTCCGCAATTTTAATTTTTCAGGTAAAAAAAATCAGCGTGTAAATAATAGGCTGTAGAAATCATTGGCTTTGCTTAATATACTTATCCAAAATCATACAAATCATCTACTACAACCTAAAGGAAATAGTATTAAGAACATTATGCTGGTAAGATTTCTTATTTAAACTTGTTTGCTCTATTTTTATACTTAAGAGAATAAAATTTTAAAATGTGTTATTACAATGAATATTGTCTACAAAGTTTTCTCTTCTTGCACTTTGTAAACATGAAATCACTGCCAGGGTACCTCCTTCACGGAATTTCAGATTAGATCTCAAACATTAATACAGCCAGCAAATTGCCACATTTAAGCAAATAAAAAGGCCTTTGGAATTAACAGGATTCATGGTAGTGTATCAGCAAAATTGAGGTAACTAATCATTTTATAGAAACAGCAAATATGAGCATAAGGAAGAAAAACTTAATCTCTGAGTTCAAAGATGAAATTTAATCAAATCCTAATTTTTCCCTGAAGATGTAATATAAGCATTTGTTTTACTAATTTTTTATTAAATGAACATGACAGGGAGGTGCACTTTGTAAGCACCATGGCTCAACACAGGCCCAGGAAAACAGACTGAAGGAACAATGGGAAGCTTCAGTTCCCAAAAAGCGGAGTATAACCTGGCAAAAAATACTTAAGGGTTATACACTGCATATTAAAGTTTTAAAGCTTTGGGATAGATGAAAGAGCAGCAGATGCAAAAAACAACAGGGGGCAGATTTTGTATCAAAGCCATAAAAATATACAGCCACTTTAATGGGCAATTATTCTTCACATTTTTGCTGCGGTTTGAATTTGTATGAGGGCGCCATATGCCTCAAGAAAGGTGTGCCATCAAAATGGATGAGCAGATCTACCTCTCATCACTCCTAATGTCTCCTCTTCTGCACAGAGTAGCAGGTCATCTGCCACCAAGAGTTTGCAAATGTTTTATGGTGAAGAATTTTAATGTTACATCGTGTTTGAATCGGCTTATTGCTAATTTACTGCAGCACAGTTTAACTGCTAGAAAGACAGGGAGACACATTTACATTATTCCCATAGTTCAGGAGGATCCCCGTTGAGGAAACACAATAAATTAAAAACAAAGAGATATAATGGGTAGCATGCTGAGAAGGGCTAAGCAGAATAATCTATATGATATTATCTGAGATTTCAGGAACAGAATGAGCAGTTTATCCCAATGTGCGCTGTGTTTTCCCTTCACTGTAATAGTAATAAGTATTATTAAGTGGGATTCTTTGCAAGAATTATAAACACTGCGCTAAAGAGGATTTGTGCATTTAAATACACAGACCAAAGCACACTGCAAGCAAAATGTAAGCTATGTTAACACAGATTTTAACATGAAAATACATTTAAATCATATATAAATATATGTACATACACACACTTCAAATTCAGGGTAAAGAAAAAAATCTTTAGAAAGTTCACAGTGTTTAAAATTACAGGCTGAAAATAAATTTCTTCACCTGTCACTGTTGTGAGATGATTTTCCATGGGATTTAGTTTGAATTAACTGCATTCAAAGGAAATTTCCCATATACATCAAACACAGTCACAACTGGTCACTTCTACTTCTTTCCTTCACAAGCTATTTATTTTTTGAAACACATTTAAAATTATAGACCAATTATTTCCTTACTATTGTAGAAAAATACATGCCAGTATTATACGCTGTTGTTCAGGAATGAATAAATCTGTATTTTGGAGAAACCCCTACTTATAGGACATTCTCATTTGAAATGCATTAAAAAGGAAAACAAAAATCTCTAATTAATGTACAAGTCTAATCACCATTCTCCACATGGAAGAATAATTTTTCACTGTTCATTTGCTCAGTGTAATCTCAAAACTGACATAACAGAAAAGCAATGGCCTATAAATCTGCTCTCATTTGTTTCTTTAATATTCATATTCCATTTAACTACAGCTGCTTGTTGCTGCAGTCTATTACAACATGCAAAACTGTCGATAAAAATATTATGAAAGGCAAGATGTGTTTCTTCATGGCTCTGTGTGCCATTTATTTGGAAAAAAATAACAACAAATGACTCATGGATTGTCCCTTAGTTTGCTGCACGCTGGGTGATTAGTGATTAATTACCTTGCTGCAAATTGACATGGCACAAGGAAATTGACACAGCTCTGATTAATTAACTTTTTTATGCAAGACAGTTACTTACAAAACAGTGCACACTGTAATTGAATCCCTTTACACAGCACTACTGCATTAAGTTTCCTGTCAAGTCCAAATTAGCACCAAATTTCATGCAAATTTGGTGAAACTTTTTATACTGACGTATATGTAAATATTTCTAGAAAAGTGAGAGACAACTGCTTTAAAAGAGTTTTCAAATATTTCAGCCACAAACATGGAAAGAATCAATTTGTAGATTTTTCCATACCAAACTCTAATCAAATGCACAAAAAAACCCCAAAAAACCATAAACTAAATATTTCAGTGAAGAGCAACCTAATGTGCTTATTCCTATGTTAAATTATAGGAAGACACTTAACTTTGAGCACAACTTCTCATTTGTGTATCCTAAAGTTGCTTTCAGATCTAATTGATCTATTATTTCAATGACATGTCTATAATGACTTCTTAGTAATTATTTTAAGTCTAGATGGAACTATTCTTTTTGTTAATCTCTTCTCATGAACCGATAAACAATCCACTATTGGTTTCTCTGTATATTGTTACCATGATATGCCATTAATTTATAACCCTCTGAGCAAAATCTTGATGCCCAAGCCTGGAAACTGTCCCACCTTCCTGCCCAAGCTTTTTCCCTGTCAGGGTGACTGGTCACGGGCGCAGCTGCCCAGAGGGGCTGTGGGATCTCCATCCTTCACACGCTGCCCGAGCGTGGTCCTGGAGAACCTGCTCAAGGCTCTGCTGCTGGAGCACAGGTGGGACAGTATGTTCTCCAGGGTTCCTTCCAACCTCAGCCACTCAGATTCAGTCATTTAGGGAGTCTGTGGCTGTCAAAAATCCCCTTATACCTCACCCTTCTTTAAACTGGGTTGCATATGCAGGCACCTGACATCTCCAAGAACAAGCAGAAGAAAATGGAGGATATGAAGGGATACAAAGGAGCAGATAAGATGATTGAGAACTCTTTTTGTAAAGCTATGTAATGACAGCAGCCTACACCTTTGAATTAAAAAGAAGAGCTATAACTGGTGGTGAAATTACTTATGATGTACTTAAAATCAAAATGAGAGTACTGCATAGCTGAAATTACAAATAGTTGATGTTGGAATCCAAGACACGGAAAATCCTCAAAGCCTTGGGTCTGCTTACTCTGAGTATGAAATGTGTACTGCATTTGACCTAAAGTCTTGATATAAAAGTAGTTATGCAATAAAGTAAAAAGTTCAGAGTGTGGTCGTGCAGAGTAAATTAATGGATTTCTATGGCACAGTACCTAATTGGATGAAAAATGCCGCAATGCGACATCTACGAAAGGCAGGTATTGGTGTAAAAGTAAAAACATTTGTACATTGCAATTATCTATTGGTTAATTAACTTTTAAGAGACCTTGTAACTTGCTATCTGGGGCTCACTTTTTCACATTATGTCTGACTTCTACAAGTCTCTGTGAAGGAGTTGGCAAAACTCCTGAGAGATTATAGCCATAAATCCCACTTGAAGCATATCCAAGTGAATGCGTCTCATTCCCGAAGATATAATCCCAAAAAGTTGAGGTACAAAGAATAGTTCACAAAGGAAACAACTAAAAAAGAAGAAAATGCTCTGGAGGTAAAAAAGCACCCAGGCTGTAAAGAAAAGAAACAGTAGAGATCAGAGAAGACATGTTTGATCTTAAATTAAAGAACAATCTTCAAATACAGATGATCAAAGTGATCAATATTTTGTCTGGTGTTCCTAGTTATTGCTAGTTATTCCCTGTTACTGCTAACAGCTCTAAGTTTCAAGCAAAGGGAAGAAATCCCCTGTGTCTAACAAAGCACCATTTCGGAGACAAAGGAAAAAGGCCGTGGTTGTGGAAAGCTGGATGAAGAGCAGCACTGCCATAAAGAGACGACAAAATTTAGTCATTTGAATGTTTATGAAAGTCAATTATATAGTGACAAGAAATACTGTTTAGATGACACAAGGATTCCTAAAGCTCAACAAAATTATTAAACTGTAAAAAGAGCATTATCAGAATGCATTGGGAACAATTTAGGCAGGAAGTAGTAGAAGAAAAACCCAGCTGTTAACCTAATCCAAGCCATAATGGAAAAATTGTCAAAACAAAGAATTGCACCTGCAAAGTAACAGTGATACAAAAAGTGTTCATTCCTAAAAAGCACTTGCTATCTGTGAAATTCAGGTTGAATTTTGCTGTGCACTGAATAGTTCTAAGAGCCATGACTCAGTAACAACCACCAAAAAATAGAGTGACACTAAGGTGTGCCTTGATTTGAAACCAATTCTTACAGGCTAAGCTGAAAAGCACAAAATTAAGAGTGTGCTCTCTGACAGACAGGATGATTTGAGGTGTACAGTCAACACCATGTGTCTGGTGCTAAAAGTGAGTGACACAGCAGGGAGGTTACAGGATGCAGAGCCAGGGAAGGTGGCACCCAGGACTGCGCACAAAGGGGTCTGATGTAGAACTGCACCACAGAACGTGATGCAAAAGAACAGTGAACGTAATCCTCATTATGTGGATATGATGTACATAGTAAATGCAATCACTAAATGTAATTCTCACTATTCAGCTGCATTCTGAGAGGAGTAAGGCCAAACAGTCCTACTGATCTCATTCACAGGTTAGTCACCAGTGCTGCCCGTGGCCCGGTGCTGTGTGTCCACCGACAGCAGAACACCAAGGGGAGGCACCCGAGTTCCCAATGGTTCTTGGCACACACAGTTTTTATTATTTGAACCAAAGGACAGAGATATCTCCACAATTTACTATCTTTCCCACATCTCCCACTATCCACATGTAGGGTTGTGTGTAAGTGGAAAAAAAAAGTCGGCGACACAATTCCGGCCATGTCTCTCTTTCCAAAACTCCTAAGCCTGCTGGCTCAGACACAGTGCTCCAGCACAAAACAGATCAACAGCAGAACGAGGGCAAACAGCAAGGCCCTTAAAAACACATTTGTGAACATGAAATGAAAGCCAGGTTTACAGATTTTGGGCACACACCATGCAATGACGTAAAGAAGTCATCATTTAAAATATTAATAGACAGGAGGTAAAATGAGAGTTATCCTGCAAATAGTTACAGAAAGACAATGTGTACTAATACAGAATATCAAAAATGCTGTAGGAAGAATTTCAGACAACACTACAAAAAACAAAACAAAACAAAACAAAAACCCCAAAAAACCAACACAAACCAAAACAACCAAACCCAAAGAGGTTCACTTTAGAGTTAAAAACAGGATGATACTTAAATGCAATCCTTATGAATACAGTTTTACCTCATTTTTTAAATTCTGTACTATTTTTATCTTACTTGAAAATCAGTGGTGTTATCCTGCATCAAAGCAAGGTCCAACGCAATAGGCCAGAACAGAGTTTAAAAACCTTCTAAAGACATTCCAACATGGGATGATGTGAGTACTTTTCTACACTTCTGTGTAGAAAATGTGTACAGTATTCTTGTACGCTTCTGTACATCGGGGAGTGAATTATGGAAAGCCATTCCCTTCCTACTTACTATTGGTATCTTCTTTCTTTAAGCTTTCACTGAAACCCACTGTATTTAACATACAAAGGGGAAGGGCACTTGCCACATTTTTCCTGGTTACTACTGGGTGATGCTCTTCTTAAATAAAGGCAATTAATTCGGGAAGCACATCAAAAGATAGTTTGACCCCTAAATGTTCAGTAATAAGGTTTTTGTAGCCTGGAAATTATATATGCAATTGCTCTTGTCAGACGTATGGACAGCTCCCTTTGGCAGGATTTTTGCATCCTCAGTCAGGAACTGCAGCCCTACAGTGGTTAATTTGGTTAATTAATGGCCCAATCACAGCCTCCTTTGCAGAGGTGCTCTACCTGTCTCCTACGAAGCAATAAGAAGCAGACAAAACCACCAAGGTGTAAATGCAGCCCACTGATATATATAGTATCAGTGATGAAGTGACCTGCCATTCCAATTCAGCTTAAGAGAAAACAGACCAATTAAAAATTTAGTTTGCAGAACCTTCCTACATTCAATTCAGAAATACTGTAGTGCTGGCAAATTATTTATACCATATGAATACTCATTTTTCAAACTGTTCCTGACCCATATTCTAATTCAAAATGGCAAGCCTATCAAACAGTTACATGAAGAAAAACTACAACAATAAAATCAGAACAAAGGAGTCATTGATGTCATTGCAATGTATGTCCATTTGGATTGAATGAGCTCGTGACTGACACACAAAACCCAGAGAAGGATACACCAAGTTCCAGGAGCACCCACTCTGCAGCTGCCTGCAGAGGCAGCAAACTGCCATCGTTACAGCATAATTTTCAGGTAATTGCATGTGTGCAACAGATTAAACCTGACAAAATCAACGGAATCCAGGTTTCCAAACTGAATGCTTCCACTAATGATTTGCTGCAGAAGCGCACTTTGAACCGCCTTCTGAAAATTTCTGTTTCCCCTGTGTAATTTTCTTGGTATTGAAAATATCCCAGAACATAACAGAAATGTCAAAGGTCTTCCTTCAATCCATTAGTAACGCCACAGGAAAATAAAACCTGGAATGTCTTCACTGAAACAAGAAACATGAAAATAGTTTCATACAGCATTTTTTATGTGCTTTACTAATATTCCTAAGCCAAGGAGCCTACTTCTAAAGCAAGGACATACTGCATAGACAGGCTTGACTTAATTTTCATTTCTGTAGGACAATGAGTCCTCAAATACACTAAATCCTACTATTGGACTTGAACTTTATAAATATAAAATGTAAATTTATGATTTTCCTTATTTATTCTGTAAGCAAGATCCTGAACCATCCTCCATATATGAATTAAAACAAAACACCCACAGGAAAAAAAATCTTTTTGAAACTAGGACATATGTCTGCTACATGCAAGTGCTGATATTCTTAATAGAGAACAAAATTCCCATATCATGTAATTAATACTTTATGCCTGTGACATAGTTTCTCCTTCTCTCTTAGCACATAATGCATGGAATAGTAAGACTATTGGGATAATTTCGGGGCACATCTAATGTCTGCTCTGAAGGAATGAAGCGTGTTTTCCTGATTTGCTTAAAAAAAAAAAAACCTGGAGGATAAAAAATATTTCTTGGCAAAAATATTACAGGACCAAAGGTTTCCAGGGAATTTTCCGAAAGAACTGCCTTCCCACCTTTCAAAAACATCTCATCTTTGCCTTGTTGTTTCCTGGTCGCTCATAAGCTAAAATCCCAGGGCAACATAGTTTATTGTTTTAATATCTGTCTGACGCAAAGCAAAAGTATTCTCTGGTGAGTGCTTATCTGTCATATGTACTTCTGTGAAAGGAATATCAAGATAAATAAGATGTTCAAGGGCATATCATGGGATTATGAGTTTGGCACTTACTGAATTCTGTTTAAAAATAGTTGAAACAATAAATACAAAACAACAGCTACACTGTTATTTTGAGAATGTGAGCTTGAAGAGCATTGGGTTTTAAATATTTTACTTATAAGGGGTTTATGCCTTTTAGTATGAATAGAAAATGAACACTCAAGTCCATAAATGGGACAAACAAGATGAGAGGAAATAATATTCATAATTTAAACAGTTAAAACAATAAAATTCTGTTCTAATGGTACAATGGACTGTGAACTTACTTAGTATTAATTAAACTCAATGTAATGACATTTTCTATATTGAAATGAATAACCAGTGATCTGGAAATTCATTTAGACCATTAGGTTAATTACAGAAACTGATGGAAGTTTTATCAGACAATTACAATTAAAGAACACGAACAATGTGGGACAGATTTATAAGCATTTGTACCACCTCAATCATTTTTGCTGAATTCCACTGCCACTTCTTCCAAAACTGTAATCAATATATCAATTAAAAAATGGGCCATCAACTTCATTTGACCTTCAACATGATAAAATAAAATTAATAAATATTGGATTTTGCATTTTCATATTTTTCTTCTTTTAATTCTATCACTTGATTGCAGTATGAAAGATTTATTTAGGAGCTGATAAGCAGGCTTACTGAAGATGAAACAACTCTAATGCTTAGGAAATCTAAGGCAAAATTTACTTCAGTTTAAAATGTACTCATTGAAGTCAAGAAAAATTCTCTTTTATGGGCATGCTACATATTTGAGAAATAGAAGCGTCCATCTGCACATCATTCTAACAAAAGCACGGAGAAACTTAAAATATTTCACCATATATGTGAGCTACTCATGTAGTTAACAGTGAGCTGTCCCTTCAATGTGTACTCGGAAAAATCCACTAGTAGCTACGCACTCAATAACTCCAGTATCTTTATGCTTACTTGGAGCTAAAATAAAACCTGAAGGTTTCAGAGATCAAAGTACTGATTTAGAGAGTAAAAAATACTTAGGTGCCTTTGAACTTCCCTTTAAATTTTGAATTCCATCTGTCTCGCGTTGCCCTCCACGGGGCCTGGGTGGGCACAACGGGGCACTGCTGAGGGATGGGATGCACAGCTTGAGGCTGCAGCCTCAGCAGACCAGCGAGGGCTGGGAGAGCCCAGCAGCACCAGGAGCCAGTCCAGAGCACAAGGATTCCTACTGGAAATGTATCTCCTCTTCCACACCCTGCCTCGAAGGACAGGGACATTATCAGGGAACAGCCAGGCACACGCTGGGAAGACAAAGGACAACAAACGTGATTTGCAAAAAGAGAGGCTTCCACTGTCAGGACATTCGGTCACTGGAACAGATGACCCCATAAGATTGTGAAATTTCCATCCTTAGAGGTGCCCTGGTGCAGCCTGGTCCTTCCAACCTGAATTACTTTACAATTCTACAAACTCCTGTCTTCTTTCTTCCCTATGCTTTGGCTCTCAGGAGCTTCTACTTCACTCACATTTTCAGGCACTTCTACATTATAGAAAAATGGGGAAAATAGGCACAAAACAGTCTTTAAAAGTTCTTGCATAAATTCAGTTTTGTATTTTTGCCTTTTTGAACCATACACACTCAGCTGTGTTACCATCCTTGGCAGGACAGCAAAAATAATTTTTTCTTCTTTTAAATCTTCCTTTTGTCCGGCAGGGTCTTAATATTCTCATGGCTCTTATGCATGTGTGGCTTCAATTTGGAAAAGTTGCAAAATTATTCTTGATACATTTCTTATTTACCAGTAGATACAAATTTCTTTGGGATTTTGAAATTCCCTGTGGAAGCAACTATTCTAAAAACTGAGGGCAAAAAGAGACTGTCAGTTATGTGCAGCCAAAGTGTTCCATTTACTTTCAGTGAGATATCCTGGGCCTCTAGGAACATGAGTGCAGTGAGTGCTGAGTCACTGGGATTTGGTGAACTCCGATCATTCCTTGCTGGATTGAACTCCTTTCAATGCTTGTCTGCATTCTGCATTACTGTAATGATGGAGGATTTAACTAAAATCCGTTGTACGGGTTCTACCCTGGAGATGCCCGTCCTGTGGGGATCTACAGCAGCCAAGGCTTCCTGCCCGGATTTCCTGGCCGTGGTTGTCAGAGGACCCGTCCCAGCCAGGGCTGGGAGCACACTGACGTGCTGAAACTCTGCTCTCTACATAACAAATTATCTATTCCAACAATAGATGTGCAAATGAAAAACTGATTCAGGTCCCATCTTCTCCTTCAGCGTAAGAGAACAGATGAGGCATGAGAGACTATTGCTGCTGATTTGTTCCACTGCTTGCAGAAGAAGCAGCTCATTTCTTTCTGTATTTTGCGAAGGGCCAGAAGTGATGGAGGGAAGCAGAGCCATGTTTCCATCTCCTGACATATTCAGAGGCGCAACTAATCATTGTGCTGGGAAATGTATGGTGTGATACATAAAATATATCCTGGAGAAATAAAATATCAGAAGGAAAAGAGTAGTTCCAAGAGCTGCAGTCTGCTGTCTGGAGAGCCAGTGGGTAAAAGCACTCAGAGTCATCGGAGACTACCAGTGGTCAGTAGAATTACAAACTAAGAAGTTCAGTGAGAAACCAAGCAAGACAAATTAAGAAACAAAATACATCTTACAACCACGTTCCAGTCCTTCATGCCTTATAACTCAGGAGCAAAAAATCAACCGTCAAGTTAGACAACACTTTGAAAAATGGGGACTATTCTCTTTCAAATATCTGAGAATTCCTAAATGCCGTTAGCACTCAGTGAACTTCAAGTATCTCAGATGGCTTTAGAAAAATCACAGCAGACTCTTTCCCTTCTGTTAAAACAATTACAAATTGAAAACCTCTTAATTCTTACATTGTAAGCAGTTGTAAAGTATCACACAGTTACAATATCAGCAGTAACAGAATAAACGATTAAGAAATTATTCAAAAAGGAAGGCTGCAATATTGTTTCTACATGGAAAGATAATAGTACAAGTATTCATCTCCTAGACACTAATGTTGACTTATCAGTTATAATTTCAATATTACAAATGTGCATAAAAATGGACTATAGAAGATCTTTAAACTCATAAAAGAAATGAGATGAACATCAACCTTCATTTCTATTCACTTCTAGTGGAATTTTCTATAGAAATGAAGCTATTTTACATCTTTATTGAAAGTTTTGTAATAAGGAGAAATAAAAAAACCTAATTACAATATTTAGCAATCATAGTAATTTTGTGTTATTAGGAGTTGTGACCCTGTAGGGGAAACTGCATTTTGGCAAGAGGAAATTCTATACATAATAAAGGAAAAATCATGACTTGCCGACACACAGACACGGAAGAGTAGTAATTTCTACTGCAAGGGCTACCAGCAATGCCTGTTATGAAACTCTATTACACATTGCCCAGTGGGAGGGAGACAGGCAAAGCCTGTTTATTTATGTATTTGGCATAATTGAAAACAAACAGGTGTTTGTTAGGATATCATTATTCAAGGAGCACCACTGCAAAATAAGATTTTTCAACAGGACTAACTCAGGAGACACAATGGAAACAGTGAAGTCCAGAGCTCAGCTCGCTCACAGAGTCTCTTTGGGGAATCAGTATTAGTGGAAATATCATCTGATGGAAATAGTAACCCCAGAAATAAAATTCTTGGGATATAACTCAGTGAGGCAATAGGAGCAACAGAGTAAACTTATGAAAGGCTTTCAAAGAAGAGCAGTTTTCAGAAAATTTTAACAAACACTGCCCCCCTTCTCTAAAAGAAGCTCCCTAATAGTGAGATGAGTGAAATGTTACTACAAGTAGTAAAAAAAACCCCTACTGCTAGGGAAAGGCGACACATTAGAAAATATTCTTGGAGCACCTGGAAGAAAATGTAGACTTAACTGACAATTTAATTTGCAATTTAAAACACTTGATACATTTGGTTATGTCACTGTGCATTTGTAGACTCCATACTCCTGATTTAAAGGGGATCCCATACGTGTCCTGGAAAAGCAGCAGCCCTAGGGATGCCACTGATAACCTCTGACATAGGAGAATTACATTACCGTAGAGATCATCACTATGGAACTCTTTTGTCCTGATTCCTCATTTTAATTAAAAAAATAATTATTTTAGTAGCCTTGATAAGCTCTAAGAGAATAGAATTGCATTCTGGATTGAACACAATCTTTATAAAGAACATATCTGATAATGTTGTTAAATCAGACCACATATTTTCTTTACAGAGGACTACAATGAACACAGAGCCACTGTAGGGCTGCTGCGAGCAGCAGTGACTGCTCCTGCATTCAGCTCCAGCCTCTCATCCCACCAGATGCCAAAATGAGCATCAGTGGTACCACCAATCCAATCTAAAACACTCTCAGAAGAGGTTTCTGCTCAGAATTTCAGAGGACACATCTCTACTCCAAAGTTTTCTATGGAAAAATGGCTGATGGCAGCATCCATCATGTCAGTTTGGCTCTGCTCTTTTTATTAGGGCAGCTTTTCATGGCTCAAAATAGCCCCTTTCATACAGGCTTCCCTTTTGTAAAAAAAGACTTCATATCTATTTCCTTCCTGGCCCAATCAAATGGTGGCATGATAACAGACATTTTATGTATTAAATCACAGCTGTGAGCAGGACAGAGTAAGAAACACAACATCTTCTACATGAAATACAGAGAACACAACAGTACTGGATTCCAAAAACTGCCACTGTTACTGTGGAACTTTTGACCATTTCTGTACAACACTGCAATATAGGCAATTTTTTTTCTTTTTTCTTTAATAAAACATACTTTGAGAATAACGATGCAACTGAAAACACTGAATTATCTGTTGACATTACTAACATATGTTTATAAACACCACATTTACCTTAACAAGAGCTGTTAGGAAAGTTGACATTTTTAGGGGGCTTAATTCACATTAATGTGCTTTTGTCACAAAAAACAGAACAAAAAAGAGCCATAACACTAGCTTACTTGTGGATGTGTATACTAGTGAACTGGGGGCACTGTACACGGGAGATCCCTCCTGGTTTGCCTGGCACAGCAGCACCCTGCCTACAAGAAAGAGAGAGAGAGTGGTATCTGGTTTTGGAACACTTCGACTAAACCTCAGTTTTCATCTCAAAACAGAAATCAAGTCACACCCGCAGCGCTGCGCTGAACCAGGGGCGCTTTTTGTCTTTTGACTTCAAAGCAGAAGGAGCACAAACACAGTTTGACATTGGAAAAAAGCAGAAGACAGGCATGCCCCCCAACACCGAGACACCCCGCGGGGCCTGGCCCGGCTGCTCTCTGTCCCTGTCCCCGAGCCGCTGCTCCCGGAGCTGCTGCCCGTGGGAGCGCCCGGCCACCCTCGCTCCGCGGCCCGGCTGCGGCGGGGCTGCTCCAGCCGGCTCCGCAGGGGAACCCTGAGAGGTATTCCCAGGACACACCGCATTCCCAGGACACACGGCGTGCCCAGGGCAAACGGCGTTCCCAGGACACACGGCGTTCCCAGGACACACGGCGTGCCCAGGACACACGGCGTGCCCAGGACACACGGCGTGCCCAGGCCAGCTACGACCTGGGTTACATCGCTCCCATTATCACCGACACATCTGAATTCGGTATTCTTTGCTCAGAGAAATGCACATACATGAGCTACTTTCTAGTAAATAAACGGGGCTCAGGATTAAGAACAAAAACAGATAAAACGTGTTTTGTGGTTTTTTTCCCCCCATATATGAGCTACTTTCGAGTAAATAAATGG
Source organism: Picathartes gymnocephalus (assembly GCA_013390045.1). Classification (NCBI taxonomy): domain Eukaryota; kingdom Metazoa; phylum Chordata; class Aves; order Passeriformes; family Picathartidae; genus Picathartes; species Picathartes gymnocephalus. The sequence goes on from WEKY01036520.1 coordinate 438,710, forward strand.
GGCTCAGGATTAAGAACAAAAACAGATAAAACATGCTTGTGTTTTGGTTTTTTTTCCCCATATATGAGCTACTTCCTAGCAAATAAACGGGGCTCATGATTAAGAACAAAAACATATAAAACGTGGTTTGTGGTTTTTTTTTTTCCCCCCCAAAGGAATAAAAGTAAAAGCAATAACCAAATGCATTCAAACAAACACTTTGGCAATGCTCATATTGAACAAATGACACAAGTTTATTTCCTTTTTTTTTTTCTCTTAGGTTAAATAAAACACCTCAGGTTTTTGTTGCTGTGGGGTTTTTTGGTTTTGTTTTGGGTTTTGTTTTGGGTTTTTTTAAATTATATTTTAGAAGTCTTAGTTGAATACAAACTGAATATTGACCAGAGGTAGAAATAACCATACTTTCCAACTAGGAAAGAAACTTCTGCACTTCTGGACTACAGTCTACCAGGAAAAGTGGGATAAGAGACATTTGGTTTTGTAGATGTATGTGCATATATCTGTATAGACACACACAGGATTTTATGTACACATACACTGACGTGCTTCAAGCTGTCAGGATCTGTGAATCACACAATTCAAACCCATCAAATCTACACAGAGATTTGTGAAACTTTAGACATTGTGCATTGACATGCAATGGAACTGCACTGAGTTGAGCCCAATGTGTTTGCAAGGACAGGATGAAGTATAAATGGTAGGCATGGTTTGTGCAGTATTGCAGGAGCAATTCTCAACTTCCATTCACCAGGCCAGAATTCTTTCAAATTTTTTTTTTTTTTTTTAGTTTTTCTGCCATTAACCAGTTCTTTGATTGTTGCTTGCAGCTGTCACTTGAAGGAGAAATACTGGAAATACTGGTGAGTAATAAAAGAATTCTTGTAATTTATGCAATTTAACTACAATTGTAACTACTGGAAATCTCATTAATTACTATGCTCCTAAACTTCCCAGACAATAGCACACCCTTAACTAACAGGATTTAGAGATGCTTCTTTTTTTCTAGCCATCCATAACTAATATAAAAAATAAAACATAAACCAAGCTAATTTTTCCCCATAAGACAACAGATCATTGACGATCCTGATATCTCTCTCTCAGCCTCTAGTCCTCATGTGGAAGCTGGCAAATGGAAATGCACCAATTGAGACCCTAATTACAAGCAGGATTTTCAGGTTAAATATAAAATAAATAAACAGGCCCTATCCACACACTTGTCTGACCCCAGGAATGTGTATTTTGGAATATGGACCAATTTAACACCACAGATGCTTCAAAACTTGAGCTACTGCAGAAGCCTGAAAATGAAAGTGAGCTGAAGACCCAAAGGCATTCATCCAGCTGAGAGAAACACATTAGGAAAATCAGTCATTTCCATTAGGTTTTAAGAATAATATAACTATAATGACTTCAAGTATGTCTAGAAAACAGAGCAAAAGATTTTTTAAAATCAAAGGTTACACTTTATTTACATTATTCACCATAAATCCTCGATAACACTTGGCTTCCTCTATGCTCCATAAGTATTTTCCTATTCTTTGCAGCTAAAATTCCTATATTTTTTCTTATTTCATCTCATACAAATCTAATTTTCCCTACTCTAGTCATCTAATTTCTAATTAAAGTACTTCAAAACAGATGCTTTTTTCTTCTCTGCTACTAGAGTGTATTTAATTTCTTGCAGAGCCTTCTAATTATATTTTGACAATCTGCCTTTGAATTTGTACATACAATTAATACTGATATCTAAAACATTACTATTAGATTTTGTTAGAAAAAAATATTGAACTTTTTAATCGACTTTAGTAAGAAAAGATTATTTCTTCTGTATCTAATTTTGGTATTAAAACTATTTAAATTGCAATTCATACAACTGAGGGAAGACTGAATTATTTACAGTAAGATCTTGGATAAACCTCAGAACACAGAAACAATCTATAAATTCCCCAATGGGGAAAAGAAAGTATTGTTTTTCCTCCACAACACTAAATTCTAATGTGATGGAATAAAGGAGTAGGTCTTTTTCATAAGAAAGAGGATTTGAATATTAAGTTTTGAGGGAGCAGTGGCAGAGGAGGGGACACTGTAGGCACCAGCCTGGGGGCAGGGACATTGCAGAGACCCAGCCCTCACCCCTGGAATGGTGCCTGGCAGCAGGGACAAAACCAGACTTCCCAAGATCAAAGACTATTCCCACTCATCCTTCTCTTCCTGCACTGTTTTCTCCTCCAGCCCATGATTAAGAATGCACTGTTTGATGAGGTCCTTTGCTGAAGCACCACAGTTATTTTGAGAAATAATTACTCTAAAAATATTCAGGGCTGTGCAAAAAAAGTGATGTGCAGCCATTAATATTTTTAGAATACTTAAAAATTCAGTTCCCAGTGGTTTCAAGATCTCTGACTAAATGCATTTTCCCTCATTTTTTCGTACTTTCAAAAATCAGTTTCTTGCATACAGTTATTTACATGATGCAGATAAACTAATCTACAGAAATACCAACACGCTCGTGGTGCTGCACAGAGTACTCGCAGCCTCATGTAAAACAGCTAAAAAAAAAAATCACTGTATTACTCAAAGAGCCAAGAAGTAACATGTGGCCTCACCCACTACAATATAAAGGATTTTTAACAGCCCCTTCTGTTAAAAATAGGTTTTAACTGGAACTACTGTGTAGCCAGCACTATAGGCAGCTTAGAAGTAAAGATCTGCAATTAGTTTAAAAGAATTTACACAATTAGTTGGAATCTCTCCTGGTATTGTTTGAGGAAGTATAAACTGAAATAACATTTTCTGCAGGAAAAATATGTACCATTAGCTAAAATCATGCTGTTGGTGTAAAATTAACAGTGCTGCAAGGCCTGGAATATGGGCCCAGCTCTCTCCTGTCCCAGGAGGCAGGTGAAACTTCTAGAAACCTTTCCTGGCAATGGTTTAAAGTTTATGTACCATGACAGAGAAGCTGAGCCTACAGTGCACCACCCGCATGGCACGAGTACCTTGGCTCATGAGCCAAAAGTTTCCCGTTTGCAGTGCTGGTATTGATTCTCCAAGAATCTGGGGGGAATTAAAAAAAGAAGAGGACAAACGCTACATACTGGGGGTTTTCCCTGGAACATAAAGCGAGACATGGGGGAACAACGTTCTTCTCACTCCAGGAATCCTCAGGAAGCAGAGCTCTTTGAAGGACTGTGAAGTGACAGTGGTGCTGAGCTCTCACAGCATCCAACTGCTGCCTTACGAGGAGGGCAAGCACAGAAGCATTTTCAGTGGCAGGAATTAATCAGCTCAATATCCAGAGCTGGGCTGCACTGGGTTTTGGTGCACAGCTGGCTGAAATGAGCATTTGTAATACAGGAACTAAGTAACTTACTACATACAAGGAGATTTAGTGGTGATTACATTACTCTGATGCACTGTACGCTCAGCTTTCCAGGTAAATCAGCTGCTCTTTACACACATGTTTTCTATTGTGTTACTGAAAGGAGCTTCTCACTGCCCCTCACAACTAAGTTCATTCATTCTATAATTCTGTTTACAAACAAAGAAATCCAAACAAAGCCACAAGAAAAAGTGAATAAAAACCAAAGCCATTTGTATCTTATTTTGCCTATACTATTATAAACTGTTATTTTAAGAGCCTAATCTAAATATAAAAAATACATTCTTTATTGAATTCAGTGATTGTTTTTTCATTTTCTTTTTTTTCCCAGTCCAGCTGGATGATAGCCAGACCTCCCTGAGTTAGTTCTGATCATTCTGATCACTCTTTTCCTTTGTGCCTTTTGCAACAGCTATTATTCCTAAACACTTTGGTGCTCAAAGCATGAAGAAAACCGTAAAGCTGCATCTCTCATGAACAAATCAGGAGATCTGCAAGTGTATCAAGGATCCTCATAAGCAATCCACGTCCACTCTTGGTTTGCTGTTCTAAAAGTGCAATTTAATATTGGCATTTTCAGACAGAAATAGCACTATTTTTGTTCTGGCCTGAAATCTTGTTCTGTGATGGATTATTTCAAAATGTCTCACAGAAATGGATCAGAAACACCTAATAAAAGGCTCCTGTTGTGCAATAATAGTGTATGCTAGCTTCTATTGTCCCTTCTGACTTGGGAATTTAAAGAGAGCCTCTACAGCCTCTCTCTTGAATTCATAATAGTAGTTAAGTGCTGTCTTAGCCCTTCAGTATCAATAGTCAAACTACACAGAGTCAGTATACTTTTAAATGTGCTGTTAACTCAAAAAGAAGTGCTCTGTGAGGGCCTTCAGTTATCTGGGATCTCTAGAAATTGAATAATATCCTTCAGATTTTAACACAACAACTCACGGACAGTTGTGGTGATATACTGGATTGTTTCATCCATTATGAACATGGAATAAAGTAGCATAACCCCAAACCACACACCTCCTTCCTTCCAATATGTTAAAAACACAAACAAAACCTATGTTCAATCCCATCAAACTTATATATAGTTTCACTTCAACAAGAGGGTAGGGAGGAGAATCTAAAGTAGTTGATGTCTAAAAGTGAGTTTCCTAAGTCCAAACCTGTTTCTGTATTGCCTTCTGACAGCAAACCTGAAATACATTCAATTATTGAACAGCCTCGGCGTGCTTGCTGCTGGTAATGAGAATCTGTGCTCTATACATACATTTATGTACTAAGTCCCTGACTCACATAACCTGACATACATTGTTTAAAATAGAGGGTGGGAAAAAAACACACCAAAAAAACCAGGCAGTGAAGGTATGTGTCTCTAAGACATTTCTTTGGATCCCTCTATCCAAAAACGCCATTTAAGATGTTAATTTCCCTTTCCATCTCTTTTCTAAGCATAGTGGATATTTCCTTATTATCACCCCTCTTAGAGTGTCCCCAAAACAGCCAACGAACTGAGGCACTGATTCAGGGAATAGAAATGAATATTACAGAAAACATCATTTGTAAGCCACCCTTCCAATTACTCTTTGCTGGCCATATCATCCATTTCCCAGATTTTGGGAAACAGACCTCTCTCTCCCCAGTTATTCCTGTGCAGTACCCGGGATGCTGTCACAAACTGGGATTGGAAGGGGTCGGTATCATTCAAGGAAAAAGCAGACAAGCAATAAAGTTTGCAGCTCTGGTATGAGATAATCCCCCCTTAATTCCCCTTTTCCCTCTGCAGGACATAGAACTTATCCCACAGTAACAGGGATCTCTCCTTCTCCTTCCCGCTTAAAAACACACTGTGTGACTGACTTGTTTCTAATTTAATTAGCAAGGCAGCCTTCCCATAGACTGGCTGCATTGCAGAACAATTTCTGTAATGTTTCCATTCACAAAGTAAAAGCAATTGCAGCAAACCACCCTTTCCAAAAATCATTTAAAAATTATTAATCAGCCACAGGGATTCCCTGTCTGGTAACTAAAATAAAACTAAATTGCACAAACTCAACTGGTACTTATACCAAAACCTGCACCAATGCTTTGAGAGTTTATCTGTGCTCCTTAGTGAACTTTATCATTGGCATCCAAGTGTAAATCCTTATCCACACACTGTCACCAGAAAAATCTAAAAACTGGACATGCACTATGTAGTCATGAAAAAAATGGAGTAGTAACATCAGGATTTCCTGCGAAATATGTTTCCTAGACGATTTCTCTCTACAACCTCAGGTGCATATAAACTAATATTTTGTGACATTCAATGCCATTATTTTATACTGGGACATGTGTCCCACTGAACTTGTTCAGGATCTTTGGAAAATCATATCTTTATTCCTAACCTCTCTAGGTCCTCTAGCAGACACAGTAGGTGAGCAGGTAAATGATGGCTCTTCTTGGTTTACTTGTATCTTTGAGAAACAAACATGAGAGAAATTCTCAAGTACGAACTTCTGAAGTAAACTCTGAGCTGGAATTATACTCTTCTTGAAATAAGATACTTGAAAATAAACAAAATGCACTCATGTTCTGCTGATAACTAAAATGGGTTGCATTCATATGTCTGCCTGTTGAATAAAGATTGCAATAGGAAAAGAATCACAGAATAAATGAAACTGGAGCCTTTCTGCCCAAACACAAACACTGCAGTTTCAACATGGCCCTGCAGGGATTACAAGTGGATGTGTTTATGCTTTATCTTCTCCTATTGTGTCAAGACACTATTTCCTGTATAAATTACCTATTCCAGTAAATCTATAAGACAGAGATGCAAATCTAATGCAATTAGATGCAGAGATGCAAATTACTAATCCCTCAGTTCTCTTTGCTTACACCAGTGAATGCTGGTTCTAACTTATAAATAAAATTCTATTCTGAATGACAAGCTGAGAGTGTAAAAGACCAAAAATCGAATCATCATGCATAATCCTGGCTTTAGCTAGTCTATTTCTTTCCTAGCCCAGACAGGATCCAGAATTTCAGGGCATGAAAAACCATTGCAAAAATGGTAATGCAATGTTTCCAAACTTTCCAAAGCACTCACTTTTACTAGAAGCAATTCTATGCTTGGAGATTCCCAAAGAAAATCTAAGAGCACCAAACCAACAGAGCTTGTAAAGCTTGTAAAGCACAGCTCCCCCCTCAGCTAATTCCATAACAAATAAATGAATGAAAACTGTATTTTGAAAATTACTCTCAATAAGTATTTTGAAATGCAATTATAGTGTGTATTGAGGATCCTGTCATCCAATGCCCAAAATGGGGAAAAAATGCATAAGAAAAAAAGAAAATATCAGCAATATGTTTGGAATACAATTAACCACAATCTTAAACTGCTTTAACATTAATTTACAGATGTAATCAAGGTTTAACACAGAGCAGAGTTGTTTTCCATTCCACCTAACTGTATTAACTTTACATTTCATATATTACTTTGTTACTTTATATTTCAGAATAGTTTGTCTGCCTGACTGTCCATCCTAACACATGGATCTTCCTAACTTGGTTATTCTTCTAATCAGAGGAATTTATTCCTCCACATAACTGCTATTAACTTATCCAGCACTGCAAATACCCCACACCCAGTTCTGAACAAACAAATGTTTTAGTGATGACCTTGTAGTTTGTCTTAAATTTTCCTCTGAGAGACTCTTAAGCCAGTTTTATATCTATCCGTGGCTGGTAGTTGGATTACAGCCCCAGATTTCTTCTAAAAATGCACCTTGCAGCCGTAGCTCAGGCCCAGGCAGTGCCCGCCCTGGCTCACCCAGCAGTGGGTGAGAGAGGAGCAGTGGCTCTAAAAGAGCTGGATTTATACCCAGCCTCTAAACCTACACCATACACAGTCTGGAGAGGCTGTCACCTTATTTATTTAACTAATTTTAGGTCTCTCACTAACCAGGAAGCACACATTTGGAACACATTTTACTAAGCACCAGAATGATGTTTAAATAAGTGAAGTCCAAGCATAATTTTTCCTTAAAGATTCTCTTAATAAATAAAGAACAGTACTTAACCTTTTTAGCCCTTTAAAATTTGGTCAGTTATATCCACAATAAAAAAATCTGGTCAAACACAAGAACTTAGAAACAATGCAATGACAAAGAAAGGACAGAAAAGCTCCTGCTTGATCAGAAGTCTTTCTTTTGCGTTATTTCAGTAATATCTAAACAAACAAGGAAACCTACTGTGTGAACTCAGGAGAAACACGGAAATACGCTCAGCAGATCAAGACCTACATCTCAGCAAGATTTTGCCATCAAGTGAACAGATCCAACCAATCACCCCCAAAGACATCCTTTCCCCTATTTTCAAAGAACTCCATCTTTCAGCAAATACACATTTCCTGTTTCTACAGATTCTGTTTGTGAACAAATCCATCATAATTCAGTATCAAATTGTTCCCCCATACTGAACTGGGATCAAAATTCACAAACTTTTACACTGAAGAAGCAAAAACCCCTTTCTTAACCATCTCCTACCTTCTGGCATAAAGCCGTATGGTTGAAGATTTACAATTAAATAATCAAATCTTCACCTATGGTTGAAGATTTACAATTAAATAATCAAACCTATGGAATTTCTTCTAGAGGTCTCATAGGAAGAGTATCAAACCCTAAGTATATCCTGTGTGATATAAATCCAAGAGAAACACCTTTTAAAGGGTAATACTGACAGTATCTGGGGTGATCTCTATCAAATGTGCAGACTTCAAAACAATAGTGAATATAGGTAGATTAATCCTGATCCAGATTTAAGTATATAACCAATTGACTAAATTACTGTTTAAAAAAATAAGTCCTTGGCATTAGCTTTGAATAAGTGTTTTTTACTTTCCATGAAGGTATGCATTTTAATGAAGAACTCATTATAATGTAGCATAAGGCATAAGGCAGAATTAATTAATTCTGTTTTGGTTTTTTTTTTGTTTGTTTGGGTTTTTTTTTTGTTGTGTGTGGTTTTTTGGGATTTTTTTTTTAGTAACTAGCTAGTGCAGATGCTGAATTCCATTTTTCTACTGGTTTTATTCATCTTTCATAAACCAGGATTTCCTCTGTAATGGCTTGTAAAAGCTCCACAGCTTTTAGAAATGCATTAGCTGTCATCAGTGGTGTTAATCTACCTAGGAACTCCTCATTTGTATGATGGTACTTTTAGCATTATGATTTTTGAAACAACACTTACAGCTTTGTTTTATGCTTTGAAAAGGACCATCTGTATAACACAAGTGGAATATTAAACAATAATTACTTAACTGTACTTAGAAAACTATTTAAGCTGCTTATCTAAAACTACTGGAAATTTATTTATTTAGGAAAATCTGCTTTGGCAATAGCAAAGTTGGAATCTAAGTGCATATAATCAAATTGTAAAATGAGTAAATCTATGTGGTGTTAGACAACTTTTAGAAAAAAGTTCTGCTTTAGAGATGTGATACAGTGAACTTTTACCCCAGGATTAGAATTGCTGTGCAAGCATGTAATTCAGCTTCACAAACTCCAAACATCTTCACTGAGAAGTGCTTCTAGGGTATTTGCTGAGCTTATGCAAGACTCATTTAAATTCAAAGAGAAACACTAGAAAGATGAAATGAATCCCAGGTGCTCTCACACTCCAGAAATAGATGCTTTAAGACATGAACAAAGAGAATTACTATTAGTAAGTGTACAGGAATCCTCTCTTCCTCTGGATTCCTCTTACTTAATGGCATGGTTTTATATATATTGCTATGGTAGTCCTTCACTTCTTAATTATATATAACATTATATTCCAAACTTTTCAACAGATTTTTGAGAAGAAGTTTGTTACAAAATCTGATTGTTGGTGGATACTGCTGGCTTCCAAATCCAAACATGCCAAAAAGCCCCAGACCTCTAAAACTTCTGAGGGTTTACAAAATAGTTAAAAATGCACACACTCTTCCCTTCTCTTTCATTTTGAGTGATGGGGAAAATTTTGCCAGTGATTGTGGAATAACTGCCCAGGAACTGGTTGCTTACAATAGTCTTCATTGGGTTAAGACTATTTATGAAGTGAATACAACTACTCAGCTATGTGGGATGACTTGAAACTACCTCCTGAAACTCCCAGACCTTAATAAAAATCAGGAAAAATAATAGTGCCTTAAGTGAAAGGAGGATGGGATCTTCTACCTCCCACTGAGCTGAGCTCCATGACTTGCTCTAATGGTTCTTCACCTCTAATCTTCAGTCCTTTCTTTCTCCACTGACAACTTACATCTTGAAATTTCTGAAATACTGTTTGGTGGTTATGACCAGACAAGCATATTTTTCTCATGTGAGGCACTGTGAATTCAACTGTTCTCTGAAAGAGAACTCACTAGATTTCCAGGTAATTGCTGTAACATCTTTCCCCCCACCTTGCATTTGGGAACTGCCAAAAATGAGACTCTCCAACAGGTATAACGAAACTGTGTTCTGCCAGGAATAAAAAAGTCTTTTAAAATGGCCTTACTGTGTCTCAAGTTACCTGCTTTACAGGACTGATCTGTTGTACTAACACAGGTGCAACAATATTCTGTATTTCAATAAGGAGAGTGCAAGAGATTGCTCAAAAATTCATCATTCCAAAATCCAAAAGAGAAAAACAAAAAGAACTGCAATAACCGAAAGGAACAACATGGAACTCGGCTGTCAGACTGCCTGAGGCAGAAAGAAAGGCTTGGTATTACAGATAAAATATACACTGTATAAAAATAAGCAGGTGAAAATGATATTATAACAAACCACAGAAACAAAGAAAGTACCAGAGCATACCTAGTAAAGAAACCCAGCTGCAAATCAGTATTTTCCCAGCCATAAATGAGTGTATGGGGAAAAGAACAGACTCCAGCTTAAATACAGGGAAACTATGGGATGTATTTAAAACTGGATGGATGTACAAATAGATGAAAAAAATTATCCCAGTTTTTTCATGAAGACTTTGTGAGACAAACCACAGGGTGCTTCTTACAAATTTCCTTATTAGGACCTGCCTAAGAATTTAATAAATATTTTACTGGAAAATATGGGAAATGAATAACATAACTTCATTAAGCATTTCTTTGTCGTAAGAGGAAATAGTATGCTTTTATTTACTAGAGAGAGACTGCGGACAGAAGTCAATTTAAAAAAAAAAAATTCCTATTCATGATCACGTACAGAAAAGTGCAATTTTGTGAAAATCTGGATATGATAAACTTAAAAAAAAAAAAAAACAAAAAAAACAACTGCTTTAGATTTCTCTGAAATCTAGGATATCCCAGCAGAAGGGTGGGAAGGGCAGAACTGATGGCCATCAGGGAGCCTTGCTAGGCCTTGAAAGTGCAGCAGGAGTCTCCAGAGAGCCCTTCCCAAAGGTGTCCCTGGAAATCCACACCACCACCCCCAGGGCTGAAGAGCTGCATTGCTGGAGCGCTGTAATTTACTGAGGCACGAGCATTTCACAGGCACAACAACGGCCTTAGAAATGCTACCCAGGAAGAAAAATCCATAGTGGTTTGTAAATATCTAGTATTTTGCAGTCCCCAAGTAATGCCTTCCTGCCATAGTGCCTGTTGTGCATCTCAGAATCTCCATTTTTAGCTGTCACATGTTTCCTCAAAAAAGATTTTCCTTCACAGAAGTGTACACTCTGAAAAAACCCCAAGCTGTAACAATCACGTCACTGGTCCTACTGTTTACCATTATCTTCAAGGTTTTAGGGTTGATTTACATTGCGTTCCTCCCTATTTGACTTTAATTGTCTGCTTCAAGTTGTCAGGACATAACTATATCTTAGATTTGCATTGCATTAGGGGATCTTCTCCTTTCTCTATTGATCTTGTCTCACGGAGTAATTTAACTCAATTCTAATTTTCCTGTGCATGCGGGGTGCTCTCCATCCAAGGAAGTGAGTTATGTGTATTCAAGTGGTGCATCTTATGAATCTTGTTAAGCTTTACTGCCTTCTAGCCCGCACTGATGGAATATTTAATCACAGAAATGAGCTGGCAGATTTGATGTACAATACGGGGAAGCCTCGCGGCTGCGGCGCCGCTGGCAATTGAGAAATGGGAATTTGCCATTCATCAGTGCCATCCTGACAGCTTTGTATAACCTTCTGTTTTTCACTTATTTATGAAGATTAAAGGTACTTTAAATCAACAGTTTCTCTGTAAATGTATCATCTTTATTTCAGAAGTGGCCAAATTTTTCATCATTTATTAGGAGCTAAAGGAACTTCTCACACTGACTGTGAAAAAGTTGGTTCAGTTTTATCATGACCGTGCTGGAGACAATAATTAAACTGAACAAGTGGAACTCTGTCTTAAAAATCACATCTCTATTTTTATTATCTTCAAATATTCAATTGCTTCTTCTCTAAGGAAAGTGGTGGAGGGAACCCAAAAGTAAAGATAAGTCAGTGCTCTGTTCTAACATGCAAGAATTGCAGTGCTGTTTTACTGTTTCACTTCCTAACAACTTTAGGAGATCTACACAATTTTAACTAAACTGTTTGAAAGAAAGTTTAAATGTTTAAATGTGAGAAATATCATCTTTTAGTCAATATAAAGAAAATGCATTTGACATGCATCAAAAAACCCAACAAAACTCAAACAGAAACCTGCCTGCATATATAAACAGGAAAAAAAAAATCTGAAATAAACGAAGTATCTCAATGGAACTTTCTGCAAAGGTGTGGTGGAGTTCGTGTCATAATTCATAAAATTAAATTAATACTCTTCTAATGGTAATTAAAGATTCTCATTAAGAAGGGCAAACACCTCCCTAGTGTTGGCAATAAAAATGCACTTGGGACTTTAGGAGGTTATACAAGAAAATCAATAACCTGCCATTTTATAATTAAAAGACAAAATAAATGCTAGGGAAAAGTCCAGTAAATTAGGAAAATTACCTTCAGGAAAGATTGAAAATATTGATTTTAATTTACAAACTATGTGAACTCTTCATGCCCTACTTCATGAGACAATTATAAGTCAGATTGTTAATTCTGCATATGTATTAGAAAATTGATTACTGTACTATGGGAATATTATTATATTTGTCATTAACACAAAGTCATTTATATAAAATGCCTAATAACTCTGACTTTCTAATTTATGCAGGTTCAGGATTGGTTCACTAACTACTGAAACAAGATCAATGTTAAATTCCCGTTTTCAACATAGACATACATCAGCAAGGAAATAAATTCTGCCTGCACCAAATTTCCATGAATGCCCAGTCAGTATTTTTTATTATTCTGGGCCACTTTTACCCTAATTGGAACATTTTTATCTATCTAAGTAGAGGCACTTTTTTAACCACAAATATCTGTAACAGTGGCCTTTTCAAAAATTTTCATCTCCTGAAGTCCCTCAAATTAACAAAAGTTTTGTGCTTTGTCACCTGGAGACTCGAATATCCCCATGAGTGGAGATTCCCAGCTTCTGCAGGCAACCTCCTCCCATGCTTTACTGCCACCCATGGAAAATGCTTTCCTGATGGCTGTTTGTGGGCAGCATTCAAATTCCTCTGGAATCAACTGGGTTCTGAACTACAAATAAGTTTATTTTCAATCCTGTTCCTGAAGCACATTTAGAAACTGCTGCTAGCCATGACTGACTTCCAGCAGATAAAAAACTGAATCCCTTTAACTCCAAGTTGCAATCCGAATCAGAATCTGGTCTCAGTCAGGTGAAGATATAGATTTAAAATAGAAAAATATCAAATTGAAAATCTAACTATAAAATGTAAAGAAAAATGCTCAGGAAAAAATTATGAATGCAAATACTCTATACCTAT
>WEKY01036525.1:0-30917 GCA_013390045.1 Picathartes gymnocephalus
GCTCACAAGGCAGTCGCGTCAGATGTCAGAATTCAAGCAGATTTGGCTTGGCTAAACAGGAATCTTCTCTTGAAAATAAGGCAAAAAAAGGAAGTTATATGCCCAGTGGAAGTAAGATCAGATGACACAGGAGGAATACAGAGATGCTGCTACCACTGTAGGGAGAACATTTGTGTGAGCCCTGCAGGGACACCTTGTCAAAGTAGAGCACTGAGCAATCACCAACCATTTGAAGTTCAACAAGGAAATGTGCCAAATTCTGCACCTGGGATGGGGGAACCCTGGATGTATGGACAGTCTGGGGAATGAGGTGCTGGAAAGCAGTGCCATGGAAAGGGCCTTGGGGGTCCTGGTCAGTGGCAAGTTGAACATGACCCAGCAGTGCCCTGGCAGCCAGGAGGGCCAAGCGTGCCCTGGGGGGCATCAGGGACAGCATCGGCAGCCGGGCAAGGGAGGGGATTGTCCTGCTCTGCTCTGCACTGGGGCAGCCTCACCTTGAACACTGTGTGTGTGGGTTTTGGGCACCACAATATAAAGAAGACATTAAACTATTAATGAGCATCCAGAGGAAGGAAATAAAGATGGTGAAGGGCCTTGAGGGGAAGCTGTGTGAGGAGTAGCTGGGGTCACTTGGTCTGTTCAGTTTGGAGGAAAAGAGACTGAGGGGAGACCTCACTGCTGTTACATTTTCCTCATGTGGGGAAGAGGAGGGCCAGGCACTGATCTCTTCTCTCTGGTGACCAGTGACAGGACCCAAGGGAATGGCCTGAAGTTGTGTCAGGAGAGGTTTAGGCTGGATATTAGAAAAAGGTTCTTCACCTAGAGAGAGTTGGGCACTGGGCTCCCCAGGGGAGTGGTCACAGCACCAACACTGACAGAGTTCTGAATGCGTTTGGACAATGTTCTTTGGTACATGGTGTGACTCTTGATGGTGCTGTGCTGGGCTTGGAGCTGGACTCAATGATATTTTTAGGTCCCTTCAAATTTAGGTTATTATGTAATTCTGTGACTTTTTTTTTTTTTTTTTTTTTTAACCGNGTTTTAAAACACTGAGGTTTTCTTTTTTCCCCTTATAAATCAACCCAGAAATGCTTCCTAAACTGCAAGTATTCTCACTGCTGTTATACATTCTGTAAAAAACAGAGAAAAAAAAAAAATTTTCCTGGCCTAGAACAGTATGTACCTATAGAGAGAAAAAATTAAATTAGCAAAGCAGTTATAGTCTCTTTAAACTGCATTCTTGCAGATTAAATGGAAAATAGTTATGCTGTACTGTGCTCTGGCCACATGTCTGCTCCATCCTTTTCCTGTATCAACTGACAACTCAAATCTATCAGAAAGATCTGCCTTGTTACCGTTGTTTTCTTATGCCTTGACTAAGTTTTCCTTAATTATTTCTCCAATTCTGTCAGCAATGTTATTGCCCCACTAGTTTAAAGGTTAAACAAAGCACCAAACCTGTCAAAGTGAGTGAAACCAACTGGTGAAGTGCTATCAGAAAGCAATCAGTGCTAATAGGTACATAATGGCTAACAGTGAGCTGTTTGCACTGAGATACATCACCCAGACAGAACACAGAGCTCGATGAAATCACACTTAAAGAAAACATAGAGTAACACAGCCAGCTTATAGCTGAAAACAACAGCACAATGCTCTGAGTCCACAAACTCTTTTAAAAATAGCACATACTCCAGTTACCAAGGCTTTGCCATATCTCAAGTTCATCACAGGGCTTTCCTTCTGTTGTGTGTTGGACACAGAAGTTAAAAAAATTAAAAAAAAAAAAAAAAAAAAAAAAAAAAAAAAAAACTTGGAAAAATTTCCTTGGGATAAAAGGGCAAATGTCAAATATTTTAAGGCCTTCAACTTTTGCCTGCATTTTTCTAAAATAGTTTGAGGAAGCTGGCAAAGATGTTTTGTAATTTTATTCACCTTCTTCTTCTTCTTCTTCTTCTTCTCCCTCTGAAGATAAACTGTGTAGCTCATTAGCAGTTCCTTTGAATCATATGCAAAATAAAACTTTTGGCTATAACTTCTTTTTTTTCTTTTACTTCAATGTCACTCAAAGATATATTGTAAGAAGTGCTTGTAAAGGTATGTTTTCAGCATTCAGAGTCAGATCTTTCAAGAAGTTGAGAGTTGTAATGTATTCAGCATCATTAACTCAATGAAATTTAAAAATGAGCAGCTCAGTGCTATGCACAGATAGGCACATGGATTTTTCTGTGGTAGGACTTCATTTGTCTTTGAATTCATCTAAGACCCCATATGACAGTACTATCCCTCTACACATAGCAGGCATTTCTTCCCAAATTGGATGGAGGAAAAGAGTAAGTTAAAACTTTCCTTTTGCAGCTTAGATTCAAACTATGTGCTACCAAGAAGCACATTGCACCAAAACCATGGCCCTCTTCCAGGGGACGTATTTTTGTATGGATCAACTATTTTCCAAAAAATGTAGAGCATCTTTTACATAAAATAGGGATATTTCTGTTTCACTTTGTGCATTTAGAATGATCTGTTAAGAAACTGTCATTTCTTATTCCTCATCCCTCAAAAAATATTGAACAAAATAATTTTCAGAAATTAATCCCTTCTATGAAATATCTGCGACATCTGCTTCTGAATGTAAACAGAATCATTGAACTATTTCTGGGATATATTTCTTATTACTCTGATGGAGATTATTCTCTCTCACTAGTACTTTTTAAGAAGTGATGTGGGCTATTTCGTCTTTGGTAAAAAATGCTAATATATAATGGCAACTGAAATAATAACATAAAACTGATTTTTATAGAGTTTATATGTATTGATAATGTAAAGCAAAGTTCTGGCTTGAAATAGCATTGGAATAGTTTTTCTACTCCTACTACCCCAAGGAAACCATCAGAATAAAATGTAATTTTGAAAACTGTTTATCATGACATAGACTTTCCAGTTAGAGAATACAGATGCTATCATACCAGATTACATGGAAAGGTTTATTTAGCCCTGTTTTCTGTCCCTCAAAGTGCCATCATTTATTGAACAATTTAAGTGAAGAAGATACAAGAACTTAGCTACAGAGAACACTCACCTTTAGTGCTGGTCGCTGACTCAAGTGTAAAAAATGCCAGATTTTTAAAATATCTTCAGATTTTTAATCATTGTTGTGGCCAATTTTGGTGCTCATATAGATTTTTACTCCATTAAGTGGTTTGCTTCAAATTTTGTTGATTTCACTAAATACTACTGTGTTTTCTTCCAGACAGACAGAAACAAAATATCCCAAGTTACCTTCCTTTTAATCAAATAATTAAAAATTGAGTTATACTCACTAAGCATTTCTCAACACTTCTAAAGTTTTTCTCATCTCCTGCATGAACATTTTCTCACAGTTCCCCCTTTTTTCAGACTATATATGACACTCCTAATCATACTGCATCACTGATGTATGAAGTAGTTTGTGGTAGTAAGAATTAAATAGCTATTTGGAAACTATATAAAAATACAGAGTATGGAACAACACTAATTTTTTTTATCTCAGTACCTTTAGACATTGCCAGCTTTTCAAAGATACCTGCTTTCTGGAGGACTACTCATATAAAGGCATTAAACTGTAAGAGTTGAAACTGCTGGGAAAAAAAAAAACCTTCTAAAAATATGCCACTCCATTTACATTTTCAAGGTGGTGCTCAGTTATATTTCATATGTTACAATTCAAAAAAAAAGGAAAACAACAATGAAAATACTAAACAAACAAATCAACAGAACACAAAAAGCCCTAGTGTTGAGAGTACCAAAAAACTGCTTTAAAGGTTTCCCTTAGGCTGAGTCACAACATTCATATGAACTCTGCATTATCAAAGTTTTAGGACAGAGCATCAGGGCTAAATGATATCATAAGGAAAATATAACAAAAAGCTATCTCCAAATTTTAATCTGGAGGTTGCAATTTCCAAAATGTATCAAGATTTTCTTAAGGCAGGAGCAATCAGGATCATTTCTGACCTCCTTAAAGGGAATAGCTTTACACCTCTGAGCTTAATAATGATTCAGAAGAAATTTGGATCAGCACCATTATTTTTCCCTTGGCTGTAGAAAGAACAGAGCTGACTGTATTCAACTGGTGAGATCTGTTGAAAGCATAGCACAATATGACTGAACATTTCTAGAAAAATCTTTTACAGCTGAGGCAGGAATAACTGAAAATAGTCACAAATGGGAAGCATGCATGTGGAGACAGATATTTGAAAATAAGTACTTTAAAAACTTTTAGGAAGATTTGTAAAGTGTACTTTTATGTGGGAGTTTTTTCTACTTAAAAACAACACTTTTCACCTAGGACATTATGTGTATATTATGTCATTCGTACAAAGGGTGCATATATATGTCCTTATATAAAAAGAAAAAAAGTTTCTTTATTCAGAATGCCGATGCCAAATTTAAGTAAAATGAATATATTCCACTACTGAGTTTAAATTCCTGAAAGTTGATGTTTAAAATGGAACTATTAAAATTCTCAAATGAACATGAAGTGTTATTATCCTTCATGACAAAACTATTTACCTGTCTGCTCAGCATTTCAGACTTTCTCCAGATCTAAACAAAAATTTAAAAGTGAGATAAAAAACCAAAAAGTGTCCAGTTTCACAAGACTATAAAAAGGCATAGTGAGTTTAGCAACTGTAGCAAAGCTCAACTGGAGAGTTGTATAATAAACTATTAACCACTGTGAAAAGCATGCAAATTTTTCAAGTCCTACTGTAATAATTCACTATTAAAAAAATTTAAATTAATGACTAGGGTTTCTCTTTGTTGGATGAAATAACCATGCAGCACTACATTTGATCATCAAATTATTTCTTAATACCCCTAATAGCTATGTATATATTCTAATTTTTAAACTCTCAGTGAAAAAAAAAGTTTCCTGAATGACTTTGAGTACTTAAATTCTTCTACAACTCTTGTAAAACAGTTATTCAATTCTTCAGATATTTGAATTTCATTAAGTGATTTGCTAAACTCAGGAGTATGCTATGTTTAAATATTGAAATTAATTCTGATTCCCTGTCCTTTTCACAGATCCCTAATTCTTTTTCTGTTACATATGTGTTCTTATGAACTATTTACAGAGAATCTTTTCAAATTCTATGTGGCAATATAAAAAGTGCTTTTTTTTCTCATTCTTTATCTTCAATGTGCATTTATTTGTACATTTGTGTTTAATTTACATTTAGACCACTGATTTGTGGGGTGTATTTTTTTGTTTAAATCATGTTAGTATTCAGTTCATGGATATGAATAACCATTTTCTGGGGAAAATTAAAGATTGAAAAAGTATATTTGTATAAAATTACAGTATTACAAGACAGAATATGTAAGTTTACATGTATATGCACACATATTTATAAGCATAAAACCAAGACATTTCATTTAACCTTTAAATTATAATTGCTTTCTTTTCTTTTTAGAGTGAAAAAGTCAGTAACTCAAGATGGCCAAGAACAGCACAAATACTAATCAAACCTCTATCTACCCTCTCTTGATTTTCTTTTCTTTGGGACCATTTATGTGGTTAAATATTGAATAATAATTCTGCAGGAATTCTTTGTTAATCATGGACTGTGTCACTTGACCTTGAGAGCATTCTGTGCTGTCTAAAAATAGTGTGTAGTATATTCCACAGGTCATGCAGGATGATCACCTTGTGACTGGTTGTTATAAATAAGGGCTTTGGGGTCAAATCCGTCTTTTCTTTGAAGAGGTTAGAAGGTTTCACCCAGAAAGCAACATCAGCCCTGAGTCTAGAAAGCCAGTTCCCAAAAGGATTCTTTGGGCAAGTGCCTCTAAATAGCCAAGAGTGAGACAAATGGCATGGCAAATGTCAGCTTACATAAACCCAAATGAGAAAAGATGAGAAAATTGTGCCCTTTCCACAAGGACAGAATCTAACAGCTCTAAAATAATTTAAAAGAAAAGTATAACAAAACAAAAACACACTCAAAAATAAGAAAAGTTTACATATTACACTTGTATTGTTGTGCACCAGTATATATCCTAGCCTGGCTTTTTATAAAGTGGTGGTTACACACTTTGGATAGAAAAATATCTGTCATCTGCAAGTTTCATCTTGTTAATTCAAACTACTTTTAAATTTGCTTTCAACTTTAAAGCACAGTTTGAATGAGGGGAATCTAATTTCTCTGTCTCTGGTGCTATTTGGTTCCTGGTGCTATTCAGTTCCTCCTCATCTTTCAATAATTGCAGCAGTGTGATATCCAAGTTATTGAAAAGAAAAAAAAAGCAAAAACTCGTAAGAAACTCATTCAAGGTGGCTTTGGATTCAATTTTACCTTTAAAATCTAAGATTGCACCCAAAGCCAAAAAACCAAGAGCTTGTTCATTCTTGGTCAAAACTCTTGCAACACAGCTAAGGGGGTAGTTTGAGTTTTGCATCATGGTGATCCACTTTCACCATGATGAGGACTGGACAGCAGCATCTGTTTATGGTTTAATGTAAGAAGGAGGGCAGCAGTTCAGACTTTACAGAAGCAGTGGTGGTCAATGAGCTGTTAAACTAATGATCATGTTGCAGTCAGAAGTGGATATTTTTCCAACCTGCACAACAGAGAGACTGCACATAAATCCTACGAAGACATTTTAAAAGGTCCTTAAACACAGTGGTGTTAATATAAATATTTTAATCATTTATATGCATTGTTGAGTTTTACTTAGATGTCAACCTACAACAGCTTTTACCTAGCACATTATTAGTTTGAGTACTTTAAGGAACATTAAGTAAACATCAGTGCCAGTGTTGGGCGAGTTTGAAGGTTACTGATACTAAGGACAAGTATTCAGAATCTGTTGACATTTTTGATATTTGCACAACTCATTTGATGTGCAAAGCTCAACATGCAAGTTTCTAGGGGTAGCAACTGATGTTAGGGGATCAAATTTAATTAACTGTACAACAAAGCATACATGATCTATATGTGTTCAGAGGAAAGAGTTAAAAAATGCAAGAACTAGGGAGAACTGAGGGCAGATGAATCTTCTAAAATCTTATGCATCAGATATCTATTTTCATGGCAAACTAGAATGATATCAGTAAGGTCAGAATACCGTACTTCCTGGAGAGGAAGTTACCTGAGGTCAGAATATTTCCAAGAAAGGCAGAAAGCAGGTGATGTCAAACTGAGTGCCTCCAGGTCACCAGTCTCCTGCAAATACAATCTTGTTTGGTTTGAGATGAGCACAGACCTAGAACCACTTCAGTCAGGAGTGACTGACATAATTTTAGAGCTCATGGGAGGCTTTGTGGAAAAGAATAATAAATGCAAAGCACACTCTTCCCATGAAGAAAGATACAAGAACTCAACTTTGTGTTGTAAAAAAAGAATAACATAGATGATGAGAAACAAAACATAGTCCCACAAGGAATCTGCTAACAGCACAGTAAATTCACAATACATATGATTAGTAAACTATCTGAAAGTAGAAAAGCAAAAAATGGAACTAAAACCCCCACATTTTCCTCTCTATGTCTGTGTTTGGGAAATACTGTTGCTCTCAGGTACAACTCAGCCCAGCTCATGGCTATGGAAACTCCCCTGCAAGGAGACAAACTGTGAGTTACCAAAAGCAAAAGGAACCTGAGTCACACAAGATCACTTTCAAGAGAGCAGAAACTCAGACTGAAACTCTGATTTAGGGATTTTTTTTCCTGCATGTTTTTATCCAAGCTTGAGTGCTGAGTCATTCACCAAAATTGTTCAACTGAAAAGCTGTATGAAAACCCAATCTCAAAAGTGGTGAATTTTTGATAACAAGGATATTGCACACCATAGCAAAACACAATTTCAATTTTCTGCATTGGACTTCTTCAGTTGACAGAGGTGGAGCATTTAAGTATCACATGAGAGTATAAGCCCCCTGCCCTGCCTGAGACATTAATTTTCTGGTGACAGGCTGGAGTCCTAGTACATAAAACTACTATCAGCTATTTCTTCTAAATCACTGTGTCTAAATTAATGGATAGTAATAATAGTATAATTAATAGAACTGGCATGTTATCATTTCTTGGTGGATATTGGGTCTTTCTCTTGTTCACTGTTAGAAATATCAAAATGAAACTTCTATCAACGTCAGCATCAAGATTTGTCTTCAAAAGCTCTTGTTTTTATAGGGCATCATAAGACTCACTTGTAAAATCAACTTCTGAAACAGATCGGAAATAAATCAGCATTTAGGTGGGTTGGGTGGGTGGATTTTTTTAAATTTAAATCACAACCAACCAATTCTATTAAATAAGTCAGTGTAGGTTTGAAGACAGTCCTTTTTGCTTAATATTCTCCATACATCTTCTACAATGTTGTACTCATATGGGACCCCTTTTATAAGAAAATTATTCACGTGAGAAGTAAGAAAATCAAGGTAACAGATTATCTAAAGGTATTTATACCAAAGGACTAAGAAGAGGATGAGAAAGTTGTTTGACCCTTCAGTTTAAGTCTTCACAAAAGTGCAGCCTGACATTTGGGTAAATGCAGGGGGATTTATCACACTATACTGTATTCAC
This sequence comes from Picathartes gymnocephalus, assembly GCA_013390045.1. Lineage (NCBI taxonomy): Eukaryota > Metazoa > Chordata > Aves > Passeriformes > Picathartidae > Picathartes > Picathartes gymnocephalus. The sequence goes on from WEKY01036525.1 coordinate 8,564, forward strand.
TGCAGAAAGGCAATGGCTTGATAATCAGAATGGGGATCAACACTGAGATGTTTTTTTCTGAAGGACTGCAAGGAAATGATCTCATTTTACAACTTCTGGGAGCTATAAATTCATTATACTGCTTTCATAAGCTTCAGTTTGCTTTATAAAGAGCAGCTTCAAATTGTTTTTACTGTTGTGTATTTTTCTTCAAACATTTGGAAGTTACAGACAGCTTGCCAAATTTGCTGCCTCTCCTAGTTCTGGCCAGGACAGGGTTATTTTTTGCAGCAGCCAGGAGGGATTCAGCCAGGCCCTGGGGTTATTCTATACCACCTCACACCATGCACAGGGTGACAGGGACATTTTCCCTGTTTGCAGTGTGTGATTGGGTGACGCCAGGTTCCGCATGGTGACCAATTGCAGGTGAATCATTTGCTTATCTTGCACATTCTGCTATTACTAGGGATGTTACTGGTAGTTTTTCTTATTTTATTGCTGTTTACTGTTCTTATCTCCATGATCTTTACTTTTATATGCCTCCAATTCTCCTCTCCATCCTGACACGGTGGGAGAGGGGGAAAGTGAGCGAGCAGCACGTGGTCTGGCATGTTTCAGTGGGAATCACAAACTGGGGAGAACTATTCCTAAACCATTACACTGCCAAATCCCCAGAGTTGTGCTCTGGCATCTCCTTCAGAAAACTTACCAAAGGAGAAATTCCTTCATCATTTTCAGACCATACAATTCGAAAAGTGAATTTAGTTTCCAAGGCTGCACTTCACAGTGACCTTGGGTTACAATGGAAGGTGTAACCAAAAGTATGTATTCTAATACCATCTACATGAGCTGTTAAAATGGGAGCAGTGTTCTTTATATTCTTCATGACTCAGCCCTGGTAACTCCCTCCAGGGAAGCAGCAGCCACCCTGGTGGGGCCATCTCCACTCATGGGCCATCAGGGTCTCCCAGAATGACTCATGGAATTACATCATGCCACTGTGGCTTGCCCCACCCCGGGGGAAGAACCAAAGATTCCTACCTGTATGTAGTCTGGAGTTTGGAGCACCATGATACCACCATTATTGGATTCCCAGAGGAGCAGCGTTCTTGATAACCACCACTGGACCTCCAGAGACAGACCAGACCTTTCTACAGGATCACTGCTTCAGCAGGAACACATCCATCTCCCCAGTCAGACTGCTGCCACCACCCTGACCAAGAGGGTGTCAGGTTGAATTCTGATTTTGTTGGTATAAGCCAATGGTTCTGTGCTATTCCTTTTATTGTATTTTTTCCTATTAAATTGTAGTCCTGACTTGGATTCTCTTGCAACCTATTTGTGTGGAGTTAATTCCTCCCACTGGTTTGCCTTCAAACCAGTACACCCATCTGATGACACATTCCCTGGGATGATACCCAGCCACAGGCCACACCAAACAGGAGCACAGGGCCTCATGCCCTGCCACAGATTTTACCAGGATAAAGGAATGACCCTAAGAAAGGGCTTTCACCAACCTCTTTCCAGATCCTAAAAACTAAAGGTAGTAAGAACGAGTAATCCATCAGCTTAATTAACAACAGGAAATAAATACAATTTCCTGAAGAAATGAATTGCTCTATGGCTTACTGGTAGCATACCCTGAAGCCTCCTTAAATATTTTGAGCCAACTTCGAGGGAATCCTGTAAATTTTACTTGTGAAACTGCCATACTGCAAACTCTCCTTTTTCTCCTGTCCCACCTTCTCCAGCTCCCAGAAAAGATAGCATTATCAAGTCATTTTTTGTTTTTCAGGGAAGCAGGAATCAAATTATGTTAACAAGTAAACAAATAACATTCGTCTTGTGAGCCCTCTGGTTACAGAGTTTCTCTCCACCCACTGCATCTCATCGCTAGGAACCAAACCATACACCCCAAATCCCCAAATGTTGCAGGAGGCAATCCCCTCGCGCGGGAGCCTTCAACCCTCCCATGAAGGAGTGAGGACGAGACCGAAGTTTGAAAGCTGTGGCCAAAGCCAAGCCTTCCTCGCATGGTCCCAACACTCACAGGAAGAGTACCCCTGAGCCTGTCCTGTGAGGTTGTGGTGCGAACCCAGCATGCCTTTCTTTCTGCATGCAAATACGTTGTATGCCATTTGTTCCCTTTATTGTCAATTCCTTAGCCCCTCAGATTATTGGTCCCTGTTACTCTATCCCAGCCCCTGCCTTCCCTATATAACCTGGGCTCCTTCTGGTGTTCGGGAGGTTCCTCCGTCACTGGAGCCCTTTGCTGGGAGAATAAAGAGCTCCTGCGGAACCCCACATGGAGATCGTGCTTCTTTGTTCCTGTGTTGCCCGGAGCCGCCAAGACAGCTGAAACGGGAAGAGCTGAATTCACTGCCTGGCGAGGCAGAGTGCCTGCAGCACCGGACAGCGAGAGCGCCCTTCCAAAGGATGCTTCTCCAGGACCTTGCTGTGGCACTCTTTACCACCTCAAAGCCTGCCGCGGCACCCGAATGTTAATTAAAGGAACATTATAAATTTAGCTGAGTCTAAAAACTGAAACAAAAGCTACTGAAAATATATCATAATAACAATTATTAATTATCCCAAATATCCCTGGGAATTTGTCATTAACTTTATTAAAGCCTCTCTCTCATCAGGGTCAGGCATTTTGCAGCACAGTTTATAGGTGCAATTCTAATAATAAATAGCTTATGTTGGAAATGAAAGTCATCTTCATTGTGAGCTTATCACACCAAAAAAACGTCAAACTCTCAGACTTGGTGTCATTCATTTACCACCAGCCCATCTAGAAGCTGCTGTTGTTGGATTTAGCTTTCAAAAGCTTGTTGTCATTTGACACTTTAGAAAAGGTAGTGATACCAGTAGCAATTGGAGAGCCCTGGCAATGACCTTGTCCTTCTGCTAAGCCCCAGGTAATCCTAGGAGCGATATCTCAACTTATTGGCAACATGATTATTATCTGTGCCTATTGCTTTTCTTATAGGTACACATGCCCCAGAAAGACCTGGGAGAAAAAGTAATAATACAGTGTAGAGATTAAATGTTTTTACTTCAGCTGACCCCCATGTATTTTGCGCATTGTTTTCACAGTTTTTGGAATTCTCAATATTTTACAATCCCTGTCTAATTAATTGATTTTTTCTACGTTTATAATATTTCATTTAATTAGAAGCACCAAAAATGCTTATAAATGGCAGCAAACTCTACTACATGTGCATGATATAAGAACAACCTTTCCAATATTGATTATGTTTCACAATTGCTTTTGCCCTGCTGAGCATTCTATTTGAACAAACTAAGATAGGAAATCAAAGTTTTCTGGGGAAGCTCTCCCTCCTACTAGAGGATTACAACTATTAAAGCAACATAAGACCCGTATAATTTCAAAGTTTATATACAACTAAAAAGTAAAAGCACACCTGGCAAATAGGACAGATAATTTTATAGAGATATCACATTTTATGTCAAAAAACACTTTGGAAGGTATTTTATTCCAAGGTTAAAAGAGCCATAGTTTGAGTAGACAGACCCACTGGGAAAATAACTACTGCACTCCATCTTCCAGATAGTAAGAATATATAATCAGCTACAAAATACAAATCTTGGTACAGCTGATTTTTCTATAAACCTTGGTTTCAGAGGAAAAATAAAGTTGACTAAGCTCATACTAAATATTAGCAGTATAATATAAATTTCCAGTTTGTCATTTCCATGTTTAGAACAGAATTTGCAATTAAAAAATCTAAAACTATGGGAATTTTTGAAAGGTTGGTAAGTTCAGTGTAGTACTATAGAAATATTTTGCTTACCATTTTTTGAGTTTCTAAGAATATACTAAATAATTTTATTGCGTTATTTGTACAGGCAGTAAATGGTTAACCATTCAACATTTGGTAGAAATATATACAAACACTAGAAGAACAGAATATTTGAAAGTTGTTCAAAAGCAGTGCAGGTCGAAGAGTTACCTGCGCTAGCTATATAGCTATATACCAGAGCTTTTCTCAGGATTACTTAACAAGAGAATAAGGGTAATATATAGCCATTCTTCTAACCAAAGCAAAAGCACTCATAATTCTAATCTCATGGAAAATAATTTACCATATCTGGTTAGCTGTCCTTACTAGTCCTATAAAACCACCACACTGTTTGTCATTCTTCAAGAAGAACATCACTTTGATTCCTCTTCTCCTTACACCTGGACCAATCCTAATCCTGTCACATGACGTTTTTCTTCATCTAACCAGCTTCCTCAGCCAAACCAGGAAGCTGCTGGCGCAGATATAAAGCTTGGAAAACAAGAAGAAGAAGAAGTTACAAAGAAGAGATATTGAAAGACCAGCCTGGAGTGGCCACTGCTCAAATACAAACTTGGAGAATATTGCAAAAAAACGCATCCAGGAAATGCAAAATACCTACAAATAGTTGTATATCCTTCACACTTTCCCTAGCCAGGAGCAGTCCAATATACCAACACATAACTTCTTTTGCTCAGCTCTTCTCTGAGCTCAAACCAAAATTTTCTTTGAGGCACTAAGATCTCAGTAACAATAGAACAAACGTTCAAGAAGAAAAAAAAACCACGATGCAATTCTTCTAAGATTTTTAGCACCTCTATGTTGCTGTTCTCCCAGGAACAGCCAAGGAATAAGCAACATAAACACAGTACCCAGCTTCAGCTCCAACTAAACTATTCAAATCACTCGTCTTTTATAATACCCGGACACAAGTATCATACTATTAGTTAGAAAGATGAACACACTACACAACTATTGGTTAACTAATAATCTCTCTGTCAACACCAAGTGCAAGAGTATATTTTCGTATTTGTATTTGCAGTTCCCACAACAATCCTAGCAGAACTATGAAAAAGTTTTTCTCTACACCAAAGACTGCAGCAAACATGCCTAAACATTCTCTGTCAGGCTTCTGAGAGTACCCATACCTCTATGTGTTACAAACTTGACTTTGTAACAGTTTTGCAAAAGTTTGGTGAAATTTAGATGAAACACCTCCCTAGTCTGCGCTGGAGAAGCCAGGGATTGTGGGACACAGAAGAGCTTCTATCACATCAGCAGTGTGCTGTGGACACATTTTCCTTCTGATATAATATAGCCAAAACTTGTACAGTGAGACATTGCAGACCAAATACAATCATATTCAATCCTCAAAACAGTCAGATACTTTGAAGTGTAGCACTGAATTCTGTGAAAGAGACAGCTTTCATAATCTAATGATTTGAGTTTCACATCAATGAAACACAGATTAGATTAGATTAGATTAGATTAACCAAACCAATTTCAAGCCCCAGCAAACTGTTGCATATGTGTCATGAGATTGCAGCAGAATGTAGAGGGAAGAAAAATGCTATTGTCAAGCCCATATGACAAGGAGAATATTCTTACAAATATTTTTTCTTAAGTATATCAAGCCGTTTTTTTCTCTCTTGGCTGCTTTCTTAGAACCTCTACCACCAATATGTGCTTAGTGCCACATGGAAATGGCATAGCAGGAAGAGCAGATATTGACAAAAGAGTGAGCTAAGTAGTGGGCCTTTTCAATGTGGACAAGTTTAATAATTTCTCAGGTTCTAGTGCTTCAGAGACATGCAGACTGAGAAAATTCTGACACAGAATCATAGAATGATTTGAGTTGAAAGGGACCTTAAGGATCATTTGGTTCCAGCCCCCTTGCTTCTTTCATAGGACCAGGTTGCTCAGAGCCCTGTCCAACCTGGCCTTGAACATATTCAGGGATGGGGCATCCAGAGCTGCTCGGTGTAACTTGTGCCAGTTACCACCCTCACAGGGAAGAACTTCTTCCTCACATCTAATCTCAACAGATTAGATAATCATCTCCAGAATTACGCCTGCAGCCAAGATTCAGTTTGGGCAGAAACTAGTGTGTTAGTTGTGTCAGAAATAAGAGCTGAGAACCTGAGGAAGTAAAAGCTGAGGTAATAAACTCATAGACTATTTTTCAGGCTTATACTTGCAATATGACCCTAATTTACATAATTTTACATTTACTCCTTTAAACTTTTTTAAGAGTCTAGAAAAGGAAAAGTTTGGAAAGAGACAAAATATTTCTTCTCAGGACAAATCATACCCTTGTAAAATGTTAAGAAACTTTCAGACATGGAAAGCTAGGCATGTCAGGTAAATATGCAGATAAAATGAACACGTTTTGGTAGCCACAAGCCTTTCAGAAATGTTTGTTCCAACTTATATAAGTTGGATAATTAAAATATCACTTCTCCTTACCTTATGCTTCTCATTTTGTGTCTTTGTATTCTCATACCACTACATCTAGATCATCATTACACCTTCAATGGTTTCTTCCATAGCTTTAAGCCAATATACACCCTTATAGTCCATTTTTATTAAAGCTTGTTTGCTGATTCAATGAATTTATAACAGTGCTAGTTTTTGTATTTGACTGTACCAGAGCTAAAGGAAAACAGCCTGCTGCCAGCATATTTCAATAACTAGCAGCAGGGCATATGGAAATAGAATATGTAGGTCTTGCAACTGTAATAAATAGTTTCTGAAAGAAAGAGGTCACTTCAGTTCTTATTGAAGGCAACTGGTTCAAGCAGAACATGAAAAAAAAAGTTTATCTGCATTGAAACTACACAAATACAACCACGTCATAATTACAGTATATAATATATTAGGATGCCTCTAATTTTCCTGTGCTAAAATATGCATGAAAAATGAAATAAAATAGGTCAGTTCTGCATAAAGCACTTCTTTCCTTACAAAACCTGAAAGTCAAGGGGACAACAAAAACTTTAAATGCAGTCAATTAATTGCAAAGATTAATTTAAATGCTGCAAAAGAAACCAGATCTGTCCCTTAAGTTGCCCACCAATTTCCACTGATTTATATATTTTTTTTTTTTTCTTTTTGGATAAATAATTCTCTTTCCACTTCTGCATTGAGGGAGGCCTGCACAATTAGAAGATTAATCTTTCAAACAAGCTTCCTATCTGCAGGGATATAATGAAATGCACACAAAGTGCTTTTAGGTTTAAGAAAGGGAAAATGTAAATAGACTTCATTTAATAATCCTCATGATAACCTCAAGAATTTACTTCAAAAAAATTATTAAATACTTTAACAAATGCTTCTCTTTAGATGCAAGTATTCCATGACCATCCCCTAAGTTTTACAATTAACTGATATCATGTCACAACAAAGTTAAAACAAACAAGAAGAAAGATTTGCATCCCATAATTCTATTTTTATTCAAGTTGGATGTGCAAAGACATGTGAAAAAGAACTAAAACTGTGTTGAAAAAAATGTTTATTTCTACAGCACTGTACTTTTCTTTTACCGGTACAGGAGCAGCTTTCAGTGGTTATCTATAGGAATTGAAATTAAATCAAGCTTTTAAAATTTTCAAGTCTCAGAGTACTCTTACATACCTGCATTCAGCAAGGCCAAACAAAAAGTAAAAGTAATTGTAATGTCACTTGCAGAGATCACAAGGGTTTTATATTTGTTACTTGACTATGTGTTAAACAAATTTTTTTTTATTCTATTAAGATTAAACAAAAAAAACTGATCTTATTGAAGGGATATATGTCACCTTGAAAATCATCAATTAAGTCCATGCACTTGCACAAAAAAATGTTACATTTTCATTAAATCAGCAGATGCTGCACTGCGAAGTTTTTAATTGTTTCTTCCTAAGCTTGCTGGGGACTGTAGCTCAGAAGGAGAGGTACATGCAAAAGTCTATATGAGCAAATTAATCAGAACCTACAGGAGATAAAGCTTTCTTCTGACCCAGCTCCTTTGTCTGGTTTCTGACTAGCAGAGGATATGACCAGGGCCATAACAATGCAGTACTCGCACAGAAGGACGCTGGATCCTTCTCAGAATATATGTGTCATCAAAGCTTAGTTCCATCTCATAGGTTATAAATTATTCTTTTTAGCAAAACCCATAGACCACTGTTTATCAGACAAAAATGCTTTCTCATCAATACTGCTTTAAATTAAATTTGAAGGACCCAGCTTCAGTCCCTACATATGCTGCAAGGTGGAGAAAGGTTTTTAGGGAAAAGCCATGCTTTTATTATGCCAGTTGATAGTGTAGGGAAATGAGAAGATTTGAGGCACACATACAGTCAAGGTAGACCTGTAAATTTTAAGGAGTTCATTTCTACTCATGTTACTTATGGAAATGAAAAGTCAACATTTCTGTGCAACACAGAAGGGTGAATCAGTGAAGTGGGATCCTTGGAGAATCAGAAATCCAGATGAATTCCCGTGCCATTAATGCCTTCTGGAAGTGAGGTCCTCCACAACAAACACGGTGCCTCATTTTACTATTTTCCCGGACAACCTAGTTAAACTTGCAAGCCAGACAAATTTAACATAGGAAGGTGGATAACGCTCAGGGTTCAGTCAGCCTTCAACCTATTCAGTTTTATCCCATGTGGCTTAATTTACTTCTTCTCTAATAAAATCTACCTGCCAGCTGTGATCTGCGCTCCTTTGAATAGATTCTAATATTGTTTCGTGGTACTGCCATCTTGGAAAACATGATGGTGCACAGGAACCAATTAAAAAATATTTTTCTAAGAATATCATTCAATATGTGATTTTGTTCTTATAGTTGCTCAGGAGGGAAATTGTACAGAAACTCTAAGACTAACTGGTCATTTCAAGAAAAGTTTTGTCTATTGTATTTTACATAAGTAGCTAACTGTTTCCATGTTCTGAATGTAAATACAAAGCCCAGCACAACACAAATGGTTAAATGAAATTCATAAGCAAACAGCAAATTGGGGTAATCAAACCATATGCTTTACAAGCCAAAGCTGACCTCTCAGTTTTCAAAGACTTCTTCTGCTCCCAAAGTATATGGAAATCTGTATGGGGAGGGAAGCAGAGAAATATAGAAGTGGTTTTAATGCTCAGAAAAAATTCACAGCACATATTTTGGAGTCTTGAACAATATGGTAACTAAGAATTTAGGTGAGAAAAATTTCAATTCTAGGTATTCCAAGGTGATGGTTTTTTTGTCCCCTGTTGTTTTGATTTTTAGAAAGTAATTGCTTATAAACTGTGAAATGGATGTTATATCTTGGCATTGCAATGCTTTAGCTACAATATAAAATACAGATACTGACAGTAAATAATAACTTAATAACAGTTCAATGTTCAAAGTAAGATTCAGCCAGGATTTTGACATCAAGCAGCAACTGATCCAATGCTTAAAAAAAAAAAAAGTAGAATTTAAATTTTAAAAAATGTATTTCAAATGTGAAAATTTTCTTTAAAAGGAAAATGTAAAGCCCCTGTGCTGCATGTTTCAAAAGCAGAAAATTCTTGGTTCCATGCTTGCACCTAGGCAGTGGGGAAGAAGCTTAAGTATTATCTCAACTAATTAATGTTTATAGAATCTGTATATGTCAGGAAGTGACCACTTAATTAGACTGAAAAAAGGAAGTGGACCTTAAAATGCATTAAGCTGAGTTGAAAATGGTAATACCCCCAATCCCACCCTCATCCCCAATACCATTGTGAAATTTTCTTACTTTTTTTCTATTTTACTTCAGTAGCCTTCATTATAGTTGAGAGTAGTCCAAGGATTTCAGGCTATGAAAAAAAGAATTACACCATTGACATTTGGGAAAGAATATGAGATCATTAGAAGTCCTGAGCAGGGTGGCCTATATGCTTTACTAGCTATTGCTTTGCCCTTTAGCTAAAGTCCAGTACCTAAATCAATGGGACTCTTCTGCTTCTCTTTGAAAAGCACTCCAGACTCTAAAACACCTTGGTTAGGAAGCTTTGTTCTGTTTGTTTCTTTGGGGTGTTTTTCCCTTTTCTATTTTAGGCCATGTCTAAATAGTAGTATAGCTTCTTAAGGTCACACTAAAGTTTGCTTTGGCACGTATTCTCTGTTCATGTTCTTGAAATACTTGAGAACAGTTATTAAGTGTTTTTTGGTTTTTTTTTTTCCTGAATTCCGTATTAATCACTGAAAATCACCATTAATGTCTCTTTTGTTCTTTTGTTCCTCTAATAAGGTCACTGCTTTTCTGTTTGCTGCTGATTGCTTGGAATTAATTCCAAGTATCTCTGCAAAAAACTCAGCACCACTGGGGGCAAAATCCTGATGCTTATGTATTTGCTGCCCAATCCTTTGCTGCTTTTCCACCTAGTTAATTCCTGGGTGATTTTCTGTTCACTTTACCACAGATCACAGACTCACTCTAACTTCCTCTTAAAGGCTGGGCCAAGCTTTCACCCATCCTCTCCTCTCTGTATCCATGGTGCTTGGTGTTTGTCTCCAAGGCTGTCAATTGAATTTTTGAAGTTATCATCTCCTTCCTACTGAACTTCACAACATGTTATGCAGCCACTTTTCTTGAGCCATCTGTTATAAGCATATTTGAAGTTCTTTCCAACACTGCCCCTTAGCCCAATCTTGCCATTTTATTGCATCTTTAGCAGAAAAACATGGAAAACCTTGAACAATAACAATTGCTGTAAAACCTTAAAAAACTTTTCACAGAGGTGTTATTCAGAAAGACTATTAAGCAGAAGTGTGAACGGATTCAGAGAAAGAGTAATTCAGCTAAATAATATGTTTCAAGTATTTTCTCTCTAATTTGCAGGTACAGGCTAAATTGTGCTTATAAAGTAATTAGAAATTTATAGTAATTGTTTCTTTAATTAACGATAAAACTTGGAGAAAAAAAATCCTGTCATTCCCTCTTCTCTTCTGGATTAATTTTGTTTCAGCTGAGAAAGATGGCAACACACAGCACATTTTTCCAGTTCAAGACAAGGAGTAGAAGAGGGTCCTCACTTAAGTTAATATCAATGACCCTGCAAAAAAAGTTGATCAATTCTTTTCAATTTTCTGCCCATAATATGCTTTATATATTTATCCTACTTCAGTAGCCCAATATTATGCTCTGTTTTCAATTTCTCTGAGACGCATGCAAAAGAACAAGATGGGCATTTCAGCAAGCCACATACCAGACACAATGGCCATCAGCAGAGGTGTCCCTGCTGCTAGCACAAGGATAATTAGTGGATGGCCTCTGCAAAATAATAGCTTGTTAGAGTCACAGATCAAGAGCTGCTGAGTGCAAAGCTGGTGATGATGCACTTAGGGTGGGAGCAGGAGCACTACACTGGTGTGCAAACCACTTGCTCTGCACATTGGTCCTTTGACCTCCAAATGCTCCCTTTGCTTCTTCCACTCTTACAAATGGAAAGCCAGGGACATATGTAAAAGCTAACTTGTAAAAGCCAAGAGAAAGGAGATGCCTCAGGATATCACCACAGCACTATCAATTCCCATAAAACACAAAAGCCTCAGCTTTGCCATTTTGAGGAAAAAAAAAAAAGGAATACAGATTCCCCTTATCACTGATGACAATTGCATATTACATCTATGCAATGAAGCTGCCTGACTGCATAACCTTCCCCTCCACCAGTCATTTTCACTGCACAGGCAAAGTGGTCACCAAGCAAGAGCAAGTACCATCCACTGCATCTGGAATGTGGAAAGCTGCCTCCATACTTTCACACAGAACAGCTCAAACAAAAACTTTGACAAACTCTAACAAGGGAATCTTGCCTGCACTGAACTGAAATTGCTTGAATATCAACTAAAACCTTCCCTTGTTTGAAAACTTATTTACACAGTGTCTTTAGAACATTTCCAGTGCCAGGTTCCTCTCCTCAGTAGCCAAATGCTGCTGAAGTCAGCTCTAGTGCATTTAGGAAACAGCTTCTATTTACTCTCAACTGAATTGTTTTCTTCTCTGGTCCTTTTTCCTCAAACTCTTTTTCTCTCTACCTTTTTTAATGTAGAACCACTGTTCCGCTTCAAACCTTTTTGCAAAATGCAAGAGTGATAGGTGTTAGGAGTCTTGTCTCTCTTGCAGAATAAATAAAGGATAAACATGTGAAAACATGTTAGCACAGCAGGCAAACGGGTATGTGATATGATTGCAGGTCTAAAATGAAATTAGTGATGTGAAGGTTGGCTATGTGAAAAATCTTGTGGAGAAGCTGATTGAAAAGGAAAATTAGTTGTCTGAGAATACACATTATAGTCTGCTGTGTGACCCATAAAGGAGTTAAAAATATAATCAGAGTTGTTACACTCTCCAGAATTAAGAGAATATATTTCCAGCAACAATAGGCAAGTGTCTTCAGCAGACGACGAAAGTAAAGCAGCAGGATGTGCACAGTAATGATGCACTTAAACTGTCCATGCAAAGGGAGAAGTGTTCTTTGCAAGAGGAGATGTCTAATTCTCTGGTGTGCCTCTGTTTCGAATGCCATCTCCTGAGAAAGGCTTGAAACAAACAACGTTGTAGCCTGCCCTACATGAAGGGGCAGTCCATTGACTTGCATAAGAGCAGGAAGCCACTGTGGAATGATGTCTTGCCAAAAACTTGTTCCTTTTTCCAAGATCTCCCTATCTTCATTTTTCTTGTCAACATAGGATGGTGACAATGTGTCTGGATTCAACCTGCCCGATCATGAGGGTTAAAGGTATAGCCTGGTGGCACTCATAAACCAGCTTTCTTTCACCAAGGAGATAAAAATTACAGTAGTGTGTGGAGGACTGCAGGAGCCAACCCTCCGCTTTGTGGTGGCGGGAGGGGCCTCTGCCAGGATGCCCTGCACTCATGCAGATGTACCCCAGTTCTGTTTCCCCAGTGGGTTTGTTTCCCTCCCTGCCCGGTTCCTGGAGCGAGCCGCTGGCCTTGTGGGGCTCAGCCTCGCCGGGCCTGCACCGCACCGCGGTGGCGGCGGCCGCGGAGAGAGCGAGTTCTCCCTGCCCCCGTTCCCCGTGGGTCCCTGTCCCCCAGCCACCCCTACCCTGTCCCCTCCATCGGCCCACACACCCTAACCCCTCCTCTGTACCGCCTCGGAACCATCAGACCATTGGACCCTGATGCTCTCCCCGCCCCTGCCTCCCCAGGAAAAACCCCTGTACACTCCCGGTTCTGGGGTCTCTGTTCCTGGTTCCCTTCACTGCTGGCTGCAATAAACCCCGTGGAATTCCATACAAGAGCCCTTCCTGTTTCTCTTTGTCGGAGGATTACAAAGCTATCCGGTGTGTGTGTGTTCGTGGGGAAGCGTGTCTGTGATGCCGAGTGGCTCCTGGCTGGAGACATTTCCTGGAGGGTCGCAGCTCCTTACCAACAGCACAGCCCTGCGACAGTAGTGAACTTTTAATTAAAATCCTCATCAGAATAGCATGGAAACAAAGTTGATTTTGGGACACAACTCAGTAAATTGCACCCTAAAGTTTAAATATTTTCAGAAGAGTCAGAGTGTTCCCAGGCTACAAAACGGGGTTGTTCTAACAACAAGTAGGTTGTTTTTGCAGAGGATGGATTGTAAGGGAGGACACACAAAACGTACAGTCTGTTCATTTATAGTCTGTAACACAGAAATTTCCAGTGTTACGCTATAGTTTTCGAGGTGAATTAACACAATACAACATTGTGTTTTCTTATGTGGAAAAGCTGAAGTAACTGAAGAATTGTATTGTTAAAGAAAAAAAAAAGAAGCTTAATGACAAGAATTAAGTATGTAAATGTGTTTCTGCTACCCACTCAGAAAAGATTTTGTAGAAGTTGATCCGGTCCATGAGCAAGCCCTGTCTTCCAATAGACTGTAATATCTTTCTACATCTTTCCAGCAGATGAAAACAAAAAATCAGCACTTAATCACCTGTTGCATATGTTTCTGTCACTTGCAAAGCCATAAAAAGATACAGGATGAAGTAATAAAAATTCAGGGTCATCTTACAGTTTTCTGAAGTAAAATCTTACAGTCACCTTCCCAATAAGACATGAAATTTTCTGCCCTAATGCCCAAAAGCTCAGATTGGATCAGATTGTTACTGCCTGGGACACAGCAACAGAGACACAGGTCTTGAAAGAGAGTATTAACTTCCACAAAATAAATGCTGTTTTAGCCACAATGGAAAAGCTTAATTAATAGTGGTTACAAGCTAGAGACTTGCTGGCACCTGACTTGGCAGAGCGAGAAACCAGGGCAGGTCTGATAAGGAGAATTACTGGGGAGTTCTAAAACAAACTGAAATATTTCCTGGGTTATTTGGTTTCTTATTCCACTGCATGTTCATTTTCTCCATTTAGAACTGCTGAAAAGATTTGATTTAATTTATTTATTAATGTTTAGATGAATTCTAGTGGATTGAGCACGTAAGATGTCACTTTTGGAGGTTGCATCCAGTGCCTTTGAGCAAAAAACAACAGCTCTTGGCATATTTCCCCTTTGTGCAAAGTAGGGCTGATAGTGCTGTCATAAAACTGGAGAATGCCTCCAAACCCACAGTACAAAAGTTTTTTATAAATGTCAGTGTTTGGAACAAGAAAAACACACACAAAAAAATTCTGAAAATCTTTAATTTCATTCTAATTTATTTCATGCCATATATGCAGCAAGACAGGGATGGGAGTGTACCTTTCTGATTTTAAACTAGTTGTTTTAGGGATACTAAGATTTTGCATTTAACCTAGTCCTGTGCAAATTCAGCATAATGATAAGACCAAATTTAAATTCTAAAAGAAAAAAAAAGAAGAAAATGGAAAATCTGGAAGGAAGTCCCATTTATTCGACTCCTTTGGTTTCAGGCTGCCGGCCCTTCATTTTCTATGTGCAATTCCATTAGCCCCACTGCTATTCTCTGGAAGTGGCTGCACTTTCCCTCCAGCTGGCAAGGTGCAAAGGGCTCTGTAGAAGTGGTCTAGGAAGCAACCCGCACCCTCCCTGGAGACCAATTACTTTTGAAATGTGCTTGATCGTTTGCTGCTGCCATCTCCCCCTCCCCAACCTGCCCCCACCTTCCCCCAGTCGCTCATTGTACTGTTGTCATCGAGACACCTGATCAACCCTAATTCTTGCTTTTATTTGAATTAGGGTGCCACCAATCTTGGATCCATGTCAGGTCCCATGTAATGCCTTTGGGCAACACTGGGGATTAGATTAGCATTTTGGTGTTCTTCTAAAGCCACATGGTCAGCATTATAAGGATCCCATTAGAGATAAAGGGAGCAGTTACACAAAGCCTAAGAAATATAAGGGCCAGAGGAGGTTGATGTAATTGGCTGATATTAGAAAGTGCTTTAATTGATGAAAGCATACTGTGGTTACTACCCCTTTTTTATAGTTTAACATGCCTCTTAATTACATTCTCAGTTGTTCGTTTACACTGAGCATGTCTTTCAGGGCTGCCAAACTCTTCAGGGAAAATTAAGCAAGTATGTTGTAGTAGGTTGGCCAGCCTCACAATTCAAACCCCATTATTGGCTGATAGAAGTAGTCTGACCAGAAAAAAAAAAAAAAAAAAAATAAAAAAATTGCCTAATCAAACAGTCCCAGGCATGAGAGTATGAAGAAAAATGAATCATTGTCAGACTGGGGAGCATCAGACAGACTGCCTATCCTGAAGTGCTTTTATAAAACTACAGATGTGTATATATATTTCCAATGTCAGGGAAAGATGGTTTCCAGCAGTGATGTAAGTGAGGCTGCCTCAGCTCAGAAGGGCAGATCTTGACAACAGTACATCCATTTTGCACTACAATGATTACCTGAATTTCTGTTCTTGACCCATTCAGTCCACCTGAGATATATCAGAGTTTGCTATGCATTTTGTGTACCTACACTATTATTTAATTGTTGGGCTTCCTTAATACATGTGATATCTTGATGCCATAGCAATCTCTTATTGCCAGGGCACACTCCAAGTTTTACTTTTATTACTTTTCCTGTCAACTTTCATGGTTTCAGGAAAAGAAGGGTTTACACTTAGAGGAAAAAGATAAAAATTTTTACAGAATCTTAAGCATTAACATCCACATGATTATTAGATTTAAATAAAGATCCTAATCTTTGCTTTACTTACTTAGGTGTCCGTCAATAGACCCTTTTTGATTAATTGTCTGTAATCCAGTGGAAAAATAATACACAAACTATAAATAAATAATGGCTAACATTTAATCGGTGATGAATTATCCATAAAATTAGTAAATATAAACTTAGGGTGGAAACTGCTGCTGTCATAGTAGGATGAATTCTGTTGCTGCTGCCCTTATTTTATGTTTTTCATATTATGTATGTTTCAAAGATGTTCCAGTAGCTTTTCTTACTTTCTTTTAAGCAAATGGGTGCAAAGATATCTATATCCATCATGTGTTGAATCATTTGAATAGACAGAAAATAAAAATTCCTTACAATCACTGTGTGCATTACTATTTATCAGTATGCAGGACTCAAGCTGCTGCCTCATTTAGGGCTTTCATAGTAGGGCACACCTAAACAAAGCAATATTTTCCAATTATTAGAGATTATAAAAATACTGAATTTCAGATTACAATTATGTTACTACAGAAAAAATAATCTAGAAAATAGGTAGGCATATGTTAAGGCCTGAATATTTTGTTGTATTAAAATTGTTTTTGAAGAGGTATTTGTAACATCTTATATTTGCAAAATTGCTCATACAGAATTATGCCTTATGGTCATATCCATGGAACAGTATCTCTGCTTGGTATCCAATACACTTCACCAACACAGCACCATACAAAGTAACTAATTTCCTACATTAATTTAGTCACCAATTTGGATACTGAGGTAATAGAAAATATTAAGAGAAAGGGAAACAAAGATATCTCCTTTTAAAACTGCTTTCAAATCAAGCTCTGTCTTCCTGGATAGGATAGGATAGGATAGGAGCTGAAGAAACATTAATTTCTAATTGTTTTATAGATTCATCAAAGCAACAACAATGGTACTCCACAGAGAAGATCTTGGAAGAGATTTAGGTGCTCCAACTGTGCTGTTCTTATACATAAACAGATAAATTCACTAGTTCATGAGCTTAATGTGCATCATAAGTTCCTTCTGGCTTTAAGAAGCTTCATTTTGAATTCCCAATATCTGAATTAATCGCAGGTGTCTGCTTCCAATAAGATTACAGTCTTTAAATTATACATGTCAGTGCATCACTTAAACCATGTCACTTCCTGTTAAATTTCTTCTCGTTGTAAGTTTATGTAACAAAATGTGACATGATAGAAGTGTGCTGGTGTGGTGCTGTACCTCAAAAATAAATAGAAAGCTTTAGGATATTAAACTCTACTGATCTTTTGAGTTATCTTTGGATGATTAACATGTGTTGATAAGAGTTTAGTTGGAAAGGTTTTAAGCAATAGCTGAGGGTGAAAAGCTGTTGACCCTGAAGTTGTCACAATTCTGCTGTAAACTGAAAAAACAAAACAAAACAGAAAAAAAATTGCACACTTTAATCATGATCAGAATATCTACTTGCCCACAAAATACAAAAAATACTAAATTGGATGGGTCATGACACTTAAATAGAGAAACAGAGATATATAGAAATGAAAAGAACTCCAACCAGATTACTTCCTTCAGAGTTAATCTGTAGAGCAGACACTTGTCTTAAATAACTTTCTCTCCCAGATAGTGTTTCCCTCAGCAACTTTGATGGAGCAAGAACCAATCAGATACATTATCATGATGATATTTATAGAGATGCTGTAATTGCAGTTGGATCTCTGGGGTGCAGAGAATCTAATTCCTGTCTTGACTGAACCATGCAACTTCAATAGCACAGTAAGACCTGGGAGCAAATGTTGTGTAAAAGGTAATCCTCAATCACTTAGGAATTGTGGTGTTATGAAAGACTTAATTTCTACTGTGCCTAATACAGGAAATAACTACTAATCACTTCAACCTTTATACTTAATTTTGCAAATATGGGAATCACGATACTAATTGGGCACCAGTTTGTGCGGGTTTTACCTCTGCAGAATCCTTAGCTAGAAAACTTTTCAACATTGCACGGGATAAAAGATGAAATCTACCATTCTAGCTACAGTATTACTGTTCTATTTAATATAGAAGTATAAGTGTCTTTAGTCATAAAAGAGAAAATTATCTGCAGTTATTCCACTCATCTGCCCTATAGATACAGTTTTCTTGGAAAACTGGTCCACACTGAAAATTAATACAAGATCTAAGCTGAACTGAACTCAAGGTTGTACTAGTCTTTGTCAGGCCTTTCAACATAGAGGCACTCTCAATCATTATCCCTCCCCAGATCTCACCTCGCCCCACAGCAGCTGTCAGCATGAACACTGAATGCATTCCCACTTAGGCAGTGAATATGGTTAGCTGTCTATGCACAGACCCATCTCTAATATCTTATCCAGCAGCTAAAGCCTCTGCATTTAGCCAGGTGCTCAAATGAGCTGTCACTACTTTTTTTCCATTAAAATTACTCTGTTTTCTCTGTAAACTGATATTCGGCTTCTCTCCTCCTCTTATTGTCTATATTCTTCAAAAAACTGCCGGTCTAGTGTTTGCACTTAACACACCACAAAGTGGACCCAGCTCAAATTCGTCCAGAAGTTACAGTCCATGCAGGAACATAAAGAGCTATTAATGGTACAGATCTGGTCTGATAGGGGTGTTTTGATAAACACAGTCACCACAAGGCTGTGTCTGAAGATGTCATTTATTTCGACAAGTGAGAGGATCCTGGTTCTCTCATCGTAAGGGAAATAGGAATCTCATGGATTTTGGTTTCAACAAAAAAAAAAAATTATGCAGTCAAGGATCAGAGGTGCCTAGTGCAGAAAATGGAGAGCTATGAAAAGAGACTAGAAACAGAAAACACCTAATCTGAAGGTTAAAGAAGCCTTGAAACCAAAACATCCTGAGTGAAGCTCCAGTGAAGTTTGTGGAGAAATGTAGATCAAAGGAACTAACAATGTGCATATTTTGAATGCATTCATCTTACTCATGCCTGACCATCTCTCCTGTTTGTTGAAGAAAATCGTCACAATAACATCTAAGCTAAATTCAACATGTACTTACTTTTTGACCTTTGAATCCATATAAATTGTAAGCCATTCTCCCACAAACTGGGCACTAAAATGACTTTGGCAGTGCATATCCACATTTTCTCCCTAAGGATAATCATGTGGAGTTTCTAAGTATCTGCAGACTGGCATTTAATCTCTAAGACAAGTATCTTCAGTACTATAACAAATCTCAAACCTGATCCTTCATTTTCTATTTACGCCAGAAAACAGTTGGCTTATTACATTTTCGGTTCCTATGGTGTTTTGTTGAGCACAAAGCCTCCTTCTCCGATGTTCAACAATACCTAACTTTCAAATGAAAACACATGAGCTTTCAAATGTACCTGCTCTGTACACAGGTGTTGTTCGTATTCCCTCTGCAGGATATTAGATCCCTCCATTAATTATTTATCCCACAGTCTTTGGCTGTGGACAGGTAATCATCAAGCGTGTAGGTCAACAGCACCCAAACATCCTGGCAGGAAAACATAGTTCTTTTTTGTATGGGTAATTGTCAGCTAAAGAGCTGACTTCTCCAGAAAAGGCTGAAGGGAAAAGTAAAATAGCAAGGTGGTGGCAAAGGCCGCAGGTGTGGGAACCCTACAAGCAGTCCAAACAAAGAACCTAATAAAAGATGGTTTTGATGTATCTACAGAGTAGAATTTGCAAAACTTCAACCACAGATATTGCCCTCTAATCAGAAGTTTATATTACAGATAAGTAAAATATTTGGTTGAACCACTTTACAAGTATTTCTGTGTTTCTCTTTCTATTCACCAGGAGACAAATTCAGTGAGAGTTTGATTCATAATGCTTCACAAATTAAGTACAAGTTAAATACAAAATGATAGATGTCTTATAAATAGACAAAGCATGGAGGTGAAATAGAACTGGAAAAAATAATTTGTTTAGTCATTTTGAAAACCATCTCTTCAGAAAATTAGACTTGCTCACTTTATGAGTCCTCTCACCCTTTGGTGAACCCATCTTTGAAGTTTCAGTATAAAAATTAGCTCAGAGTCATGAAGGAGGGGTTTTTTTTAATACTTGGATCTGATGCTGTTCTTAAAAGATACTGTAGGCAGTCCTCTCTGTTCTAGAAAAACTAGCTTACTGGAGAAGTTACGAAGTCTACTTACAGGAAAACTATGAAATAATTCAAGTATAGCAGTGATGCACTTCTATGTATGTATTTTTCATTTCAATAATCTTTTAACCATTTCATTTATTAGATTGGGGGTGAGCTACCATCGTGTTTCTCTTTCACATGCCTAAATCTAAGGTCTTTCATATCAAGCTTACACTGTCCTTAGTTTCAACCAATTCAAACTAATGCCACTAAGTAGATATTCAGATATCTGCTTATATTAATATTCCTTAGCTACAAATGGATGAGGCCTGTGTACGAGTTCTGACTTTTACAAAAAATCATGTTTGATAGTCAGACCCAAGCTTTGCATATCATGCCTGATTTTTATCTATCTTTTACATATCTAGAGGAACTGACAGGCCTGGAGGAAGTGAAGTCTCTCTGAGTCTGTATAAGTAGCTTAAAACTCATATAGAAAAAACCAATTTGTCTAAATTAAAAACTCTATGCGTATATATACATACATATATATATTTATACGTATGTATATATATGTAACACCACAATTATTAGTCTTATATTGCTCAAAAGCTCTAAAAGCTTTGAATGTTCTCCTCTGCATCAGCTGTACCACAACATTTAAAGGGATTTTGTTTGAGATTTTTTGTCAACTGATACAAAGCAGAAAAATCCTGATTTTTAACGTATTATCTTAGCCTTAAATCTGTACCCAATAACCAGCAGCTCAAGGTGCCCAGTGGCTCCTGCACATGTCTCAGTCCAGCTGCTGGGCAAGCAAGAGTCAGTTTGGAGATCCTGCATCAGAGCTAGCAGGCCCTCCCTATAAAAAAGTCACAAAAAATTAAACTAATGGAGTTGCAGTTTCAAAGCTGGAACTAGGCAAGAGGGGACTGGGGGCTGACAAACTTGTGACCAATTGTGTTAAACTAACCAAAATTGCCAACAGGATACATAAACAGGCCAAGAAGAGTGAAGGACAGGATGGCACCTGAAATCCTCTGTTAGATATTAGGGGGCTGAGAAACAGAGCAGCTATCATTATTTTCAATTCAAAAAATTGTGCGAAGTCCTCTTACTTCTGGTTTTTTGGTTTTTTTGTTTGGGTTTTTTTTGGTTTTTTGTTTTGTTTTTTTTTAGCCACAGTAGTTGCAGTGAGGGATTACGTTGGGGCTTGATTCTTTTTGCAGCCTTAAAAGATTCCTGGGAGGCAAGAATAGGGTCTTGTATTTAAAGATCATTAATGCAGAAGAATAAATGCTGAGAAATATAAGGATTTTTGGTTTATGCAGGACTTTGGAGCACTTCACTGACGAAAACAACAACAATAAGGAGTGTGGTAGAAAGTGGGAAAACTGTTGAAAATAGCACTTTCTATATCTGAGGTGCCTACATCTGCTTTACATCATATCCTCAACCCTTTTCCCAGCTGCTGGAGTTGGCAAGACAGGAATAATTTGGGGAATAAAAATCTGAAAAGGCAAGAAGTAAGGCAAGGTCTGAATCTCTCCACTTCAAGGGAAACAATGCTCATCATGTAATAAATCAACTTTACCAACAATATGCTTTCCCACTGAGGAAATACTAAGCTTTCTCAAAAACAATCTTTTTTTGGTAAAATTCTGCTAGGTTAAATACAGTTCTGTCCCAAAGTACACCAGTACTTTGTATTCCTCACAGTATTTTCATTTAAAAGGGAGTTGCTGTGCAAAATAATGTCCTTGTCTGTCCCTTCCTCATACAAACCTCAAATCAAATTTAATAAAGCTAGTTTGATACAATGCCAGCCTACACTTGGTTTACCCTTGGTCGACTTTAATAGGGTCAAAAATATTTTCGCTTTGGCAGTGTACGCATTAATCATTTTTCCAGAGGATTTAGAAAATTGGAAGAGACAAGGCCAAGCAAAATTTTAAATTAATTGGGCCTACCCCAGCATTCAGGGGGTCACCTTGTGTCAGTTGTCCCATATTTTCCAGGTCACAAAATTCCAGTGTATCCTAAGCTGCCATGAGGAGAGATCTGTGCTGTGGGCACACAAAGGTGAAAGAATTTCTCCCAGAAAGTGCGATTTTCCTAGAGGCAACCACAATGATTCCAGCTTCCAGACTGTCACCAGACACCAACCACTTAAATAATGCATGCTCGACTGATGCCTGTACTTGGTGCATTTTCTAATCAAGTAGTCAGGAAAATTTGCAAACATTCTGTCATTTACCATAAATCTGCTGTCTGCTTGCTACTACAGAGTAATTAATTTTAGTGCTGCTCAGTATTCTTAATTTCAACTGGGAAATCTATCTTTACAATCATTGCTGTTCTCACCCTGCCTTCTGTTTTGT
>WEKY01036530.1:0-17776 GCA_013390045.1 Picathartes gymnocephalus
AAGTTGAGATAAGGGCAAGGAGATCACTCAGCATTTGCCATCATGGATAAAACAGACTCGACCGAGAAATTAATTTAATGTATTATCAATTAAAATTAAAGTAAGGAGGAGTAAAACCAAATTTACACCTTCCCCTCACCCCTCCCTGTTTCCTGGGCTCAACTGGCTCTGTCAGACATGGGGGAAGCTCCTAGGAGCTTCTCAGAGAAGCCATCCTTGTAGCCCCTCCATACCGAAACTTTGCCATGCAAAGCCATTACAGGAAATTGTCTTGTTCAGAGAATACTAAATACTGCTTCTCAGTTGCCATGATCCTACTCTCCGCTGGATGTGATAGCCTTTGGATGATTGCCCTTCAGACTAGATTCCTTGTCCTTTCAGTGGTGAACATCAAGGCAGGGCCTCACATCATTCTCTCCTGTCACGTGAGCAGCCATGGAGTAGGACTAATGCCTTCAGGGTCAAGGTGAACAACTTCATAGTCTCCCCGTCCCAAACTAAGCTGTGTCAAAAGAGGGTATCAAAGGTCAGAGCCTATACGCATTAGCACAATTGCATCTCTCTAGCAACAAAAGTATATGAACTTTCTAACATCAAATTTGAAAAGAAACATCAATTTGAAAAAAATATGTGTGTGCATACTTGTATATATATATGTATATGTATGTTTGTATTCTGCCATGAGTTCAAAAAATGAGAGCAACTCCTATGTGGAGTCATTAAAACACAAGATGAGCATTCTAGCATTGACATAATATTGGGTTATTTTACAGATTTTAGCAAATATTCTATGCTGTATTCTTGCTATATATATGTTTCAAAGTCATTGCAGAAAAATACTTTTGTTGTACTGATCTTTTTCCATTAAAGCAACTCAGCATTACTTGAAAAGACATTTTTTATTGCATTGATGTCTTTCATTTAAAATTGAGAGATTTTTCAAAAAAATGTTTAACTTCAGCGTTCTGTTACTACTTTTCTTTAAAGTTTTGAATTCTTTACTTGTAACTGACATTTGTTTCTGAAATCTTTCATTAATCTCAGCTGATGCCTTGCCTGGTGTTCAGAGATGGCAGGTGCGCCTCTGGGCACTTGTAACCAAACTTATTGAAGCGAGGACTTCAGGAACCATGCCCAATCCTGAGCTTCTGAATAAGAAAGAGAAGGCTGAAGCCAGAAAGATCTGGGAGCAGAAGAATCTGGTGATTTCTGAGGTTAAAAGAAACACTTACATAGTTTCTACATGACTAAATAAATTGTTTCTTATGCTAAAAACATATGTTTGACTTACAGAGCCAAAAGCTTTTTCCCCAGATGAGTAGCTGATTTTTTTAAGTGAATTATTCTCTATGTAAATAATTTTATCTACCTACAAATTTTGTAGGACAGAACTCATTTAAAGGATGTATGCCTCATTTAAGGGATGAAATGGTATGACATTTAAGTTTTATAAATCTGGGATTCTAATAACTCCATTTCAAGTAACAAAACTGTAGGTGAGTTCTGTAGGTTACCCTAACAAAAGGTTTTGATCTCTTTGCTTCATACCTCATTATCATGCCTGCTGCTTCATACAGAATGTAAAAAGCCACTGGTGAAAATATATTAGCATAGCCTTGAAAAAAATACTGAAATGGTTGTTCATCTCTTGTTATGTGTTATCTCCTGCAGTGATTAGTATCAATTCAATTATCCAAGACTCAGAAGGAGACATAAATACTTGCAAAATTAACTTCAAGTATTTTTGTGTGGATGAAAACTTTTGCTATGTTAAACCCTGCTGTGAGGGATATTCCAGATCATTTAACAGACTTTATAATTCTAATCTTGTAATCTATGAACATGTTTTCACCAGTATAAATGGATTTACTAGAGAGAAGGCCTCTTGTAGGGGCAAAGAGAAGATATTTTATTAAAGGAAATATAGGGTGACTAATGCACATTTTTCATAGCACTGATTGAAGTTTTTTAAATCCTGAAACAGAAGGGGAGCTAACCAGTTGAATTTTTATATGATTATTACTTTCCCATACACACCTGTGATTGCACATATGATGTGTTTGCATACTAAAGGTGATTACACATAAGAGGTAATATGCACTTATTTCACAAATTGAAATTGATTATCAGTAATTGTTTTTCTTTTAAAAACCCATTATTCCACGTTTGAGAATTTTAAGTAATTAATGACAGACCTTTTCTTCTAATACAAGGTAACTGAGTACTTCACAAAGGATCATTTGTTCAATGCAGCTATTTCCCGATTGATGAGCCTCTCAAATGTTCTCCATGTAAGTATGTGATATTATTGAGGGTATTTTTCTCCCAGATGCTGTTCCTGTCAGTCTTTCTACGAAGCAGGAGCTGCCTGAACTATAGGTCCTGCTTTCTTGTTAGTCAATAACTTCATAAACAGTGTTACTAAGTCAAGAGCCTTGTTGAGTTACTCGTTCAAATGCAGCATGTTCTAGTATCACTGTAACCCTGAAATATAAACAGTTTTGCAGGAGGAGCTTGATGGTATTAGATCCGCTAGATTCTGATGTTTATGTCTGCATCCTGTAATTTCGAGAGGATACATTTTGTTTAGTTCTGTTCTTTGTTCTCTTGATTTTAGTCAAGTTGAATAGGTAAATAGATATAGTAGTACATTATAGAATTTCCAAACATTCTGATTTAAAAAGGGTTATTCTTTGCAAGGAAAATCATACATATTTAGTCCTCAAAGACAGCTTACACTGCTGAACTTAAGTTTTAAGATTTTTAATTTAGATTATGTTGTTTATCAGCCAATGGTGATAGCTGAAATATAATAAACTATTATCATTATTTTTGTTACTACTCTTAGATCTGGTTGAGCAGTCCTTCAGTCATATAATGATAGCCTGATATAGACCAGAAATTAAATATAATTTTGAAAGTTTCAACTTCTTTATTGAAATACCATTTTATACCTTATGGATTCCAAGGAGCTTATTGGCAAAATCAAGGAGCTTAACAAAAAGTTAAGTAGGTTGTGCACAGGGGCTATACTGAAACAACTTAAGTCTGGGAACCTATATGATGTTGGGAAGGTAACACACAGTTCTTTATCTCCAACTCAATGAGTCATAGGCATTTGGGGCTAATGGATGGTGGAAGGCATGTTAAAAAAAAAATAAAACTCAGTGTCCTACAGCCAGCCAAATACTTGAACACTGATACATTTCTTGAGCAAAGAAGACAGTGCAGTATCTTTGAAGAACAAGTTTCTGCATATCATGCTGACATTTCCTCTTTTTCTCCCAGTTAAAAGGAGGAAGTGGAAAGGTGGGCAAGGATTAAATATTGAAAGTGGTAGTACTTACTAAAACTTACTCAAACATATTTTGCACTGTAAGTGATAAGATGCCCTCTGACAACATTTGCAGTCAAGCAAATCACTGGTTTTCGACAATTTTCTAATTGGTGAGAATGGGTGTTCATCACATCAAATAATTCTCATAAGCTGACATGTATTGACGTTTTTTGTGCTGCTTCATTAGAGAGATAGATTACAAAATAACTGCAGCAGCTGAATTTACCATGGAGTGTAATCTCTTACACAGGCAAAGAAAGAAAAAGTTTATCTGATTACTTTTAGTGCTGTATCTTTTCTTCTATGTTTCTTTTAAGGTTTCCAAAAGTTAAGTTAAATGGAGAAAAGAAGTTCAAATTTTATCAGTCAAGTACCTTTTGCCAGAAATTGAACATTTTCTATACTAAAGAAGACACTTGACTAAAATAATGAGAACATCAAACTGTAAAAGACTTTGTTTTGCTTTTTATTCCCAAAGCTTCCTTCAGCTTTAAAACCTCACTTTGTCATTAATTCATCTGTACTTAAGCCACTCTATGATCCTGTACAATTGAACCTTCTCCAAACAAAATCTATGTTGCATTCAGCACAGTTTGACTGTCATATACATGTCATATGCTTCACCTCTTCTCAGATAGCTCTGGTTTTGCCTGAGATTGCACTTCTAGAAAAGGCAGCACTCAAAATGATTTTGAGGGCCACTCTTGTCCACATGTGTGTGTGTTCAGAGTTCTGTGCTAGAGCAGATCCCCAAGGGTCTTCAGCAACCACTTTAGGATTAGCTTCTAAGTGTTAGAGAGCACTCTATGACCAAGAGTTGTGATTTTAATTCCCCATTTTCATAAGTTTTAATGTATTGTGAAATTACACTCTCTTTAGCAGAGACATTGATTTTAGGTTTTATTACTTCATTTTCTTCTTAATTAAACTACCTTCCCCCCACCTCAGAATGTTAATAGTTTGTTTCTTTTTCCTTGTTTTTTTGCTCAGCAAGCTCCTCGGCCTCTTGTTCTCCACAGCCCAGAATTTGAAGATGCTTTGGCTTCACTCTGCATTATGGTTGCACCTATGGCTCCCCACATTGCATCAGAGATGTGGAAAGGTATTTATAAACTTTATATAGGTGTTTCAGAAAAAGGACAAGAAATTTGCAAAAATGTCTGTAACTCAGTACATGTGTCACTTCTGAATTCTTCATCTAGCTTGTCATCTTCTACCATAACTGTTAAACAAACTTGAATTTTGTGGCATTCCCACATTTTTCTTTTCTGCCTTTGGTTTCTTTTTCCTTGAATACAGAGGTGGATTTCTTGAAACTAGGCAGAGAAAGGGAGAAAGAAGAAAAATTCAAGACAGGACTTGCATGAGGAATTCATATGTCAGCTGCTAACTGCTCCTGAATATGG
This sequence comes from Picathartes gymnocephalus, assembly GCA_013390045.1. NCBI lineage: Eukaryota > Metazoa > Chordata > Aves > Passeriformes > Picathartidae > Picathartes > Picathartes gymnocephalus. The sequence goes on from WEKY01036530.1 coordinate 4,744, forward strand.
ATGGCATTATTCAGGGCTGAACATTAAGACAGAAACAGCTCTTTTTCAAATAACTGTGTCAGAGTCTTTGACTACAAATATTTTCTTTCAGGAATTCAGGCAAAGCAAACCATATCAGAGGGCTGGATACTAAAAAGACTAAAGGAGTATTCAGTAAAAATCAAACTCTTCTAGAATGCTCCAGAGACTGAGGGACACTATGCTGTAAATTAACCTGCCATGGAGAATGGAAATGGTAGACGGGATATCTTTTTTAAGACCTGTCACAGTTGTACAGTTCTGAATACCAAATGGGCTAAGTTGCATGGTGCTGATACAGTTAAAGCCTGTGAAATAAGGGATGTGCATGCCAGAGTTCAGCAGCTGATTTTAAGGTTTATTGGGAAAAGTCCCAAGATGCATGTGGGAAGATAGGAATATATTCTGCATTGTGGCTGGCCACAAACTGATGTTTTGGACCTAATGTTAGCTTTTGGATGCTGTTTTAATGGTTTTATTTTCAACAGTCATCCCAAAAAACATTGTGCATTCAAGTGTTTGCAGAGCAGTGCTACTAAACTGATTATATTTCAGTGTTGTGTGTGGCCCTGTAATGTTAATTGCCAAGGAAAGGCTGCTCTTGTTCAAAGCAGTAAGAAACAGAGCCTATGGAAACAAGATAAAGTAGGGAGAGTGGGTTGGGTTTTTTGCATGTGTTATAATTTCTAACGATTTTAAAATGTTTTAATAAAAGTTTAACTGTCTAGAATAGAGAGTGGCATCAGACATGATCCATCTGGTGTTATACTATGAAGTGCCATCTAATTAAAATAATACTAAATAAAAGTAATAAGCATGACTGTTTTCCACACTGGTTGAGATGTAGGCAGAAGAGATCCAGGATAATTACTTATACATATAGTGCCTTCTGAATTTGGAATTCTGATACATGCTAGGAAATACAGAATTATCAACTATGGTTGATAGAATGACAGAGAGCACTAGGATATCTTAATTAATGACTTGTCAAACACGTTAATCCTGTAGTATTTTGAACAGTAGATAAGGAAGTCTTTTCTTGTTACTAAAATAACTGGAGAATGAAAGTGCTAAATATTTTCTGGATTTCCCTCTGATGTAAGAATGAAAAGGAAGCATATAAAAATTGGAAGTGTGTTGTCCTCAGCCTCTGTCTGCATTTAAAGATAAAATTTTACTTGTGTGGTCCAAAGACACGTGCATTGTAATTCAGTGCAGAATAATAAAAAAACACTGGGTGCTGATTATTGCCTGAAGAATTTTATTACTAAATTTGAAAATGACAGTATCTTTTAGCATAGTGATCATTGCATTATACTGAAGTTATTAAACAATTTTATCAGGAGAATATACGTACATTTAATTGCTGCATTGTGGTAAGAATACTGTATTATTTTGAAATAGCCACCATCTATCAGTTCTGTCCTGGGATTGAGATTTCATATTAAAGATTCCCCAAGTTTTGAATTGCACTCTGGTTCTACCAAGTCCTGTTGCTCTTCTGATGTAACCAATTTCTCAAACTTTTTTGTGTATAAATGATGATGCTTTACTAGTTTAAATAATTTCAATACGAAAATTAAGGTTTCTAAATACTCTGTTTAGTTTTCTCTGTGCTTTAGTTCTCCATACACAGAGAGAATAAGTCTTCCTTTTGTACCTCAGCTTTGCATCTAAATGTCAGGATAATGCTGCTTCCTCTTTCATAAATTAGTCAGGAAAAGGAGTTTGTATATTGTTAGTTCTATAAATTGCACCTATAGCAGTGGGCCCCACTCTTTGATGGAAGCTGCTTGAATGCTGTTCTGTAAGTGCCTCACCTTTCAGCAGCTGAACAATAGCACCCCATGATACTTTGTCTGTGAAGAATTTCTTCTCCCACCTTAGAGGAGGAACAGTTTTTGGTATTTTGGTGTGTCAACCTGATGGTGTTAACTGTGCAGTGAATGCACTGGTTTATCGCTCAATAACATAAAAAGCAACCATAGCCCCTCAGTGTGGGAAGAGTTCATCCGGCTGATATCTTGGCAGTTTATGAACACTAACAGGATGAGGAAATCAGTTTCCTTCCTGAAACCGTGTATCTAAGGAATATACAGACACCATTTGAGACTTTTTTTTTTTAGTTTGTTTGTAGTAGTACAGTATTTTGCTGTTCAGACAAGGATATGAAACTGCTTATTGTGTAGTTGTTAAATTTTTATTAGAGATGGCACATGAAAGATATGTACACCTTTGATAAATACATCATAGGAAATACTGAAATTAAACGTAATTTTTGGAATTTTTAATGGCATCGTAGTCTTAACAATATTTTAACTGTCACTACAATAGCTCTGTTGCAAGAATTTGCTTGAATTCAGCCCTTGCTCAAGAAGGCTGTAAAGAATGGAGTTGAGTAAAAGCTAATTGATGTTGCAGATTTTAACTGAAAATCTGAATGTAGAAATCTCCCTTCACAAATCCAAGAATAAACATGATTTGGAGTTTAAAAAAAAAATTCTTTTTCCACCAAAAGTAATAACCTAAAAGGAAGAAGAGCAAATGGAGGAGACAGATTGTTTTCAGGTTAAAAGGATTTGTGTGGAGTTTGCTGGGTTGCAAGCACATCCTAGAGTAAGCTTACAGTAAGCCAGGCTTTTCACAGCTTAGTTCTGTACTACTTTACCAGTGGTATAATACAGCTTTTCTCAGAGCTGTCTGGAAACAGCTGGTACCATTTCTTTGAGATTGCAGACTGTTTCACATGTGACTGACAGATGTATTCTTCCTGAGCTGCAGAAAGGTATTTCAGATATGTAACTTGCCTAAATCTGTCAAATAGGGAGATTCATTAAATAGTAAAAAGCATATCAAGAACAAAGTAACATGGTAACAATGCCAGAAGGAGGCTGCACAGGGCAAGTAGATGCTCACCCAGAATGTCTCTCCACTTGCCCTTACACACTCCTGACCTGAGCTTTATAAGAAGTTTTCCTGCTTTTTCTGCTAGTGTGGTGGATTTTACTTTACACAGATTTCTATTGTTTCAATTTAGTTAAATCCAAGAATTAGCAGTATTTGGGTATTCACCCTCACAGTCATCTTATTATACTTCCCCCTCTTATGTTCTTACATTTTCTGTTAGAAAACCCCTAGGCCTAAACTCTGATACTGCCATTGTTTCAGATGCTTTCCTTAGCTTCCTTTTATAACCCATCAAGACTTCCATCTTCCTTTCCTTTTCTGCTTTAACCTCTCTGTTTCAGGGCTTGTCACAAGCCAGCTCTTTCTCAATTTACTTCATAATCACAACTTTTCCTCTGGCCTACATAATTTTGTGTCTAAGTATCTGCACAATTACTGGAATTTTACAACTAATTTTTTCCAGTGCTTTTTTTCTGTAAGACTAGAGTTACCTTGCTGTTGTAACACTTTGCTGATACACAATTGCTCCCACATCTTCCTTCTTAAACCTCTTGAAAATGAGAATCTGCTCTTCCCTGTCAAATAGCACCTCAGGGGAAGTATTATGCTTATGAAATACTCCTGTAATGCTAGTAAAACATTGCCCTGAGCTGAAAAGTTGTTAGACTGGTCCTGTCCCCTCTTTCTCTCAACTTGCTAATTTACAGTACTATAGTACTTGTTTAACTTGGTGTTTTAAATTGGGTTCCAATGCTGTGAGTTACTGGTTAGGGAAACCTTGCTCTAATATTAGCTTGCTAGTCAGTAGGAGTCCATTGAAGCAGATCCAATAGCAAGATCAAGGCTTCAGACTGAGCACAAGTATTGTCTTTGACCTGTCCTGTACAGATGGGTACATAAAAGTAAACAACTTACAGTAAGTAAAAATGTACTTAGTTACCTTTCTGCTCTGCATCTGCAGGAGAATCTATAGTCATAAAAGCAAAATACATCAAAAAATATGATGCAAAATGCACACCGCTGCATAAAATGCTCTTCACTAGGTGCTTCCCAGTACAGTAAGATAACAAAATAGGTTTTTCATGTTTTCACAAAGTTTTAGAAATGGTCCATTTTTAATGTTTCAAGTAGTGCTTTTTTCTGGTGTCTCAGAATCGAGTGGGAAGGCTAGAGAAGGGTTCTCTCTAGGTCCTCACAAGTGGACCATCACCGTTGTGGATCAGGGTGATGAAGTTTCTGGTTTAGTGTGTTGAATTTTGAAAATACAAACCAAAACATTGCGTTTTCTGTGTTCTGCAGCTTACAAAATGTGAATTAAGGCAGGAAGCCAAACAGACAACATAACTAAAACCTTAATTTTGGTTTCCTGTCAAACTGTTTTCTCAAACTAGTTCTTTTGACTTTTCTACTCTCTTTTTCTATGGATGAGCTCATAGCTCATTTTGTAGCAAGAAAATGTACCAAAAGATTGACACTGGGCTTACTCATACTTTGCTTCAGAATACATTTTAATGATTTTTTATTAGTAGGTTTATTAGGACTGACAGCCTACACAGGAATTAAAAGTGACCATAGTTTTGCTTTTGTAGATAGAAACTCTTATATCAGAAAGTGCGTTTTAAATAATTTGAAGAATTCTCTTCAATAGTAAAATAAGGAGTGGCCAGCATGCAAGCTTCTGCCACAAGACATGTGATCAGTTGGAAAGAAATGAGGTCATCTGGATGTTGAGAAGCCAAAAAGGAAAGAATCTAACAGCTGTTGTCTTTACAGTCAATGTGATAATGAATCATCAATATGAAGATTTTTTTCTGCTTGAGTTCCTATCTTTTGCTCTCCCAGTTTCTGAGCTACTGCGCAAAAGAAAAAAAAATACACAAAATCAGAGCCACTGAAGTGTTTCAATAAAATATTTACCTAATAAATAGTTGTTGTCATTAGGAAATGTGCATGTTCCTGCCTCCCATTAGAAATAGCCTCCCATTAGAAATAGCCTCCCGTTAGAAATAGCTCCCATCGGTCCTCCCCACTGTCCCTCTGTGAGTCATTCAGCAAATAGCACGGCTGTGTGTCATTTTACCAAAGCACTTTGTCTGAAAAAGCACTGACAAAAATGTGGTGGATTTTTCTGGAGGAAGTTGCATGCTCTTTACGTTCCTGTTTGCTGTTACTCACTGTATGAGTCCAAACAACCCAGCAAGCTGAATTGATGTATGCATGGGTTGGGTGTGTGCCTTATGGCTGCTGTCGTGCTGTTCTCAGCCACTTCAGTGCCTTAGTCTAACCAGTGAATCTTGTGTTGATGGGTTTTCTTTATGCCTTTGCTGGAGTTTCCCTAAACCAGACGAGATTTCACATATATTTTGCAGTTCTAAATGAAGCATGTGCTTATAAAAAGTTTTAGTCTGTGTTCTTATTCATACACAGAGAATGCTTTTAATTTAAAAATCCCCTGGCTCTGTGAGAATTGCAAGAGCAATCGTCATCAATATTGATCATATTTGACAGCATCTTGTTAAATGAAATCTTTCTATTTTGTCATACAGCTGCAGTAAACAGCAACATAAATCCCATGCAGGAGCTTCTATTCAGTTACAGAATGCAGCTTCAGAATGACTTGCATCCTATTCTCCTGTTACTTAAACAAATCAGGAATTAATTATTTTGGGAAGACCAGAGCCAGTTTAATAAAAGGAGATACGTTATAGCCGTTTTAGAAATGTTTAAAAATAAAATCAAAGGATAAAGTGTTTCAGAATGTAAAAATCATAAGAAGGAGAGCCAGCTGTTCAAGGCATTCCTTTGTGACACCTTTAATTTGTGAGAAAATATACTTCACAAAATAGAGCAAATCTTGCAAGTAGCTTGACTTGCAAATTTAGAAACTACCCAGCATATTACAGGTGGTAAAATAAGCCATAATCATTTCTCATTCTCAGTTGTTAGTAAAATTCCAATCAAACTGGTGGCATTACTGAAAATAAATGCAGTATTATGGCTGACTTTTAGAAGCAGAGGTCAGCTTGTTTTGCAGTATTACAATTTAAAATAATAAGCAGTGGTCTTCTGTGTTCTTGGCAAAGTTATAGAGTGTTAATTTAAATCTACAGTGTGCCCACATTGTTAATATCCTTATGCATGGTATAAAACAAATGCTTCAAAGATGTATATCTCTCTGTTTATAATGTGTTGTATGCTAATCTAAACAATGTTATTTCCTCCTATGGCACTTGCTTTTAAAGTCAACTTTATCCTGATCTAATTTGTCAAACAAATTCCAAAGACCAAGTGTTCTGGTTACAGTACAGATGAATATTTTACTGTTTTCATTTTCGAGGTTTGGCACATACGCAGCATAAACTTTGTATTCATCATCACTGGGATGTTGATGTTCTGCATCAGTCCTGGCCCAAAGTAGACCCAGAGTACCTTCAGCCACCAGATGTTGTGGAGATGTCTGTACTGGTAAGAGCATTTTGATTTATTTTCAGTAGTGGCCAAGTAATTTGTTATGAACCCTGAGGATGATGGAATTCCTGCTCTTGTGGAAGTCAGTTCCCTTAGTAGAAGGCTCAGTGAAAGTTCAGAATAGAAGCTACAATTACAGTTGTGCTAAGTAATTAAAATGGTTTCCTAAACAAAAAGATATAGTGAGTCTGGAAAAGAGATGCACTAAATAGAAACCTCTCAGAGTGACTGCATATTGGTACCTGTGGAGACTTGACCAATGAACAGCCATGGGCAAGGATGGTACAGTCAAAACTCCAATCAAAATTCAGGCCCCTCCAGATTTTTTGCCTGAGAGTGCATTTATTAACTCAGCCCTGTACAAAAATGTGTAATTAGGTGATATTTCTTGTGGTACCAGTAGTGCTATGTTTCCCTAACAGCACCAATCATAAGCTGGGTTAAGTAGTGATTTTTGCCAATTGATGTTTCCCATCTGCCTTGGGCTGAATTTCTGGCACATGTCAGGACAGTGTATTTGCAGGAATGGTGTTGAGAAAACCAACTATCTTTGGAAATGTTATAACTTCTAATTTCTCTTTGAGGTCTAATGCCTTTGTGGTCTAGGGAAAGAGCTGGTTATTCAGTGGAAGAGTGGGCATGTAACTACACTTAGTTAACCTGCTGTTTTCCAACATGTGCACTTGCAGGGTGTAGTTTACTGCCTTCTTTCCTGTGGCTCTAGTTAACTACTATGTGTTCAGGATGCTCCCAGGCATCATAAAGCTTGGGCATGAGATAGGGCACAGAGGGAATGAATGCCTGGAGCCAAATGTGTGGGATTCCTGAGCAATGTCTCTGCTCTTCCACTGACTGACTCCAGGTCCACCCGCCTTTGAGTTCCTCATGCTCAGGCATTGTGATAGTCTGCAATTAACGTTGTTGCATACTCCTAGATCTGCAGGACTCCTGCCTTTTCACTGTTTCCCAAAGGATAATCTTTAACGCAAACATTCTAAACTTTAATGTTCTAAATTAAATTAAATGCTGCAACTTAAACACTTTCTGTGTTTCTGGACATTGAATGAAATGGAGCCCATAGACGAAGTGTCATTTGGCCATGTCAAACTTCATGTTCTGTGTGCGTAAAAGAAACAGAAGCAATGCATTTTAGTTGTATTTTTTTCTGTTCACCGCTTTGGGAGAGGGAGAAAAGCAGTTGAGTTGTTTTTGTTGAGCTGAGTTTTTTGAGGAGGGAAGAGATTGCTTGACTTTAGGGGAAGCCATGTTGCTGTAGATTTCCTTAATCAAAGTATCTTTGCAAATAATTTCATATCTTGCCAGATCTCTCAGTCAGTTTATTTGAACAGAATGAGAAATACTGTTAAAACACTAGTTTTTCCAACATTAAACATACACCCTTAACAGAGACCAAGGAGTACGTCTTTTTGAAGGAAATTTTCAATTGTCATCTTCTTCCAAACTAAGGAGAAGGACTCAAATGCCAGCTGGGGTTAATAGAAGACTTAGCCTAATAGTCACTGTGGATGAATTGCTTTTTTCCTCTTTCTTGGCCTCTCTTTCTTTAAATGATAAGCATTTAGTTATAACTGTAAAAATCTTCACTGAGGTATGATCACTTCTCTCAAGCTCAAAATAAGCCTTCATGTCCAAGCACAGCTAGCAAACGTCTTGAATTCCAATGTTCAGTTTATAAGGAAGTCATGAATGAGAAATTGTGTCGTTATAGAAATGTCTTTGCAGTTGTGGTTAAAGCAAACATGTTATTAAATATATCTTGGAAATAACAACTTCAGCAACACAGGGAAAACTCAGCACACAATGTTTTTAAGACTACACAACCAAACATGAAAATGCCTAAACATTTCACTGACGTTTTTCTGCTGACATGAAAATTTCCTTCTCATTAAAAGAAACAAGAAAAAAAATTAAATTTGCTTCCTATAGCCATTATGAAAATTATTTTTGTTTCTCTTCCTAGTTGACTTTGTCAAAGCCATAGCCTTGTGTAACAGTCTTGTAATAAGAGTAAAAACAACCCCTAGATTCTCAGTCATATATTAATGGAAGAATATGATGTATGTAAACATCATCCTTCTGAGAAAGCAAGTGACTGGAAGACCAGAGAGAGAAGTTGCTTTTTTGAACTGGGAATAACTCTTAGCAATAGTGCCTACAGAGTGTGCCTGGCTTTCTACTGTAAGAGTAAGGCAAAAGGGAAATATAGGGGAGCAGGGAATGTGAATGTGCATGGAATGTGGGAAGTCTTATGGATACTGAAGGTTTTTGTATGGCTGCAAAAATAAATTGCCCTCATTAAATCAAGAAACACTCGCCATACAGAGGAATTGGTTCGTTGCGAAGAGTCAATGTCTCTTCACAAGGCTGTACAGTCAAACCAAGTCTTTGAGCCACAACCTATTCTTCTCAAGCCATCAAATTGCCTCAGGCTGCAAGGGATTTGTCTGCTCAGACATTCTGGGTTTATTTCTTTTCACACAAAATACTTCATTATTTCCTGTCTCTGCTGGAGTTCTGTCTTTCCATATTTAACCCAAAGCAACAAAAGCAACCAACTCACTGTGTCTTTGGCTGAAACCATATAGATTGCCTACAAGAAAGACATTTAAATTCACTGGATACGCACAGTATCTGTTACTCTAAATGTTATTGCAAAGTTGAGTATTTTTAATAATACTGTATATTATTAATGCTCTGAAAAATCTGACCTGAACCTAGTGTGCATTTCATCCTATGAATACATTTCTGACTAGCATTCCTCACATTTTCTAGGTGGTGCAGAACTGTTAGCAGATGTGGTCTTAAAACTGATGTTTTTATAAATAAAAAAAAAAATTTGGTGTCATTTTTCTTGCTTTGGCATATGAGGGAGGCCTAACAGTGCACAGATATTTATTTTCTTTCTAACTTCTCAGAAGGATTATGCATCAACGGTAAAAAAATATTTTAGTTGAATTAAAAATTCCTCTCTGCAGCCTCAAGGTGCTTATTTTTCAGTGTTTTTTTTATTTCACTTCAACTTTATAACCTCTGTAGTTACCACTAGCCCCCTGTAGATCTGGAATAGTGTAGAATGTCAAGTGTTAAGAAAAAATTAAGAAATTAGGGAAAAGAAGAGAAGAAAAAAGAAACAGCTTCCTTCCTCGGGGGAAGAAAGGACCGAAGACTCAAGTATTTCTCCTCTTGCAATTTGCCATAGCTTTTCAGAGAAGCAAGGCTGCCAGCACCCAGTTTTCTTCTGCTGGCACTTTTACCTGGAAATGCCAAGGGTTATGCTGGTCTAGTGAGATACAGAGAGAGAGATGGAGGAATAGCAGAAGGCGTTTCTCCTGCTGAGAACCTAAGTCCTGGACTGAAAGGATATATGAATAGGATGCTTGTTACACACAGCATGTGATGAAATCTGCAGCTGCCTGTTTTAAGAATAAACTGCTTCATGATACCGATGATATAATGAAAGCCATGCTCAAAAACGTGGTGAAACCATAACCAATCTGCTGTTTGATAGGAATTTTGGTCCCAGCTCAGAGCCTAGTGTGGGAAGATCAGGAGACATGCTGTGGGAAGGTGGAGATGTGCTGTGGGAAGGTACACAGTGCCAGGGCGCCCAGGCTTCTCGACCTTTCTAGGAAAAAACAACCACTAGCAGTCATGTATTTACCAAGTTGATTTAGACTGCTTGGCTTTTCTGTTGAGAACAGCACCATATAGGCTAGTTGTGGAAAATTTCCCCCTGCCAACATCCATCCACTGGGACATATCAATTTGCATGATGGAGGACAGTGAATGACATTTTAACTAGGCAGGCATAGCTTTGAACTGCAGGCTCCGTGTCCTAGCAGCGAGCTGAGAAGCTTGCTTTATATGCCCACTAAAACTGTATCTGTTTGGATTTTACTGGGTTTTTTTTCCTGTGGAATGCATTTCTTCTCTGAAGTGTCCTGTCGAAAAGAACTGCTTGTATTTATTTTTCAAAAAGCTTTAAAAATTAACTTCTATGTGTTTTTCAATGATTGTACTTTACACCAGGTGCTAAAAGCAAAGTTTAACAAGCCAGCCTTTTATGATGCCACATTATGGATGTATGTAGGAGTAGCCAAAAGCCTACTGACATTATCACTGCAAATTATTGTCAAGACTAGTCAAAAAACAGAAGTGGCTCATCCTTGCTGCATTTGAGACTTCATCTTGTTCCTTAAAAATCTGTCTCAACTTCCTCTCTCAGAGAATTGGCACAAATTGTTTTATTTTCAATAAAATAAAATACAAATAAAATACAAACTGGGTAAGTGAACTAGGTCTTTCTCATTTGTCGTATGTTGCATACAGATATCCTGGATAAAATCCAGGTGAAAACCAAGTCGTGTAAATTTTTATGTCCAAACTGCAAGCAGCAATCTGTGTTTTATTTAGAATATTGAAATCTCCTTGAAATGATGCGTAGGGTCAGAGATCTGCAGTACGCCCCCCCCCAGACTGTGATGCAAGTAATGTGATTAAATGCATTAAAAAATCCCAATTATTTCATTTTCTAAAATGTGTGCTTGACATTCTTTTCATTAAGCCACTGAAAATAGTCCATGTAAATCTGAAAGCTTATGTAATAATTAATTTTATGCCAGCTCCAGAAAGGTACTCAGTCAGGCTCTGTAGTCTGTGTCCATTATCTACTCTTATTGGATGACAGAAAGGATTTATAAAACCATTTTAGAAATTAAGGTGATTCCCCCCAAACGACTTAGTTTTACTTACATCATTCTGCCCCACTGAAGCAAAACCAGCATGGAAGCTGCTCTGAAAACCAGCCACACACAGGAAAATGTTACTTAGTGAGTAGCTGACGTCTTTATGCTCAGTGTTGGATTAATGAGCCATGGGTTGAGGCAACATATAACAATGAGTGCAACATACACTAAGTTAAACCCTGTTTTTCTAAAATAATAAATCTTCCATTTGAATCTCTGCAAAACATTGCTTAGCTGTAAAGAATCCAGATTGCTGCCCAGAAGTATGTGCAAACCAAGATTCCCACAAGACAAACCATTTTATGCAGCTTATGTGGCTGTCACGTTTTTAAAATTAAAAGATTACTGCATTGCACAGTCACATGCTGCTTGCTGTCTTCAAAACTGAGACTTCCTGTGCCGACTTCTTCAATTTTTTTTGAGGATCATGAGTCAGAGTTTTGTCTTATGTTAGCTGGACAGGAGATAGGAAGAATTTTATCCTCTACTTAGAAAGTGTGGGTTTGGAGAAAAGACAGTTTATTCCACTTTTCCCATTTCCTTTTTTAACAAGATGGACTGGATACAGGAAACAAAATTGTAGAAAACTGTCTAGTAACTTCTGTTTTTTCTTGTTTTCATGTCTTTTTTTCAGATCAATAACAAAGCTTGCGGCAAAGTTTTTGTGCCTCAGCAAGCAGCCCGCAATTTTGAAGAAGTCCAAAAGCTCGTTCTTCAAAGTGAATTTGGAGTCAAGCATCTCCAGGGGCGAGCCATTAAAAAGGCCTTTCTGTCTCCCAGAACTGCTCTTATCAACTTCTTAGTGCAGGAATAGTCAAGGCTCTGCTGGTCTGTAAAAGGGAACTGGAATCTCTTGAGGTGGAAACCAATGCCAAAACAGCAGTTATGGTTATTTCATTTCATGTAAAGGTGGGAAAGAAATCCTATTAAAATCAGGTTGCTGCTAAATCTTCCTTTCACCGCAGAAAAATGTGTAGAATTAAAGTTTCTTACTGTGTCATGTAAGATGCTGCTTATCCACATTCTTTGGGAGAATGAGAAGAAAGCACAGAAGAGCTAAACAATTGTAAGAGAATGTAACAGATAGAAAGCGGATGGGGCTTAGTGGCAGCCTCAGGAATAGATCCTGTTGGAAAGTTGGCTTGGCTAAATGCAGATGCATAAATGTGATTCCAGGACTAAAGGACTGCCCTGAGTATGTGCTACCCCAAATGTTAGGTGTGCTTTGCTCCCTGTGTCTCATGTTTGGGTACCCTACCATTAACTAACATTTGAAGTTTTAAGGAAACACTACAAAACACTACAGAGTGTTAATTTAAAAAATAATTTCTTTGCACTGATCAATGGCCTTGGGCACAGCAGGTAGCCATGGGGTGCTTTGATGGGGTGATTTGATACATTTCACATAAATTTCAGAGCCAAGCCAAGAAAAAGGTCAGATTATTTAGCCTAGCCCTGCCTTAGCCAGGTGTCCTGGTTTGAAGGACAGGTCTCTGCTAGGGAAGGCAGGAGCCTCCCTTGGAATGAAGAATGTGAGCCCCTCCCCTCCGAATTATTGTAATTTTGAAATTAAGGGGGTCTCAGGCAAAGATATGGGAGTAGGAATAACAGTTCTTTACTAGGATTTATAACAGAGCAAACAAACAACAACTTTTATGGCACTAACAACAAAACAGAACCAAGAACCCGGTCCCGACTTCCTGGCCTGAAGGCACTTCCCCCCCCCCGCCTCAGTGCAGTGATGGTCACAGCCGGCAGGGAGCACGTGCTATGGTGGTTCAGTCAGCAGGGGAAAACAAAACGGAAGAGAGGTTTTGCTTCACAAACCTCCTTGGAGCAGTCGATTCCAGTGCCCCAGCAGGATTCTTGGAAAG
>WEKY01036530.1:25303-80836 GCA_013390045.1 Picathartes gymnocephalus
GGGTGGGGGGGAGGGGGGGAATGGTGGTGAAGAATTTCTTCACATTTTCTCCATCTCTCTGCAATGTGAGCCCAGAGACCAACGTGGCAGCAAGAAATAAAGACAGATGATCCCCTTCCTGCTCTCATTCGCGACTTCCCCGTTTACCCGGGCAGGCGGAGCTTTGCCCCAGTCTGCCGGCCCTGGAGATCCGTGCTGCCCCAGCGCAAAGCTGCGGCGATGTGCCCAGCACCCCCACTGAGGTGGAGCCAAAAGCTGGGAACACAACTCGGGGCTGCTTCTCCCCAGACCACTGCCTCCCTGCACCCCACAGGCAGCTGAGATTGCCACGTGGAGCGGGGCTGAGTTACAAGCTGTCAGCATTATTTTGCATGAATAAATGCAGTGTGTAAGCCTTGCCCACAGGAACAAAAACAGATTAAATGAGTAATTTTTTTTTTTCCTCTTCAAGGGGTAGGGTTTAGAACAAGTTAATTCAAATTGGCACATAGATTTTGGTCCTGTGCTACAACAGCAATCGTGGATCCCTTAATTTCTTAATAGGCATGGGCTGTAAAAGTCACAGGAACTATAAACATGTGGGACCATATCTAATCACAGCAGAAGGGTCTGCAAGTCGGTGTAGTATTACATCTCCAGTCTAGTAGAAAGTTCAAGTTAATCATCTGCTCACTTGGGAATACCCCTAGCCCAAATCTCCCAGGAAGAATAAATCCGAGCAGGAAACTTCAAAGGTATTTTGCTGCCTAACGTTCACTGAAAGCGTTGCAAATTCAACTCCAAAATGCCTTTGAATAGCTTGGCTGTGATCCCCCCTTGAAGGCGCTTGCCATCAAAGTGTCTGCTCATGCATGTGGATCCTGGAAGGAGGCCAAGCCCAGTGTGAGGGGTTCCCTATCCAAAGGGCTTCAGCAGCCTTTTCCACATCATCCGCGTAAGCATTGTTCTGCAGACAGCTGATTTGATCCTTTGGCATAGGAAGGAAATGTACTTTACATAGCTGGTGAAGGTCAGCAGCATCCAGAGCAGCCATTTGGCAAGAAGACTGCTTCCCCCCACTCCTTCCCGCCCCAAAGTGGTGAGCTCCTGCAGGTCAGACTGTAAAAGGACTTACAGATGTTAGATAAAAAGTAACGGTGGAAAATATATGCATGATCCTTAAAAATGAAAGAAAAAAAAGGACATGATCTGAGGGAAGTTAGATTCTTCCTTGGTTTGTGTGTCGAAAGCTGAAAATAGAGACATCTATTCCCAAACACTTCTGCTCTGCCAAAGATTTGTTTTTTAGAGGGATGGAAGAGCCTCATGTCAGTGTGTTGGAAGAAAAATACTCCAATAGACACAAGTCTGAGTCTCTGATATGCTGCAGAGGAGCATGGCTTTCCCTCATTAACTTTACATCCTTTGGGGAGTAGGAGGCAAGAAGGTGCACAATGTGTAATTTCCTTTCCAAACATGCTCTTTGTACACGTTGCATATTCCTCCAGTGAGTAAAGCAGTGCTGGGGCTCACGCTCCCATCCTTATCTACTTGATGCTCTGTTTCCTTTCTGTCATTCTCCATAAAAATATGAACTCAATATGTGGTTCAGTACCAACTTTGTTTTTACTTACTATTTTAGCATTGGTTCTTGCCCATTTTAGATAAAAGTGGTCGTACTGAAAGCTACGCATCTCAGCTAAGCCCATCGCCAAAGCATCCTGAAGCCAGTGATGAGGAGGAGGCATTCCATGCCTCAGTCATTTGCTGTGGTTCTCCTCGTCAGCCCAGGATGTTGCCAAAAACAGACTTCCATGAGCCCTTTCTGAGGATGCTCTTTAGACACTGAAACTGTTTTGGCTTTCATTGCCCCAGGTGAGCTTTACCTCAAACTTGACAGTTCTGATCAAGTCCCACAAAAGAGGAAGGACCCTCACTCTTGCTCGTGGTAACCAGTGGCCTGAGCCTACACCTGCCTGGCATGAAGCAGCTGATGGGGGCCACCATGGCCTCTTCCCAGCCACAAAAGTGGGAGGCAAACCCTTTCCACTCTAGCCAAAAGGGCCATGGCACAGGCAGGAGTTTGTTGTGCTTTGCATGACAGATACCCAGATGGAGACTAAACCCTCCTCCTGAACTGGTGTGGCTTGTGCAAAGCAGAGTTTAGTCCTCAGGCACCCAGCTTCTCCCAAAGTGAAACAGGGCTTGTGGGGATCAGCCTGAGAGAGCTGTGATACCCTTCCTTCCCTCACACCCACAGCAGAGGAAGGCTTGGAAAGGTTTGATAGATGGGATTGCTTGATAGTTGGGATGTTTCCCCAATACTGTGAAAAGCTCCAGCATTATCAATCTCTTAAAGAAGTGGCAGGCCAGAGTTAGTAGCAATATGTACTGGGGTCTCTCTTCTCCAGGTCCTGAGGACTGGAGGAGCTCCACTGCTGTGCTTTGCCCTGTGCTGGGATTCCCATCTGCCTGTCTTCCCTAGAAACCATAAACGCCCTTATCTAAAGCTGTGTTATGGCTGGGCTAACTTTTGTGACTCCAAAGTTCATCAGTTTATCAGCTCAAGCTCCAGCCTAAGGCTGTTGCTGCAGGGATGAGCCTCCAGCCTCAGTCCTGCTCGGAGCCTCTTTGGAGACACCACAGCACTTCCAAGGTTGTCTTGAAAGAAGACAGGCACCTCTTTCAGGAGCTCACAGTGCCATCATTTTTAAGCACATTGGGCCAAATCTCACAGGAAGAGGCAGGATACTTTAGGTCTGGCCTCAGTTTCTCAGGAGTGTTTCTGTAAGGGAATGGGTCAAGGAGGGGAGGGGATTGTTTTTTATTTCTGACATGTTTTGGTCACAGCCCAATTCACCGTTATTAAAGGCAGTGAATTTCCACATTCCTTAACATTTGGCCCTACCTCCTGGAGCCTGGAGGAGAATTACAATAACAAGTTATGGGAATGCAGGACACGTGCCTGGGCCCGTAGGATTAACTGCACCAGTCAGTTTACTAGAGGTACCACAGTTCCCT
Organism: Picathartes gymnocephalus; assembly: GCA_013390045.1. Classification (NCBI taxonomy): domain Eukaryota; kingdom Metazoa; phylum Chordata; class Aves; order Passeriformes; family Picathartidae; genus Picathartes; species Picathartes gymnocephalus. Next base: position 28,304 of record WEKY01036530.1, read on the forward strand.
ACCAACCAGCCTCTCCCACAAGCCCAGCAGAGCTCCCACTGCCGCCCCCCAACTTCTGGGCACCCCTAGCTGTGTTTTGCCATGGAAATTTTGCAACTGGCCCAGGCTGACAGAGGAGGGAGGCTGAGATGTAAAGTGTAGATTCACATGGCTAAGTCTTTAGTCATGGGCATGAAGTGTCCTGACTACTTTGGAGCACCCCAAATGCAGTTTTACACACAGTTCCTATACCTTTCAAGCATTTGGGAACAACATGATTTGGCCAATCCCTATGTATCACACATATGCCACTGAATTCCAAAGCAACAATAATTTTATGATGTCATGATCCATCTGCTTCTTTCCTGATCTAAATGTCTCTGGAGCTGGTCTTGCTGCAGTTACATGTCTGATGCTGGATAATGGGGTGGGGGGTTCCCAAAAGATGTTGGGAAGACTGGGATACTGATGTTATCTTGGGCATCCAGGGGTATCTTTTATTCTTCAGGCTAGAGGTTGTACTCCTGCAATGATCCAGAGTCCTTTAGTCATGCTCACTAAAGTTTGACTATCCAGCATAAAATTTATCTATCTACACAAAGAAAATTCATACGATTTCCCACTATACAGACTAATTGCTCCAATAGTTATGGAATGAGATTTTCCTCGCAGTGTTTCATGGGGGTGTGGGGCTGTTTGTTTTTTCTCCCGACGGGCGTCTGTGACTTTTCACAAGGCTTCTTCAGGAAGGTTTCCGGGCTGCAGGATGAAAAAGAGGAATATTATCCAGAGGGGAGACGAGGCAAAAACACCTTCCTTGCATCACCCGGGTGACTTTAACCACCGTGCGTACCCCCTTCCCAGCTCTGCTGCCTGACCCCAACCCTTCCCGAGCCTGATCGGACACCGCGGGACGTATTTGGAACGGCGTGCGACATTTTGGGGCAGACCGCGCGCGCGCCCACCACGGCGCGGGGACGAGCGGGCGGGGCCGGCGGGCGTGGTCGGGAGGCGGGGATCGGGGCGTGGTCTCTGCGACCACGCCCTCTGACCGCGCCCACAGCCACGCCCCCGCAGGGGACGAGCGCGGCGGGAGCGCGGCGGGACGGAGCGGCTGCCGCTGCCGGCGTTGCCTTGATCCCGGCGGGAAAGAGCAGAGGAGGAGGAAGAGGAGAAGGAAGAAGAAGAAGAAGAAGAAGGCGGGGGTCTTCCCGCTAAGCGAGGCAGGATGGACAAGTACGACGATCTGGGTCTGGAAGCCAGCAAGTTCATCGAGGACCTCAACATGTACGAGGCCTCCAAGGACGGTCTCTTTCGGGTGGACAAAGCTGCCGGCAACAACCCCGAGTTCGAGGAGACCCGGCGGGTGTTCGCCACCAAGATGGCCAAGATCCACCTCCAGCAGCAGCAGCAGCAGCAGGAGGAGATGCTGATGGCCGCGATGAACGGAGGGGCTGCCGCCTTCCACCCTCCCCGTCCCAGCCCGCCGGTGGCGCGGGGTTCGAAGCCGCCTCCCGCCGCCGAGGGGCCGCGAGCGAGGCCCTGCGAGGGAGGAGAGCGGGGCTTCGGAGAGAGCGGCGCACGTGGCGAGGCCCCAGGCGGGCGCCGGGGCTGGGAAGCGGAGCCCGACAGGATCCCCAGAGTGGGGGGCTCACAGCCTGGCGCGGGGCGCGGGGAGCAACAGGCGGGGAGCCCCGGCGACCCTCAGCCCTGCCGCGGCGGGCAGGAGAACGGCGGCGAGGGCAGGCGAGGTGTCGGGGGCCGTGACCCGATGCCAGCCGGACAGAGGTCCTCCTCCTTCGCAAACGCCGGGACACCCCCGGCACCTTCGGTGGGACCAGAGCCACAGCAGAGGTCCTCATCCTTCTCGGCACCCTCAGCGCAGCCCACCCGAGGGTTTGCAGGCTCCTCTGAGCCCTGTGGTCCCAAAGCCGGAGGAGATGGCAGCCAGCCGTGGTACCAGGGTGTCTCGCTGTCCTTCCCGCCAGGCTCCGCACCCGCTGCTCCCAGCGTGGAATACCAGCACGCCGCTGCCTACCCCAGCCCGGCCGGTCACTTCGTGGCCCACGGCCAGAACCACAGGCCCGGCAGCAGCAGCAGCAGCAGCAGCGGCGGCGGGAACCCTGAGCCGGGCTCCTCGCGCCTGGCCTCGCGAGGGATGGTGGCTCCCAGTGCGCCGCAGGTGCTTTTCCCGGAGGGCGTGAGAGGGCCACGGTCAGACTCTGGGCACCTGGATGGCTCCAGCACAGCAAAGGTGAAGCTGCCCTGCCAGACCCTCCTTCCCCAGCCAGAGCAAGGGCCATCGGCGGCCGAGCTGAAGCTGGAGGCACTGACCCAACGCCTGGAGCAGGAGATGGATGCTCGGCCAAAGGCCGATTACTTCGGTAAGGAGGCAATCCGCCCCGTCGGCACGAGGAGGGCTCATTGCAAAGTGTCACGGCAGGGTTCAGACCTGCAGGATTGTGTTTGCCTGTACATCTGCTTGGCTGTGCTCCGTCAGCTGCCCAGAGCAGGGTTTTTTTATTTAACTTTTATTTCTCACAGGGATTGGAAGCTCTTCCTCCTGCGACACCTTTTTCTTTAATCCTACCTCTCTAATTTTAACGCAAAGGTAGTTTAGCAGCTACAGGTGGGGGCAGTGCTGGGAAGAAGCTGGAACAGCGTGTTTTAAGTGCCCTTCATTGCCAGCAGGGAGGCACTTAACTTTTCTTGACAGTACTCCTAGTTCTCTGTGTCTTACAAGGATGCGTCCCGACCACGTGTGGGTGGGAAGGCAGCCATCCAGCCTGCGGAGGAGTCGTGCCTGCATAGGCTGCAGTCGTGGAGAAGGGCACGGAACTCAGGGAAGAGAGGTAGCTTGGGGATGGGGAGGGCGGTGGTTTCCCAAAGTTGCCAGGATTTCCCTCTGCCCCCAGGCGCTGGTTCCCATCAACAGTGAAAGTATTGGTGCATCCCGAAGATGGCACAAGGACAGGCAGCAGGCACATTCTTCCCTAAATCTTGGGTCTATGAGGAGTCCAGACCACCACCGGAGGTTATCACTGGCACTTGGCAGTGAAAAGGAACCACTTTCATGCGAGGATCTTCTAATGAGAATATTAAATGTCCTTCTGGATTAAATTGATTTGCTACCCCAGGATGGCGGGAGGTCAGGGGCAAATTGAGTGTTTGCTTCCCCTGCTGTGCCACTTCACAATTTTAACAGCAGATAAGATACCTCAGCTTTTGAGAGAGGGAAACCCAGAGTTGCTGGCAAGGCTGGAAACTCCAAGGTTAACTTAAGAAACGATGGGAGCAGGCCAGGTGTATGGATTTTCCTCACGATTTTAGACCTGCAGCCACAGAAGTAGGACAGATTAAAGAAGCACAGAAGAGGGACAGATTAAACTCTTCAGCCTGGTGCTGAAGAAGGGTTTGCATCTCAGCCTGCACAGGTGCTGTTGCACAGGGTCCTGTCTGGTGGGGTCGGTGGGTGGCTCAGTGGTGGTCTGAGCCACACAAGAGCTCCACACCGAGCTTTGGGGATGGAGCTGGAGGGACCACCGCTCAGCTGCGGATTGCATAACAAAATGTGTTTCTTGGCAGCAGGCGGGGGGACTTGCCCGCAGAGGGCTGTGCCGGGGTTGTTTATCTTGGTATCTGAGACTGGATTAAGCTCTGTGGCAGGGCAGGGGCATTTTTTATCCTGTCGCAGGAAAGTGATGTGTTGAGCTGCTGTACTCACAGCGTTTTCGCCTGAAAACAGGTTTTGGCACTTTCCGTCCTGTGCAGGAAGCGCGCGGTTTGAATGAGCTCAAGGAGCCCTCGTCGGGGGTGGGGGCTGAATTCTGTGACAAGGAGCTGATAACAGAGATAGGGTTGGGATAGCAGGCTCGTGCAAGGTGGTACTCAAAAATGGGAATGATTTTCTGAAGGTGACATTCGGCTCCACTGGAGAGGTGTCAGGGGTCTCTCCAACAGACCCTGCTGTGTCTTCTCACGGTGCATGCAAACCGGCTGGATCATACCTCATCCAAAATGTGCCAGAGGATGGGCTGAGGAGGCAGAGGGTAGATGATCTAACCATCACTTGGTGGTTAGATTACTTTTACATTTTTGTCACAAAATAAGGATGTGAGGCAGGAGGAGGCTTTTGTCCTGTGGGAGATTTATAGTGAAGCAGGAGTATTTTTGGCAGCACAGAGAGCCCGGCTGGTCAGGTGTCTGAGTTACTGGTGAGCCCCAGGGAGGGAGAAGGCAGGGAGGCTGCCTGATCCCCAGTGAGGTGTTTTCATATCCTCCTGCCAGGAGATTTTGCACCAGGATGTGATGTCTGGGAAATTTGGGAAGGAGGAGAGGGAGAGGAAAAAGAAGAAATTATACAGTCACGGCAGAGGGAAAAGTAAAGTTTTGTGGAGCCTCAGCTCAGCAGGCAGAGGTTGAGCAGATCTGCCCTGCTGAGGATCAAGGAACAGGAAGGAGCAAGTATTGAGGTATTTTAATTCTGGGCCTCCTCCTCCCCCTCTCTTTCTCACTTTTATTTTCATTTTTTGCACAGCTACCTTACTTCCTTTGAAGGAATAAAGGGCACAGCTGGTCCTGTTAATTGGTTTTTGCCATGCCCTACTCTCAAGCTACCAAACTTTAGGATGTAAAATAAACACTTTTATGCAATAGTGATAAAAAGGATCAATAGTTTGTTTTGTTGCAGACTTTTCCCCCCGTGAAGTCTGTTGCAGCAGCTTTGAAGTTCATCAGAGCCAGGAAACGAAACCAGGACTAAAGTACAAATGACCCAAGTATTTTATAAAAAATATTTTCAGTTCTCCTAATTTTGTGTGCTGCTTTTGTAACAGAGGGATTTTTTTGAAGATAGGTCTATCTATCAAGTTAACATACTGTCCTTCAGTCTGTCTCAGTCAGGACCAGATGTTTATAAAGAATAATTAATTCTGATCACAGTAGAGGAGCTACTTTCTCCTTCATAAGTGAAAATGTGTGCTTATACATGAAAGCCTAGGAAAGGGTAAGCTAGGGACTAGGCAAAATACAGGTAGGATACTGTGCTGAGGAGCAGCAGTCTGGTTATGTGTCAGCACCAACTTGCTGTACAAAATGCTTTTGTCTGCTCAGAGTAGGTGTAATAAGTGAAAGGAAAGAAGCAAACAAAGCCAAGAATTCTCTCTGGGGTTTTTTTTTCCTTTTTTTTTTTTTTTTAATAGAGACCTATGTGTGAGCTGCATAGTCTGCACATGTCTCCGGAGGAATTTCGGTTCTCCAAGAGGGCTTTTGAAGTGATGACTTGATTTATGTGAGCTGTCGAGGAGGACATAGGGAGTCTCAGGTATCACCCAAGTCTTTTGCTTGGGGAAGAAAAATATGAAGTTGCTCCCTAGAGAGGCTGGTTCCCATGCATCAGAGAAGGGAACCTATGTCCCTGGGAGGTGTCACTGCAAGCCAGCTTAGGATGTATTTAGGTTTTGGTGTATTATTTCCAGGGAACATTCAGGAGCGAGGTGCCCAAATCCCACTGATTTTCCATGGCGTTCCTTTGGGTGCATCAGCCTTCATCTCCTCTTGGTGACACAGAAGATTAAATAGGAGTGATCAGGGGAGTTGCAAATCCTTTTTTTAGCACCACACAAATGTTTAGGGTTAGGTGAAGCAGCACCATCCCAAGGACTGAAGGTGGCTGATGGGTTTTCAGGTGAGAGCCAGACAGATGCACAACCAAACCGAGCATCTGCCTGCACTGCCTGGAAGTGACCTGGTAGAGGAGGGGCCTGACTGAGGTGTGCTGGGGTCTGCAGGGAGGTTTGACTACTTGCTTTAGCACGCAGTGCCTCGGTCTTCAGGCACAGATGGGTGCTTTTAGAAGTGTAACATGTAGCATCACGTTTTTACCAGTGCTTTTTTCATACAGCTAGATGGAAATCTCCACCTGATGAGGATTATCTACACCCCTCCCAAGAGCTTTTTAGAAAACCATTTTTATGAATGGTTTTCATATTATAAATATTTGTTTGGTGTTGTATTCTGGCTTCCTTGTTATTCACTACAGAGCTGATAAGCCGTGGGTGTTTTAGGAGGGCCCTGGGCATCTTGTGCAGTGAAAAGCTGGAATGCTTCCCAGCAGTCAGGCAGAGAATATCTCATAGCAAAGTCTGCAGATTTTTCTTTCCCCTTGGCAGAAGCAGAGCAGTAGCTGAATGGGTGAGCCCTGTGGAGACCTGGAAGTCCAGCACCTTTGAATGGGTCTGAGCGGCTCAAAGGCCAGCAGTGCTCTTTGGAAGCACAGTGCACAGTGAAGTTAGTGTTTCACCACTGCTGCAGCCACAATTCGTTTAACTTTGGGACTGTATGCACCCGGGGACTTTTCTGAACCCCGCTGATAGTGGGGCACCAGGACACTTCACGTTCAGCAAAGGTAATCTCAGGGCTGACAAGTGGAGAATTTCTGATTAAAATGAAAGTTCCTCTGTTTCATCTGTGGGTGATGATGATGATGCCATTTCCACTGGGAATGAGCAGAGGCATCCTTTACTACCTTCTCCTGGGAGAGTAGCAAAGCTGAAAGGAGACACCTGCCTGCAGTGGAGAGGAGGGGGAGGCAGGGAGAGACAGGTTCTGGTGGAACAAGGAGAGCTGAAAGCATCATGGCACTTGGAGTAGTGGGCGTGTACAGATTGCAGAGTTTATCTCACTTCAAGAAACAAGCAAATAAGTATTGGCCTGGAATATGGCTCTTCAAGATTACAGTAGTATGTGCTTCTCCTCCCTTCCTCTTGGGAGCTCAGCTGGGTTTGCAAGCTAAGGAAAAATCTACCAGAAGGAAAGAAGAAGCAAGGAGTTGAGGCAGAGGACCAATCAGTCTTTCAGCCAGGATACAGTAGGGGTGGGAACTGAAAGGAATAAGGACCCTCATTCATGTGGCTCTGGAGTTACCATAATCTCTGATGTCACTATAAGGTACTTAAAATGTCACTGATGTGAGTTTGATGGCATTTTTGTCCTTCACTGGCAGTGTGTACATGAAGGTCTGCAGCAAGGTCGGGGGTCAAGAACAGGGCATGAAAAAAGGGAACAGAAAACTTGTGTTTACCAACTCCGTGGTTCTCTGGGCAGGGAGTACCTGACCATCTTTGTACAGACAACCCAGACACTCAGTGATGAATGGAACCGATCTGCCAGGTTTTCCAGGCACTCGATCTCACCCGGGCCTCCAGATCTCCTTGAAATCACCTCTCCAGCAAGAGTTACTGCTCAGTAGTGGATAAGGAGCATAGCAAGGCACGCAATGTGTGTAATTCAGAGTTTGATGTAGGAATTACTTGGTTAAGGCGAGCAATGGGAAGGTGGGTTCGAGTTCCGGAGAAATTCTGAAGTAAAACCAGGAGAACTGAGCATCACATTGTGTATGACAGGTTGAAGGCTTTTCTCAGCAGACAGTCTCTGAAACACGTGTGCAAGTGGAGGCCTTGGTTCTCCTGGGATAAATAGGTGGGTTGGAAACACAGCAGCTGTACCCACACAGGGTCCTCCCTGTCAGAGTGTCAAGCAGAATTCTAATGGGGAAGACCCTTGCAAAGGTACAACTTTTGCCAAGAGGCATCAAGGTCTACTTCTGGATTAGCCATGTGCATGTGTGGACAGATGGGAATGATGATACCAGAGGTGCAAAGACTCTGGTGGGGTTCTTCAGCATAAATTCAGCCTCCTGTAAGGAGGGGGCAAAAAACAGTTACATCTGATGGAGAAGAGTCAAACTGATTGTGGAAATGGGGCTTGCACAGGATATGTGGAAGGGAGTAGGACAGACTTGCTGTTTCTAGATTAGCCGGATAAGCAGACCCACACCACCAGAATCATCCTGCCAGTGCATTCCTCTTACCAGGGACCAAATTGGCATGGCAAGGAAATCTCACCACTGAAGCACTGTCACATTTGGCCTTTCAAAATGAAGTGACAATATTAGTAAACACGTGTAGGAAAGCTTGGCTGTGCTGTGAGTTGTTGACAAGGGAGGTGCTGCTGAAAAGAAGAGGGATGCTGTTGGAAGAACTGTGGTCTCAGTCTGTAGGTTGATGTTGTCCAAAATGTGGAAATAAATCATATCAACCAGTCTCAGAAAATGCTATTGCTCAGCATGGCTTGTGTTGAATTTTTTAGTGAGTGGGATACAGTAAGTAACTAAACTCCTTCTGGTGAGTGTGAAATAGCAACACTTGGAGGAAAAAATGTCTCCAGGGGCTTTGAGCCTGGTGGTAAATGGAAATGCACTTGTTAAACTTTGAGGGTGAGATTGACATTTCAGACTGAGCACCGGGTTCACATTCATTTCTCACATCCAACCTGTTGGATCACGTGAGCCGAGGCTGTTCCTGGTGACAGCCCTCGTGGTCTGCAGTGCTGAGATGGAGTGTGGCAAGTGCCGGGCAGTGGCTTACAGGACATGTTTTTGGTCCCAGCTCTGTTCCAAAGGTCCCTTTGTTCAGACTCTCAGCTGCAGTGCGGGCGGTTGCTTGCTGCATAATGCGAAAGGGAACAGAGATTTCTTTGTTGTCCAGGCCGGCTGCCCTGCCGGCAGAAATTGAACCGAAATCAGCAATTTCCATCCCTTTCCCTTCCCAAATCTGGCTACCATTCTGCCTGTGCGCTGGGGCATGAATTTAGTGGTGCTGTGTGTGTGTGGTGGTTTGGGTTTGTCATCCTGGTGGTTAAAGAGAAACCTGTCATTTCGTCTTAATAACGTTGTCTAAGGTTAAAAACTGTAATTTCAGAGGGGGTATCTGCTGGGATCGGTGCTTGCACAAACACTTGTTACAAGTGGCAGAGTTACCAAGCCCAGGAATTGGGGATCTTGCTGAGCTGTGGCTACTCAGGATCCCTCTGCTTTACGCTGAGGACAGAATTTTTTGCTAAAAGCCACTCCATGCCAAGAAAATTACCCAGAATTGCTGACTAGCGTCAGTGGCATATGGGGCTGGAGTGATGCTGCTGACATTTTAACACCAGCAGAAAGCACAGTCAGCACTGTTTCAGGAAATAGCCGTCGGAGCTGGCGTGGAGCAGGGCGCAGAGCCCATTTTGCAGTGGGAAGGGGTTGGAGGTGGCCCCGGTTGCACTGGCTTCCATCAGCTGGCTTTGCACACATGCTGCTGAGCTCAGTGACTGGCTGCTGTCAAGCAACAGGTTTTTCCTTGCTTTTTCCTTGGGTGGCCTGAGCCAAAAGATCAGGATCATTTTGACAGCAGGGAGTGAATGGGAAAAAAAAGAAAAGTGGAAAGGAAAAATCAATTTAAATCACTTTTTTTTTTTTCCTCCTCTTTCAGGCCAGGTGTGCTGAGAGTCAGAGATGAAGGCTCAATAATGTTGGTAAAATGCTTCAGAATATATCTGGAAAAAGCAGAGACTTATTTAGAGAATAATTTCGCTTGCTACTGAGATTTAATAGGCTTTCAAGTAAGATTTAGCAGATACATGTAAGAACATAAACTAGATTCAGATGTGCCATAATGCCATTTTTCAATTGGCACAGGATATGTATGAATATTTATAGCATGTCTGGTTATTACATAGTGGAGTATTTTAGCACATTACAGTTTTTACAGAAAACACTGTCAATTTATTTTAAAAGCCCTTTAATTCTGTGACTTTCTATTCCATGTTTTAGGGGCCCAAATATTGAAATAAGTGGGTAAAAGGGTTAATCAGGGGGTGAAATGGAGCATGGACTGGAAGGAAGGTGGAAGGGTGGCTGGGGTGGTCGAGGGGGCAGGGGAAGGTGTTGGTACAGATGTGGGAGCCTTGATAGCTCCAGCAAGATCTGTCCTGTTGCGAACGCAGAGGGGCAGTGCCTGTGCTCTGAAGCGGAATGGGATGGACAGGAGATGGCAGAGGCAATTTCTGCCCTCCACGGGGTTTGCTGTAGCGTACTTAATAGTGGCTTATGCCTGCCAGCGTCTTTACTGGGCGCTGTGCCTGCACTCAGCTGCTGCGCCTTCTGCCTCCTGCTTCTTGCTGCTCATCCACAGTCAGTGTCACCCGGCTGCTTGGTGGAAAGGGGGAAATCGGAGCATGCTGGTGAAATTTTCTGGAGCAGCGCTCATTGGCACAGAGAAGGGGAAAACGCAGCACTTGCAGTGCAATAAATACGTTGGCTCTGTGGAAAGCCTGGTGGGTGTTGTGGAAAATTGGCAGATTTTCTGCTCTCGAAACTTTCTGCTCGGCATTGCTGTACTCAGGAGGGAATTTTGAGTCGTTAGCTCTTGTATCAGATCATTGCACAGAAACTCAGGCAGCCGCTGAATGTGCGCATTCCTGGGGGAGTACATCCATTTGAAAAGCCAATTTTTTCTTATCTTTGCCTTGACCTTCTTTTTTTTTTTAATTCCTTTTTATAATGCCTGTATGATTAATCTTTCTTAAAATGTTTCTTTCAATAAATGAGATAAACCTGCTCAGTTCAAAAAGAACCAGAAAGTTTTGCTCACTTGTTGCCAGCCTGAGTGCTGGGGTGGGCCCAGAGCCAAGCAAGCATTTCAGTTTGTGTAGGATTTGGACAAAACAAAGTAACTAATTATTCTCTGCAGCCTTCTCTCCAGGTTTGTGTCAGTGTGGACTCTGGCTCTGAGTGCAGTGGGGCTTGGCGCAACACTAGGATGGCTTTCTGTGTGCTGGTTAAATGCACACAGGCAGCTGCAGCATGGAGAGTCAGGTCTGCTCTGTGAAAATCTGGGAAAATCAAGTGTCTGCTTTTCAGCAGCCATGTGTATGCTACTGCAAAGGACTCCCGAGTGGTTTTATCCCTGTAGTGTGAAAACTGACGCCAGTGGCTATTGGCTGCAGGAAGAAATTGTTAACCACCCTGGCAGTACAAGCCTGGTGCTGCCAAAGTTGAGTTACTTTTCAGTGCTGTTGCAAGCACAGTGGACTTCTTCCTAACTTTCTGCAGACTTTTTCAATTACTCTGGAGCTTGCAGCGCCCCAAAAGAAGTGAAATTTTGTTTACCATCCTTAGCATAACTAAGGATGTCCAGAAAGATGATGCTGTTCCTCCTCTTGGGCCAGTAGGAGTGAGGCATGACTCACAGTCCTTTGACCAGGGATTTTGAGATCCAGGATTAATAGGGCTGAGTAGTGGTGCAAGGAGAGACCTGGAGGTGAAGTCACATCAGAGTCACTACAGACCAGAGATAGAAACACATCATCTGTTTTTCCTTCACACTGCCCCTTATGTGTTTATTTGCTTAAATAAGAGATTCAAGTTTCTCAGTTAGAGGTAGGTAAAGGATGATGCTGCTTTAAAAACAGCCTGTCACAATCACAGGGTAATGCCTAAAGTAAGTAAACTGGCTTGATATGCCATTTCCTTGTTAAGAGAGGTAGGTGTCAGGTAGTCTAGCTCTCTTTTGTTGGGAAATCATTAGGGCCTTCAGCAGGCACAACTTGGGTCTGAAATGGATGATTTAAAGGAGCTAAGTGCAGAGCTGTGTTTTCCTCACATCAGTTGCAACCAACAAGCTTATCTTATACAGTAAGTGGCAGGAACTATTGGTCTGTGAAGAGCCCTGAGTACCACTTACTGATACTCACTGCTTTTGTGAGGGTCCTTAAGCAGGCTTAGATGTATATAAAGGTTGTCAGGAAGGATGGGAGAAGGAAGGAGATGTCACTGTACCGGGACAGGACTGTTCTCGTGCAGTTTATTTTTTTGCAGAAGTCTTTCACTGTGGAGGTTTGATGACTGTCATGACCACTGTTAACAGCATCTCTCAGGGCAGGTGACAGTGATGTCACCTACATCTTGTGGCTTCAGTGAACCACATGGTCCTAAGCTGTTCAGCCACCATGACGAGCTACATGTGTTGTCACCCAACCAGTGTCCCCAGCCACACCATCGGGTCCCAGTTGTGATCTCTCTCTCCCTCTTCTCTCCTCCAGGTACCTGCATGAAGTGCAACAAGGGTGTGTATGGAGCAAACCAGGCTTGCCAGGCCATGGGCAACCTCTACCATGACAGCTGCTTCACCTGTGGAGCCTGCAGTGAGTATCGCTGGCCTGGTCTGATGCTGGTGCCAGGCCCTGCAGCAAACTCTTCGGGCTTAACATTTTTCTGGTGTAAAGAAGGGGAAAAAAAAAAGCAGTTATTAAACTATCTCCCAGCTGGAGTCTGCTGCAGCAGTATGACTTGGTGGTGGTGGTGGTGCTTGCTGTTTGTTTTTCAATGGATTGTTGCAAGGCACGTAGAAAAGATATTTTGGATCGTGCCAGGCTTCTGCCTTCTGGTATGGGGGATGGTTGTTTTCATTCCTCTGCCTCTCAGTTATAGCCACATTTTCTTACAAGAATACTTTTTCAAAGTGGCAGTGAATATGCCTTAGCTGGCATATTTTTTGTCTCAGCAGGCTTTACTTTTCAGATGAAGCTGCTGCAGGGTAAATCCAGTGACAGTGTTTTTGCTGCATGCATTATCTTTTACTTGCTAAAATCGTTTTGTCCCTCTGAAAGACCTCCAGTCAAAGCACCCAAGTGGATGAATGACCCAGGTTGCACATCTTGCTTGCTCTTTCTCCGGAGAAGTGCAGCCATGCCCCGAGATGAGGGGCATGTCTCTGCCAGCTTGGTTTATGGTTTTTGCAGGGAGGGAACTGGTTACTGTGCAGAGGTATCAGGCTGGGAGCAGCGATGATGAGCCCTGTGAAATCTACCCAAGAAGCAGAGTAAATAGTTCAGCTGGCCCTGCTGAGCTCCCTGTGGGTCGCTTGTCAGGCCCACATCTGGAGCTTGCTGAGGTATACAGCAACGTATGGATCTTCCTAAGCAGCTTTTCGAGGAGGTCTGTGATGAGCTGGAGTGAAGAACAAGCCACTTGATTTTAAACCATGGCTGTGTTTGCAAGCCAGTGGTTTTTCTGTTTTGTTATGTTTAACTCCAGCACTAGTAGCGTATTTTTAGAAGTGTAGCTCTATATGTGGTGGCAGAAAAAATAATAATGTTCTGCTGCTTTTGTATATATGAGTTTGGTTTTCCCAGATGAGGCTTAGGGTTTTTCCTCCTGAGTTGTATTTAGAGTTGTACGCTCATCAGGGCATGTGTTTTATTTGGAGCTGTAAAGTTGGAATAAATATAGAAAGATGTGTATGCTTTTTAATAATAGCTGAGCCCTGAACTATGTCCATTTCCCAGCTGTCCTACACCAGCTGCCCTGCCTCACCTATGTTTTTAGTAGAGCATTTCACCATCATCTGACCAAAAATAGGAAAACTGAAAAGATAAAGTGGTTTTTGCATATAGTGGCAGTTTCGTAGAGGCTCAGAATTCAGCCACACACTCTTCTGTCCTTTCTTACAAATTAATTTGAAATTAATTGATCTCCCATGGAGAGGATTCCTGGCTGCAACCAGGCCTTTGCTTCAGTTACCTCTCGCCCTCTAGGGCCAGGCAGTCTCTGAACTGCCCTTGCACCCAAGGCTCCTGTTAAAAATAATCCAGCAGCACGTTTGAGCTGTCTTAAATTTCTAAAATTACTACCGTGCAACTGGTGCTTTAGAAAGAAACACTTTTGATCCTCCTTTTAAAATGAATTTTACAATCTTTATTTGGAGACCAGTGCTAGAAAAGTACTTGTGGTTGCAGAAGTATCCGTGGTTACGTCTGTTTGTTTGTCTGTCTTTGGTTAAAAATTAGCTTAATCCCATTTCTAATGAGGTGGGTTGGTGAGGGTTGCAAGAATAGCTATTTGCTGATTATTCTAAAAGTCAACCCTTTCCGAATGTTTCCAGTGCAAGATGAAAAGGTGTGGATGTCAGGTGCGACTTAGAAAGATGGAAAGATGCCAAATTTAGGAAAGTGAAGCCTATTTTCTCTCTTACCCAGGCTGTAACTGAGAAATGTGCTGAGTAGATGTGCTGAGGCAAAGGGTTTCAAACTGAAAGTAAAATTAAAAAACAAGGCTAGCGAAAATGATGGGGGGGAGGGGAAGAAAGGGGTGTGGGGGCAATAATGATATTTCCCTCGAGTTGATTATACTGTATTTCAAAACAAGATAAAAAAGGGGAATGTAAGCCATGGGCATATAAGTGAGAGACTAATTCAGCTTGCAGCCTGACCTGTGCTGGCCTGACTTTCTAGTTCATCAAACCTCTGCACTGTGGCTGCCTGCCTGGTGCTGCCTGGGGAGGTACCTGCTGTCCTATCCTGCGCTCAGGGAGGAAGCCTACTCGAGGGGAATCCCCCTGCCTCTGCAGCCCAAAGTAATTTCCCAACCCCACAGACCATCAGCTGCTATGGGGATAAAAGGGTACACACTCTATCGTTCACCCAGAGAGGACACATGCCCCTCTGCAGGTTTTCTGTGTGCAGGAAATGTGATGAGACCATTTTATCTGCCAGAAAAATAAATATTTATTTGGATGGTGTTGCCTGTCTAGCTGCAAAGCACATCTTCAGCCTATGTGGAAACTCTGGTTTCTAGTTGAAAAGTAAGTAGTGCTTTTAAGGTCAAGTGGAGTTCATCTTGGACATCATCCAGTACAAACTTGACTTTGAGAAGTCAAGGTTGCTACTGACTTCAATCCTAAAATTTCTTCTCTGGTGGAACACTGAATATCCCCCACTCCAATAAATAAAATATGCAAAATTACCTATTAAGGTAAAGCACATTGTCCTCCAGATATTTATAACCACAGTCCTGCTGTTTTCATTTTAGCAAGGATTTCTAATTTTGCTTCTAGCTGGATTTGTGTCCAAATGTGCACTGGTTTCCTCAACACAGAAAATCAAGAGGGTCTAAGAAGCAAGGAATTATGTGGGGGGGTGATACCTCATAGTGCCAAATTTCCTTCACCCTCTGCTTCTCAATACATATGTTCAGAGATAAATGATAGAGCAATTTGTTGAACAGGGCTACGCATGTGCTACAGGGTTCAGTTGGCAGGAAAAAAATGTACTGTCTTATCTAAGCCAATGGCATGTAATGCAGAAAATTTGGCTTAGAGGTCAAAACAACAGATTTAGAATTATTACTTTGGCATAAATATCTCATTTATCTTCTTGTTTGTTACAGGGCAGAGGCACAAACAAGGCAGCCTTTTGCAGAGAGGGAGAGAAAAAAAACTTCAGGCTCTTTCTGCAGGCTTAGTAATAAATGATATTTGCTTTACAGGAGGGCCGCGAAAGTAGGTTAAAAAAAAAGGCCTCCAAACGCCTTGAGCTATTTCCTGCAAGCTCAAGGTGTCTGTTTCCACCCTGGGGTTTGGGGTTTTTTTTTTGCAGCTTGTTGGACAAACAGTTGCAGCTATCAAATGGTTTGTTACACAATAACCATGTAAATTAAAGCCCTACTTTATACCTCCTCAGAACACGAAAGATACATGTGCCTCCAGATGTTTATATTTACTATTTAGGTAGCAAGGAGACCTTATAAATCATATACATTTAACTATACAGTGTCATTCTAACCTGCTGTGTTAGTTTTAGTTTTTTCTCTAGGATTCAGCCAGGCTTATATCCAAATGCCACAGGTTGCCTGGAAAACAGACCTTTTTAGCTCTGCTAGCAGTGTAATTTAGAGCATAAGGGTCTTGCACTTAAGCCACTTGGTCCTCAGAGGAAATGTGGAAGCTACAAAAGTGCAAGGGAAGTGTTAGAGATGGTTGTGAAGGAAATCAGTAGGCAAGGAAGGAAGTCAGAAAGAACTGATTGCAAGGTAGTTTGAAGGAGGGTTTGATGTTGAACTACAATATGAGCGCCAAAGTGAGGACCAGATTTTGGCTCCTTGCTGCAAAGAGTTGGAAACCTTGCATGTTTGCTAGATTGCAGAATTCAATCTTTGACATGTCAACATCACTGCACTACTTTATTTTTCTTTTCTATTTTTGCAAGCCCAGATTAATGTTGAAGTCAGTGTAGAGGTTAACAGGCTGCTGTTCCAGTGACAGACTTTGAAATCACACGAGCTGACTGCCTCTTGCCACCCTCTGGGTAGATATATTTTTTATTTAATATTTCACAACATAGTTGTGTTTAGAGGTATCAAGGGTCATTTACTAAACTATGTAGCTAAGCTATCAAAGCAGTATTTTCTGCAAGCATAACCTTCTGCTTGGGGTAATTAGTCTTGCTGCAGTGATTGTAAAACATGGCTACTGAGAGCAATGCAGCTCTTGGTGTCTTTGGGTTAATAATGTTGAATAAACATGTCCTGTATTGGTATGTAACTCCTAGAACAAGAAGGCTGTGGTTTTTATGGGCACTGTTAAATAACTTTACAAGCAGAAAGTCACCCTTTTCTGCCCACGTGACTTAATCCCAGTCAGCAGGATAGCCAGCCTTGCCAAGTGAATTTCCCCACAGCCACATGTATGTGTATGGTTATGTACAGATGCAGAAACTGCCATCTCTTCTAGTGAAGGCAGAACTTAGTGCCTATAATAGGATAAAAATCCACCACACCAATCAGCTCACTCGAGAAATGTGCAGATCTTCAGAGGGGAGCGTGCAAAGCATTGCCAGTAATACATCCTAAGCATCCCTTCAGTAAAATTATCCTGCCAGAGTCTTCATAGTAAACAATATAATTTTTTAGCAAAAGTCATTATCAGAAAAGATTCATGTGTGCTTGGATTTACAGTTTAGGGGACAGGCAATTCATCAGTACACTTTTCTGCTTCAGTCTAAATTGCTGTTATGTTCTTGCTGAAGACTTTTCAGTCTCAGCTCACTGGTGAAAAATCCTGTTGTTTGTCACAAGAAGTGCTTGCTATAGATGAGAAAAGCCAGGGCAGCTTTTACAGAAAGGTGACAGTACTTGTTCCTCTCCTGGCAAGATTTCAGGGCAGTAGTGATACGAGGCCTGAGCTGAAGGGGCTTTGGCATGGATCAGGTGTCCTCGGTAGATATCCTTGATGGAAAGGTGCAGATGTTCAGCTCACACAAGGGGATGGATGCAGTCAGGGATTTATCAGTGTAATAGTGGTTTCAGTCAATTGTCAAGTGTTTCAGTGTTGGCTGAAAGTCTGAAATCATTAGGACAATGTGAGGAGAAAAAAAAGGTTGAAATATTTAGTGGAATAAATTTCCAGTCCTTCTAGTCCTTTTATTTTATGATGTCATCTTCAAAGTACTGTTCTCTTTTAAGAACAGGCGTAGGATTAATTTGTGCTGTAAAGATTTTAGTGGGTCTCTTACAATGTTTTAATGATACCTGTGAGTAATTATCTGAGTAGTGTCTCAGTAAGCACTGAGGCCCCTTCCGTAACCAGAGAAATTAAAAAATTTCTCTCTCATGTTGTTCCAACGTACAGTTACATTCACTGAGGTCACAGAGATTGCCTCCCCCTCCTTCCTCCTCTGGGGCTCTGTGTGTTTCGATGAGTCACTGGGTGACAGGGTGGGAGGCCAGCTCTTGGCAGCCACCTGGTTTTGGTGCATTTTGGGAAACAGGGCAGCAGCCTCCAGAGTGATGCCAAGCAGCTGAGCACTGGGATGAAAACCAGTTACTCAGCAGGGAGTATCTGGATCAAAAGCATTGCTTTGTCCCAGGATGACTGTATTTTACCTCTGAATTTTGACACCTTCCCTAAAAAGAAGAACTCTTGAGTATCTCCTTGCAGTGGTTTGTCATCAGCGAAGGAGAGGTGTTGCTCAGTTGTGTGGTGTGCTGTGGTTTTGCAATGTTTCCCTCTGGGGATCCATTTCTGCACTCACCTGTGGTTGTGTTGCCGTTAGAGGCTGCTGACCTTTCTTGCTGACCTTTCTTACATGTGTCCAGAGCAGGTTTTTGGCTTTCAGGCATCAGATCATTTTTTGAGAGTTTTGAGGGTTTTTTGCTTGGGTTTGTTTGGTTTTTTTCCTACTGCCTCAAATGTGTGGTGAGTGCACAGAGGGTATGTTTTGCAGTCTTACCATACAGCTTAATATAGTTGAGAGAGACTGAACATCTTACATCATGGTAATGGAGTTACCATGTCATAGCACAATTTCTTCTCAGAGATACCCTATCCTCCTGCCCATAGTTTCAGCAAGACTTTGGTCTGTCCTGGGATATCTGCCATTTACCTGATTTGGAGGATGTACAGGCATTGAAGTGACCCTTTCATGCAGGCTCAGTTCTAGAGCAGATTGGAAATATTGTTGCTTCTGTGTCAGCCTCGGTGCTGCATCCAGCTTTAATGGTGGACAAGAGAAATGGGACAGATGACAGAAATGAAGCAGAGCTCTCTGATGCCTGACCTAGTCTGCTGCACATGGTAGGACACGCTACTGCCTGTCAGCAGAGTGTCCACAGAGGGCTCCCAAAACGCACGTGCTGGCTGCAGACGGGGGGGCTCGTGTGCTGTGGGCAACAGGAGCTTTTGAATGGTTGGGAGGAGACAAGGTCCTTGGGCTCTGCCTGTACCCATTTTACTGCCTGAAGGGTGTGCATGGTTCAGAGTAGGTTCTTTAATCCAAATCTCCAGATTTCCATGGGAAGAATGAAAACTAGGGGAAGGTGTGCAGTTTGAGCCAGAGCCACCCAGGACTGAGTAGAGATTCCTTTGATCCTTAGCAGCCAGGCTGATGGTGTTTCCAACCTGCTGTCCCGCTTGTCAGAAGGTTACATCTCATGAACCCAGAAACTAAAATCCTTTTGAATTTAACTAAGCCATTAGTAATCACATATCCAAATTTATCCTACAGCTATGGTACTCTAAAAAGCACTGATTTTTGTAATGGAAGAGGCCCAGGGCTGTCAGCGTGGAAGGGACCCGGGAGTAGCTGCCAGTCAGCAGTGATTTTTGCCCATGTGCTGTGCAGATATCACAGGGAGTTCCATGGTGCTTAGATAAGTGATAAGTGAAGCCCACACTCTGCCTCTCCAGCAACGCAGCAATCCTGGTCGTGCATCCCCATAGAGCCCTGGGGTTCAGACACGGCCCTGTTCCATTGTATGCATTGACAAGCTATCTCTTGTCTTTGAACGTGGGTTTGTGACCCCATTGTTTCTAATAAATAGTGGAAAAACAACTTCAAAAGAGAAAGTTGAGTCCAACTCCCCAGCAAGCAAGTGATGCATCTCCCAGGATCCTCCTTACCAGGAACCCTGCAAGTCCCTGGTTAAACTCTCTCTGCATGAACTTCAAAAGGAGAGAGCCATCATTTGAGAAAATGGTGGACAAAAGCACTGGCATCCTGGGAGTGCAGCCTGATGATATGCCTACTATCAGCTGCTAAGCAAAGTGTGTTTATTTTAGCACAAAAGCACTAGTGACTAAGCTTGAAATATTTTGAAATTGGTGCTGAAATGACCTCGAGGTCATCCTGAAGGTCCCACAGCTAAACAGATTAGACAGACGTGTGAGGGATGAGCAGTACATAAAAGCTCAGGGCTCAAACTTCCTGTCAAAGAGATGAACAAGATACCTTGTAAAAAAAAGTGAAGACAGTAAGGTTGAAATGCCAAAGAATTTTAATTGTCTGAATCTTTTCGGGTGTGAGATTAGCTAAATTCAAGGTGAAGTGAAAGTGAAATACAGTCAGGAGCCAGCGGCATAAGACGTGTAGTAGAACAATTGATCCTGAAAGCAGCAAGCCATGCATTAAGTATTCCTGGGTTTATCAAAGGATATTTCATCATGGTACATATTGAAAGTTATCAATATGTGATTCCTTTTATGCCGTTTAACTTCTTAGTCCTTCCTTTTGGTGAAAATAAAACAGCATCTCCATGCTCAAGTGAAACCTGTGCCAGCCTCTGCAAGCACAGTCAGAAGCATCGCTTCTGAGAGGGACTGGTTTATTTTAAGGCACTATCCCATGGCAGGGAGCTCAGTGCAGGGACAGAAGCCACTGCCACCCTGCTCTGCACTGTGGGGCAGTCCCAGTGCTGTTTCTTTTACTGGTGTGGCTGCAGCACGAACATACATTTCCCAGATCCACCAGGACAGTCCCCAGTGCAGCCAGGGGAAGTGAGCTTTTCCTGCGTCTTGTCTTCCCAATTGTATGATGAGAAAGTGCTTCCTCATCTCAAAGAGACACTGGGAGCAGTCCATCCCAGAAGTGTGCAGGGAGAAGCTGAGAGCCGCAGAGGAAGAAATGGGCTGTGTTTGCATGAACCACTCCCACAGCGGTTGCAGGAGCACCTGGTTACTTGTGGTTTTTGCTAATTTCCTTTCACATTTCAGCCTGGAGCTTAAAGAGAGTCATGGAGAACTAAAAATAATTTAAACGCTCACCTCTTCCCTAACAAAAGTAATTAAATCATCCCTGTCCTGCCTCAAAGTGCTCTTGGTGTCAGCAACTCTTTTTCAGGGACTCACATAATGCCAATGGCCAAATTATAAATCCTTTTAAAAGGGTTTATCCCTCTGCTGAATGAGCTTGCAGCAGAAGCCCAGACACAGCATGCTGGCTGTGGCACCTTCACTGAAGGTCTGTTGCCATCAATCTTAACCTGCTAATGTCACAGTGTTAAAAATACACTGGGTGCAGAATGGCTGGTAAAGGCTTTTTTTGTCACCATGGAAGAATGACATTGTGGCAGCGATCCAAACCTCATCCCTTCTGTCAGAATGGCTGCTGCTCATGCACCAGGCCTTCATCCAAAGAAGTGTTTCTTGTTGCATGGCCCCATGTGTATGTTTTTCCTCACCACTGTCAGCTTGCTTTTAGGGAGAAACATTGCATGCAGGTGGAAAGTCACTTGGGCACCTACCTGTTGCACTGAACTGGAGCCCTCACTACCATGTAATTTAAAACCAAAGTTAAATGGTTTTGTTTGTTTTTCATTTTCATGACTGCCAAATCCCAGTGTTGTGTTTCAATCAGTAGGAGATTTTTCAAGAGTACTTCTTGCTGCATTAGGCTTGTTGTTACCTTGCTTAGGACCACCCTTGACAAAGGTGCTGCAGATCTCAGGTATTCCCATGCCTCTCCTGTCCCTCCTCAGAAACTGTGACTCTAGAGCTGCTGGTGAGTATGCCAGGCTTACCTGTGGACAGGCAGGCACGCAGGTGGGGTTACGATGCAAATACACACCCTGGGTTATGAGCCACAAAGATTACATGTGGTAGGATTATCATGCAAATACACACCCTGAGTTATGGGCCACAAACATTACGTGTCTCAGATTAGATACTTTCTAATTTGAAATCTGGATCCTGTTCCAGTTTCAGCAACCTTGGCAACATCCGGGCTGATGAGAAAAATCAAAGTGGAATGCTTTCAGGTTTGTCAGGTTTTCTTCCATGTCCTATCCAATGTCTGCATTGGTGCAAGGATGGGCTGGTGCCCTGGGTCATCTCTGACCTTCAGGTTATGTGGTTGTCCCTAGCAGGCATTAGAAGAGAATAGGGGACAGTGAGTGTGATGGGGCTGCGTGCTTTTGGCTCCTGCACTGGTTCAGTAAACACAGAGCTGAGCAGTGCCCACAGTTTAACCACGAAGCTCCTGCACATACAAACCAGGACTCGTTCCTTGAGTCCTGTCCTCCACTTGCCTCGCTGCCGGAGACCTGGGCTAAGGCCTGCTTGTGAAATGCTCGTCTGGCTCAATTCACTGGCAAAACTTTGGAGCTTCCCTGGAGCATCTCCATTTCACAAGGTGCTCCACCGGGACAGTTCCCGGTGCAGCCTGGGGAAGTGAGCTTTTCCTGCATCTTGCCTTCCCAGTTGTATGAGGAGAAAGTGCTTCCTTCACTTCGAAGAGACAGTGGAAGAAGTCCAACCCAAGAGTGGGCAGGGACAAGCTGAGAGCAGCAGAGGAAGAAATGGGCAGCAGGAGTTGTTTCCCAGCCTGAGAGTGCCCTCTGGCGTATGCAGGAGACTGTAACATTTGTAGTTTCTTAAGGTGTGTGTACTTGGCTTCCTCCTTTCCCTGAAGCCTTGCAGCCAGCGTGATTCTTCGCTGAAGGCTGCCGGGTAGGTGTATACCATAAAGTGACCCCCAGATCAGTCCCGTGTGTTGTTCATACTTGCACACCCAGCAGCTGACAATCACCTTTTTAATGATACCGACCACATTCAGCATGTCAAGCAGGAGGCTTCTGGGCCCCAGTGTCTCAGACACAATTTCCTTCCAGCAGTGCCTGGCGGATGTCCAGAACCAGCCTGCAGCAGGTCCTGCTCCAGCTGTGCCCAGGCAGTGCTGCTCCCCCTGCCCCGGGCGCTGTCTCCTGGCACATGCTTGGGGCTCCAGCACAGAACCATTCCAGTGCCAGGCTTGCATTTCAAACCCTGGGCTCAAGAGGGAAACCAGGCTCTAAAGAGGTAGGAGCAGCTTTTTATAAACAAACAAAACCTAGCCCTTTTTTCTCAGGGGAAGGTGTTTAGGAGTGGTGGCAGCATGAGCAAACATTGCCGTGATTACATGGAAGTGAAAACAGTGAATGAGAGGCATAAACACAAAAGCTGCAGTAAATACAAATCTTCTCCATATGTAGAGTCCTTTCTTGGAAAAACTTTGTCATCTTGTCTTGATCACGACATTCGGATTTTATAAAAAAAAATTTTTAAGCAGTTTCAAAGCTTTTTATTGGCAGCTGTAGTAATAAATGTGCTGGTAGATAGCAGAGAAGCCTGTTGAGTGCTCTGGTGTTGCATTCTGCTGGGGCAGAGCAAGTGCTGGGGTATTGCTGTGCCTTGTCTGGCAGCTGCTGCTCGTAGCAAGACAGCAAGGTCGTGACACTTTAAGGAATTAAGTCAAGTGTGGGTCACTCTCTGTATGCCCTTTCTTCTTTGCTCCTCTCCTGGGGTGTTTAACAGCATGAGTCAGTGCATCCTCACTCACTCTTCCCAGAGTTACAACACGTGTGGTAACCTGCCAGGAGGTGGTCCAGGCTTGTAAAGGTACCACCTCCTACCCGAAGGTGGGACTTTTGTCCAGATCCAGCAACTGACATTCATCAGCAACGACCAGCGGAAGAGGGTTTGGCTGACTGGAGTCTGGAAAGACCCATGCTGGGACTGGGTGCTCTTTTCTAGCTGTATGACAGCTGTCCTTGGATGTGTCGTTGTTTGCTTCTCAGCAGCCAGGTTTTGCTCACATTTTCTCCCTGCTCTCTGCTGATCTTTTACTTATCTCTGTCGTTTTTTCCTTAGGTCGAAAGCTGAGAGGAAAAGCCTTTTATTTTGTCAATGGAAAGGTGTTCTGTGAAGAAGACTTCCTGGTAAGCACTCAGTTGACTCCTGTAATGAGACATCTCAGTGTCTGGAGCAGACACACATCCTTTCTGCCTGTCAGCTTTGCCTGTGTTTCACACACTTCTGGTCCAACATCCTGCCTGGCCCTTCTGCTCCAACATTTACCCAGGGCCAGCCCCAGCCATGGTGGCTGCCCACACGTGGTGCTGGAAGTAGAGTGAGAGGCCCTGGTTCTGTGGCACAGAGGCCCCAGCTGAAGCCATAATCTGTTGTGATAGCTCCTTCAAAGCATTATCTCCACGGCCCTACTGTGGAGGCAGGAGTGAGATGAACAGCTACAGAAGAATGAATGGGTGAATTTCCCTTTTCACCTAATGGATATCTTAGTGGATATCTTTCTGTTGCCCTCAATGGATTTCGTGTGAGTGTACCTAAGCATGAAGCAACCCCACCATCCTCTCCTTGGCTGCAGATAAAAAGCCATACACCCTTCTGCCCCTGAGTCCTGGTAGGTTAAGCCTTCCTTGAGACTTGAAAAAGTCATTTTTGCCTACTTATTGGTGAAGTCTAGTGTTTTCTGTCACAGAGAGGTAAGTTCGTCTTCTTTGTTCTCATCAGTATGTTTCAGTATGTGGCTGAAAATAAAAAGATTGATTAAATGCACTAAATTCTTTCATTTTTCAAGTCTGCTTTTACTTCATTCAGACAGATGGTGTGCTGTGCCCAAGGTGCATGTTATGGACGTGATAGACAGTTCCTTACCAATAGATCTCAGCAAAAATAGCAAAAAAGTTGCTCTGGGCCAGACTTGATTGCTATCCTAACAGGGAACTGGGGCAATACCACTTACCTCAGATAAGCTTCAACAGAATTATAGCTGTGTAACCAAAGAAAAATTTGACTTTCCAGGCCCATATATACAGATATTGTGACATGGCCATGTGATAAACTCAGGTAGGTTCCTGCCTTGTAGATTCATGTGGTCAAATAAGCATATTATAAGTCTTATTAGTAGCTGCCTTATTTGCATGTCCATTTATGGTACTTATTTTTATACTTTAAATTGAAGTTAAATTTTGGACTTGGAAGTTACAGGAACTTGTACTCTTTCTTAAACTGGGCAGTCTGGTGTCCTTAGAGAATATCATCTGGAAACCCATCCACATCTTTATATAATGAAAAAAGCATTGGAAAGTTTAGCTTTCTGTGTAAGGAGCACAGAAAAAGGACCAATACCAAATATGCAAATAGCACTCCACAGTACACTGTTGTTTATGCTTGAGTGGCCTTGTGAAATTTTAAGTGAATTCTTTTTTGTCCTTGCAGTATTCTGGTTTCCAGCAGTCAGCTGACAGATGTTTCATTTGTGGTCATTTGATAATGGACATGGTAAGTGATAATTGCTTTAGGAGAAAAAACTCCCACAGCTTTTTGGAAGAATGCATCAAAAGCAAAATATATTCTTATCCAATGTTGTCTGTTATCATCTGGTAGTTACCTAGTGTGAGACTGGTATCAGAAAGAAAATCCACTGAGCCTTTTGTTGATTTTTTCAAGGAAGTGAAGCTGGCACCCTGCTGTACATGGTACAGAGACACTGCTCGGCCTGTTTTCAGTGGGTGTTGAAAAGCAGAGCTTCCAGCTGTTTCATCCCTTCTTGCTTTCTCTGGACAGTGTATTTGTAATCCTGTTGGTGCTTCCTGCTCTGCAGTGCTCCCTTGCTGTGAGGCATTAGTGCAGCTCTCTTAGCCTCCCTTTCCTGCAGTCAAGCTGCGGCTTCCCATGTGTCTTCTGGATGAAGTCACTTCCTTGTCATTTTTTGTGGGTACTGATACTCTGGGGAATAGGTTTGACCCAGAATGTGTGATCCAGACCTCAGTTCAGATCTGTGAAGCAGGATTAGCCTACAGCAGGTACCATCCATTCCAGATGTGCATGGGGTGGGGGATGCTGAGGGGGTTAGCATTCAGTTTTGTAGGACGTTCAGAGTATAGCTGGTGGTGTAAGACTACAGCTGAGGCAAAGAAATTAGGAATTTCTGGTTCACAGCATACCTCCCAACATTTTCTAATGCTTATCATTAATTATCTTTGTTTGCCTGCTTACACTGGAAAGCATTACAATTGGAAGCTGTTTCCTACTCAGAAGTCTGATCCCTCTACTGATGGACCATGGTATTCCAGGTAGAGAATTGCAGCTGTTAAGTTCAACACAGTTTCCATAGTGTGTACTAATTAGAAAGCCAGGCTAGTGAGTACAAAGCCCTTCAATATCTAAGGAATTATGAAAACCTAGCAATAATATTAGTTTCAACTTCTCATGGAGAATATAAAAGTTTATTTCCTTTGTTCAGCTGGTACATTTTGCCTTGTGATCTTGCTAGGTACTCTCTACCTGTTGACTTCAGAAATTATTTTTTTTCCTGTATATTCTGTCACTTCTATCCTTTGTCATGCTAAATACACTGACTGAGTCTCTAAATTGTTTTCTTACCCATGCTAATAATTAATATCTCTGGAGCCAGGTGCTATATATTGATTCCAGCTGCCCTTTCCGTCCTTGCTAACTGATTTTTCAGATGAGACGGGAAAAAAGACACAGCCCTGCTGATGAATATGCAGCATTATCTGGTGTAAAGCTGTGTTTACTATTTTCACCTTTATTGGCTCTTCATGTGCATTTCTCCTCTCTCTTGCTCTGTTGCAGATCCTGCAGGCTCTAGGGAAATCCTATCATCCGGGCTGCTTTCGATGCGTCATCTGCAATGAGTGTCTGGATGGTGTGCCATTCACTGTAGACTCCGAAAACAAAATCTACTGTGTCAGAGATTACCACAAGTAAGGGCAAAATAAACAGCAGAGGTGTTCCAAGCAACAAGCCTCTAATTTAGCTTTTCAGCTAGTTAGGAATGCAGATTAGTAAAACAGGGACAGGGTTAGAAGTTTGAGGATGGGGCTAGACCCTAGAAATTCCTCCTCTCTCCTCTTATCCAGCCATTGACTCCTGTGTAAGTCTGATGAAGTCAAATAACTTCTGGGCTTCAGCTGGCCCTTCTGCAAAGCACAGAGAGTGAGAAATAGTGCTCAGGGTTCAGTGATGTACAGAATTAATCTGCTTTAAAGGTAAGCCTGTGAATGCCTGTGGAAGTCAATGTGATTTACTTTTTGAGTAGCTGAAGGGCTGAGTTTGACTTTTAAAGAAATGCCACTGAACCTGCAAAGCAAAACTTTTACCCAGTTCTAAATTAAACAACTGATAAATCCACTTTAAAAATCACTTCTTATTTGGACAGTAAAATAAAATGGCTGTGCACTTGGCTGGTAGTTATGATATTAGAGCTGCATACATTTTGTGTGTCCTTCTGGCTTGCTTTGGTCCTTGCTCCATTTTCTGAGCAGTGAGAATATTAAGTGTTGCTCAGGCAGCCCTTAGAACTCTTCTGTGTTGTGCCAAGATTAGAGTTGTTACAATCCTGTTGCCAAGATTAGTGCCCTTGTATGCCATTGTTATTCTGAAATAATTCATATTTCCTTGCAATTTAATTTAATTAATTGTTGTGTTATAAGACCTTAAGAAGCTGTGCAGTCATGTGGTATTTTCTCAGAAGTTTTCTGCCCGGAGGCTGCCACTTCTTTTAATGTATTTTTCTGGGGACAGTCCTGCTCAGTTCCCCCTCATTTTCTTATCCAAATCTCTCAATAGCAGCCAAGAATTTTATAGGGAATTTTGTATTTTTTCTGGCACTAAGTGTGAAATATAAGGTCTCTTTTTGCCTGATTGAGCAACGTGTGCCAAGCATTACTTTAAATTAATGCTAAAATGAATTTATGATCTCAGGATGCAAAGCTTTCCTGTGGATAAGTGATTTACAGCTGCAGCTTTTCATGTTAACACTGAGAACATACAGGCCTCTCTTTTTATGTTGATCCATAACTTGCCTTCAATTTCTCGTTACTCTTCCAGAGTTTTAGCTCCAAAGTGTGCAGCGTGTGGACTTCCCATTCTGCCCTCCGAGGTGAGAGCCTTTTATTCCATATCCGCTTGGGGGAGGAGTGTCAGGCCTTGCTCTCTTTCACACTTGACCCTGTGTCAAGACGAATGTACTTGTGAATGGGGAGAGATGCTTGCTTCCTCTGGAGTGCAACCCTTTGGGCTAAGCTCATGCACTGTTCTTGAGATGTGACCCGTCTTTTGTTCAATGATGAAGCTTATTCCTCCTTGGCCAGGCTGTTTTTTTCATCTCCTCCAGGATTATGCTGCTGCTAGTTTTATGCTCAGGAGAATTTCCCTTTATGTCAATAGATGCTGGTGGTACTCATGAATGTCCTCTGTGTGACCACTCTGGGACTAACTCAATACTTCAAGGAGATGAATCTTGGGCAATACTAATTTAAAATTCTGAAAAACGTGATCTATTGAAATTCCCAAGTCATTAACTTGTGATTTCTGATAGATGTTACTGTTAAACAGAGAACATTTTTACATTTCTGGTGGCACATTTTAGAGGATATCTGCAGTCAGTCGATGATGAGGCTTTACTGTAAAAATAACTGCAAGTGGCAGGATTTATTTGTGGTCTCCAACCAGCTGCCCAAATGCATTTCCTCAACATTCACTTTGTTGCAGAAAGCAATCTACAGAGTGCATGTGTCTGATCCTGCTGTAATCCTTTGTAATTTCTGCTTTGCTCAAATGCTCGCAGGGGTCTGATGAGACTATTCGGGTTGTGTCCATGGACAAGGATTACCATGTGGAATGTTATCACTGCGAGGTAGGTCAGCAGCTTTCTCAGGGAGTGGGCGTTTAACAGACATAACTGCTATTATTTTTAAGACGGAAATAAATCTCCCACCTTCCAGCAGCAGTAGATGAGCAATTCAAACCTTGCAGTGTGAGACCCTTTCTGTCAGTGACTGAGAAATTTCCAGACTGAGGACAAAAGTTTTTGCAGCAATGTGTTTCAGCTGTAATTTTATTTGCTGTCTGTAAAGTTATGGGCAACAAGTTAATTATTGCTTTTCAAACTTGGCAGTTTATTCGTTAATGAAGGATGACTTAGTAAGGTCTAGTGCTGCCTTTCAGAAGCCTCCAGTCCATATCAGTGTATCTGATTTCCAAGTCAGATTGTTGAAAAATGCTAAGGTGGTGACTGATTCTGTGGGGTTTAAGTTACCTTCACTCTCATGGGAAATTAATGTGTCATTGGGGCTGGGAGAGATAAAGGATATGGCTGCACAAAAAAAAATTCCAGGAGATGCCAGCTCTTAAAAACCATTTGGTCTCTGTGCAGGGCTTCTCAGAAAGCCTCCATACTTCTGCATTGTGAGTTAAAATAAATAGTTGTCTTTTGTCACTGTGTTTATAATGCAGTGAAAAGAGGCCCTGACTCCACAAGCTGATTTCACATCAGTACGACTGTAATGTGAAGAGGTGAATCCTATCTGACAGTGTAAGGAGACACGAGCATGTTTAAAATACAGAAGGCTGCACCTTACCGCAAGATAAAGCTTATTCAATAAAACTGCTTCAAACAAATTTGTGCAAGGCTGCCCATCAAAATGCCTATGTCAGTTGTTTTTCTTCTTGTGGTACATGCTGAACCTACTGGGAAGGAGCTGTTGGCTGGGTGTCTTCTGTCCTTGTCACAAAATCACTTCCCTGGAATGCAGACCCCAGCTGACACTGGAAGATGAACACAAGCTCTAATAATTTACACAGCTTGTCTTTGCAGGACTGTGGGATGGAACTGAACGACGAAGACGGGCATCGCTGCTACCCACTGGATGAACATTTGCTTTGTCACTCCTGTCACCTGAAACACATAGAGAATGGCACAACCCCAGCAGCTGCCTACCAGCACCACTACTAGTCAGCGTGGCCAGCATTGGAAAACCGGGACAGAAGACTTGTCACATGTTCTCCCTCTCCCCACCTTCAGCTGATTGATTTCCTGTGCATGTTTTTCGCCAGTCAGCAATGTTCCTGTCAAAGGATAGGAGAGATTTTTGCTGGATTCACAACGTTTGTATGCTTGTGGGTTTCAGCTGCATCAAACCATGTCTACTTGACCAAGAATGTGGCGTGTTACCCAAACCGATCAGTTTCCTTTTAGGTGCCTTTTTCTGCCCCCTGGAGATTCCTCTGGGCTTGTTTTGGAAGATTCTTCAGTGAAAGCACAATTTGCTGTCGTGCCTAAGAACTCGGATCATGCCTTGCACAATTAAAAAGCCAGAGGCTGGCTTCCCTGCCTGCCTGCCAGGGACATCCTGTCAGTCTACTCTTTCCTGAAAGCACATTTCATCAGGTTCCCTGAAGGACACCAACCTATTATGCCAGCTTTTTAGACACTCTCTTTTTTTATTAATTCTTTAGGAAAAGAAAGGGGTCTGTGCAGAATGGCACACTCAGACCTTATAGTTAATTCCCTGAACTTCAGTATCAAGTCTGGCTATAAAAGCACCAATTCTCCAAGCACAAACCAGGCAATGCTGTCTGGCAACTGCAGGCCAACATCCCATTTCAAACAGAACAGAAAACTGGAACAAGCTAGGCTAAGCTACTGCAATGACTTGGGGCCCAGGCTTGTGTGTCAGCATGACACATAGGGAGGGGCCAGTCTGCTGTGTCAGAGTCTGAACAGTGGATCACGTTTGGAAAGGAAAGGTTGGGATGCTGAAAGTGTGGACATAGGGGAAATCCATCCTCATTCTTGCTTGCAGAGCTCGCTATGGGAAAAAGCTCTCCATACACAGACAGTTGCCTGAGTTTTCCAGTTTGTCCTCACAGCTCAGCCCTCAGCCTGGCTATTCCTTTTCATGGTGTTTACCCAGTACAAAGCCATTTCATAGTGGTGCTTGTTTAGAGCTCGGGGAGCGAACTCGAGATTGTTATGAAGGCTTTGTTACAGAGGGATTTAGAGCCCAGCTCCACAACCTGAACTCAGATGAATATGTTGGCATAAACAGATTTGCTCCTATGAATAATAACAGCTTATCTGAGCAGGGGATTAGAGAGTTTGGCCCTTACTTTCCATTCTGCTGAGAAAGCAGGAAGGCAAACTGCTTCTTTTCTTGACCTCCCCCTGCTTTATAGTCAAAGAAATCTGTTCCCCCCATATATGTTACATGTATGATAGGTGTGCCTGCGGTGCATGTTCTGTACCTACCCAAGCTGTGCAGCCCCTCATGTACTGGTACTTTTGTTTAACAAAAAGCTCTTAATTTAAAGCCTCAGATGCAGTTGGGGATCTTAACTACTCTTTCCATCATTTTGTGTGGAAAATTAGTTAAATCCTCATGTATCTATGCTAAAGATATAAATTTGGTTCTTACTGGCAAAGGATGGGATGACATTCTTGAAGATCTTTTCAGTGTGGAAACAACAATAACTTAGCTGAGCCATGGCACTGGGACTCGCAAAACGTGCCCATGCTGAAAACCCATTACAGTTCAACCAAACCTCTCTTCCAGCAGCACGGATGTAGCTTGAACTGCACTCAATGTAGTCAGACAGGAACGTGTACCCATCTGGAGCAGCACAGGTGTCAGGTAGCAGCAAGTTGCCTGTCTCTGCCTGTGCTAATAAATCACCTTGCCATGGCTGAAACGTGAAACTGCCCCAGCCTCAGGAACTTGGTGGGCTTGGCATGGAGTTTCATGGTGCCAACTGACCATCCAGGGCTCTGCCACCTTCAGCTGCAAGTGCCACTGCCTGTTTCCACTGCTCTTCAGGATGGGGATGGCAGCTCGGGGCTGGAGGCTGGTCCTGCCTGGAGGCCACCCAGAGCTCTGGTGTAGCTTGGCTCTGCAGCACCAGTTTTCCTGGGGACATGCATCCCTTCAGTGAGTGACTGAAAGCTCAAGGGAGGGCACATTACCACTGTGAAATATATCTTCTGAGAGTTTTACCTGTGATTTTGAAGGAGGTGAAATTGACCCCAAATATGTGAGCCCCCCTAGAGCCTTAAATTTAGCCTCCAAATGCTGGTTAGGAAAGGGATGGGAGCTGACACAAAATGCAAGCAGTGCTGCATCCAAGCAGGATGGATCAAGGACAACAACACCCAGGGCAGATCCCATAGTACTCTCACTCCAGTGCATCCCATCAGCTTGTGTCCTGCAGCACAGCTAGGCTGGAACAGGGAGGGGGTGTTCAAGGTGTGACTGGGATCTTAGGACTGTCTGAGGGGACTAAGGTGGAAAATAACACCAGCTCATGATCCCTAGTAAATAATTCAGATAGTCCTGGGCAGGTGGTTCTCTGCCCTGAGCTGCTTCTGGCAGCGAAGGCAATGAGATATCAAAGTGGTTTTTGGAAGTCAGCTGGAAACACCAGCCTTGGTCATCTGTTGCTTTCTCTTAGAGACCAGCTGCTATATAGCTCATGCTTTTGCTACCTCTTGATTTTTTAGTGCAAGCCTTTGTGCACATTTTTTGGCCTTAATTTTGTAAAGATCTGAAAACACTAGTGGGACTGGTATTTTCTTTTTAAACTGCGGTTTAAACTTCTGTCTCGCCCTTGCAGCCTTCTCCACAACTTCAAAATAAGCAGCAGAGAAGGGGATAGGGAGAAGGACAATTTTCCTTCATGAAAAGCCTCAAGCAGGCAGTTTGTGGCAAGCTGTCTTGCAGGAGCCCTCTTTGCATCACCAGAAAGTTTGGCCTCTGCTCCCACACAGTATCTTCTTACTCCTGTCAGCCATCCTGTACCTCTCAGCACTGGGGAAATGAAGGCTGTCCCACTTCCAGTTTTGAGGTCCCCTATAAATTATTAAATGCTAACACTCTCCTTTCCTGTATTTACCAAGAGCTGGGAATGACAGTGTGAAGCTCTTGAAAAAAGAGCCTGTGAGCTTGTGGTTTTGAAGCTAAAGCATCTACTGCACTGCCCTGCACCTCTGTGTGTGCTGACTTGCACTGCTTCTATCTCTGGGAGTTCAAACACATTTAAGCTCAGTATTATTTCTCCCAGGCTGTGAGTGTCTGAGTTCCTTCGTGATTTTCTCCAGCTTGTCCCCAGTTCTGCAGCTGCCTGACAGTGGGTCTGGCACAGGGCAAAGCAGGGGCATCCTGCACAGGGAAAGCTTCTCCTCCTTCTGACCCTCCACCAGCCATCTGTGGAGCTGCAAGCCCTCACTGCCTGCCTTCAGGCAGCTCTCACAAAGGGAAAAGTACCTCTGGAGCTGGAGGTGTGAGGCTTTGTGTCCTCTGCAGAAGAATTTCAAAAAACATGTTTAATTCCACCTATCTCAATGGCTGATACACATTGGGTTTTGCTGTTCACATGAACCTTGTTGCCTTTTGATTTATTAAGATGCTGTGAAAACATGCTATGAAAAGTTAGTCTTGATTTCTCCCCCAGCAAGTTCTTCTGACTAGTTTTATTGTAAGGGACCCTTGGAAGTCCCATTGTGCTGTTAATGAGTAACTCTCATGCAAATAGTCATTCAAGTGAATTCCCTGAAGCCTGCTTTCAGGAATCACAGCTTAAGAGATTTTTCCATTCAGATCATGCTGTTAAATTTCTATTGTTTAGAATACAGAAACTCATTTAAATAGGGATTTTTGCATAAGAGCCAGGGAAAGCCCCAGCTACAGAAGCAGCAGACATTTTTTGTGTAATTTAAAGTGTAAGAAACACCTGTGATCAAAGCAATTTAGGAAACTGCCCAGATGTTAAAACACAGAGAACAGCAGTTTCAAACACTCTGGTGAGGAGCATTTGAAAAGATCTGTAGCTCTTCAGTTTCTGAATTTCATTTGGGGGCTTTAAAAATGTTTTCCCAGTCTTTCAGGGTTTAAATGCCTTTTTGTTGTTGTTGTGGGGTTGTTTTGTTTGTTTGTTTGTTTGGGGTTTGTTTTGTTTTGTTGGGGTTTTTTTTGTTGGGTTTTTTAGGTTTTGGGGGGTTTTTTTGTTTTGGTTTTTTTTGGTTTGTTGTTGTTTTGTTGTTGTTTTTCTTTTTTTTTTTTTTTTTTGGTTGGTTTTTTTGAGGGGGGTTGGTTGTTTGTTTTTTGGGGTTTTTTTTGTAGTTCTTTTTACTACAAAGTGAATAGATGCTTAGTCTGGAAATGGTGGCGTTTCATCGGCAATCAGGTGTGATGTGGCAGCCTTGAAAGGGGGAAACTGGGCTTCCAAGAGCTGGCATAGGTCTGGCTGGCCATTCCAAAGAAAGGATTACCTTTTTTTTTTTGGAAAAAAAGTCCCACGTGGGCCTTGACCGCTTGCTGTGTGCTCACTTTTGGGGTGGTGTGTGCAACTGTGTCTATGCACATGGATGTGTGACACGTGCTGCCTTTGAGACACCTGCCCTTCACACCTCTGTGCCTGTGCCAAGTGCTTGTAGGTTCATTTTAACTAACTTTCTGTGCATGAATGTAAGGACAAGTTGACCCAGGCTTCATCACTGGGAAATACCCCTGGAGTCAGTACCTGCGGGCAGGGAAGGGCTATGACCAGATATACATCCCTTTCCCCCATCCTGAGAGTGCTTGTGCCACTGGGAGAAGCTGGGAAGGGGTTTGCATCTCTCATCATTGCACAGCATTTGTGTGTTCATTTTCCTTTTCCATTTCTGTGTCCTGCTGCTCGCTGGCTGCAGTGGCCCTGGCCGTACTTACTGAAGCTGACTGGGCAGACATCTTCCTGTCACGAGCCCAGAGAGAGCCTGGAACCCTTTTCTTAAGGAAAAGCAAAGCTTTCCTGAGCAATAAAAATCCTTACCCTGCTTTCTTCCAGGGCAGCCAGAAGTTGGTGTGGCAATATGCATCTGCAACCCACTCAGACACAACAGGAGGTGGGAAGAAACTGTCCCCACGTGCAAATACATGGCAGAGTCCTGGAAAGGCAGGAGTGCCCTGCAGCCCTGGTAGAGGGATGACTGGGCTGGAGTTCCCAGCCCTGCCAGCACCAACCCTCATCCCCACGCAGCAGGTCTGCGGTGCATGGCCAGGCAGGGACCCAGGCACACACACCCAGGCTCTGGCTTTCTGGATCCAGAGAGCAAATCCAGAGCCTGGCTAACGATACTGAATGGTACTAATTATTTTATGTTTCCTTCAAAGCTCAGCTCCAGGAGAGAGTATTTTAGGATTTGTGCTGGTGTAACTAACCTTAGCCTCCTGTGAACACAGCCCTCTTTTCTTCTGTGCTGTTAAGTATTTATAAAGAATGAAGACCAGTAGCAGAACGAAGCCACTGGCCTGTTGTGATTTCAGTGATTAAAGACAGTATCTTAAGCAACGCTCAGAGTCAAGTCTTTCCTAAACTTACAATGATTGTCATTGGGGGGAGTTATACTGTGAAATTATTGTTTTCCAACCTCTTCCTTACTCCTGTTCCCCCACCTCAGTGGCTGAAGTAGGGACTGGTGGGGAGAACCACCTCAGTGGGGTTCGCTGGGAACTTCCAGTCCTTTGCAGGCAGCTGGTACTTGCTGCAGTTCCATCGGAGGCTGTCCTGCTCTGGCATCCCTCTGGGGATACCCAGGTCCCAGGCTGAGGAGCTGGGGAGGGATGTTCTACATATGGGAACAGGCTCTGACCCCAGCACGGGAGTCTCCTTTGCCGCGTTGGTGGGGAGGGGTTCCTTAGAGGGTTTTGGGTAGTGTTCCCGTGGCTCTGGGAGTCAGGCAGCTGCATGGTGCCCCCCCATCAGCTACCAGGATGTCTCACGCTGAAAGACTGGATTTGGCCAAGCAGCATCACAGTAGTTTGGAGCTATCAGCTAAAATGAAACAAATAAAAAGGAATTACTAATTATAGTTTCCTCTCCTTGAGGCAAGAAGCTGCCCAAACCTGGAGCATGACACCCAGAGAGCTGGATCCGGTGGGAAACTTGGCCAGGAGGTGCCCCAGGCTTGATCCTTGCCAAACCCCATGGCCTGGGGGCTCAGAAGGGTGCCCGGGTGGGCAGCAGCTGTCCCCGAGCTGGGGGGCTGCCAAGGGCAGGGAGCCCTGTAACACGACCCAGTCCTGGGAGGTTTGGAGACCCCCACATTGGGGGCATGAAGGTGGCAGCGGTGGGCCTGTGCAGAAGCGGGGAGGGCCTGTAGGCAGCACCCTCGGCTTGAAGTATAAGGGGAAAAAAAAAATACAGGAGGGATGAAAAAAGAGCAGCCGAGCCAGCCAGGAGTCGAACCTAGAATCTTCTGATCCGTAGTCAGACGCGTTATCCATTGCGCCACTGGCCCTGCTCGAAAACACTGTCCTGCCCCCATCCACTTCAGCACAGCTCCCCCGCGCTGCCTCAGCCAATGGCGGCGCCGACCAGCCCGCCTGGCCCCGCCTCCTCCCGCCATAGGCAGCGCCCCGCCCTGGACTCGCCAGCGCGCCCGCGGAGGTTTGTCCCGAGTGGGGCCCCGTTGCTCCGGCCCAGGGACGCGTCAGTCGGGCAGGGAGGGAGCGGCCGGGTCGGAGTCGAGCCGGCGGCTGGGGACAGCCCGAGGGGACGGATGGCGACGGCGGCACCGGCGGGAACCACGGCAGCGGCGGCCTATGCCAGCCTGAAGCTGTGAGTGACTCGTTGGGACGGGCGTGACGCGGCTCTGGTACCTGCCGAAAGGGAGGGAAAGGGAAGGGAGGAGCCGCCGGTAGAGCGACGGTCGCCCGTCCCTTGCTGTCCCTGCCCTTCCCCAGCCTGTCCTCTGCCCTTTCTGCCCATCTCGGCTCCCTCGCTCACGCGGGTGACCGCCAAGGGCTTGGCCTGAGGCGGCGGCTGCATACGGGAGGGCGGGAGGAGAAGGAGGTGGACTTTGGCCGCGGACACGGGTCCCCTGTCGCCGTCCATCCGACAGCGCTGCGGGCGGGCGGCTCTCGTGCCTGTGTCTCTTCCTTCCCGCGTATCCTGGAGGTTAGTGCCTGAGGGGCTCCCCTCGGCGTCAGGAGCCAGGGCTGCCTGCTGGTCGTGGAAGTCTCCCTTTCTGGAGACATTTCAAATCCACCTGGACGCGCTCCTGTGTTACCTGGTCTGGGTGATCCTACCTTGGCAGGGGGCTTGGACCGGGTGACCTCCGGAGATCCCTTCCAACCCTAGCAATTCTGTGATTCTGCCTTCCTGATTGTAGGTGGCTGCTGTAGGGGCTCGGGCACTGGTGTAAGGCTGTGTGTGTGCAGCGCCGCTTGCCAGCAGAAGGTTTCCTGGCCGTGCTTGTCCGTCCGTCTCTCGTGACACAAATGGGCTTTTTTTGTGGTGTGTGATGGTGTTGATGACTGAACTTTGAGGGCTTTGAACTTTCAGGACTCTCTTGTGCAGTGCTAGCTGCGACTTTTCCAAATAAATTCTTCTAGCTACCCAGTGTAGTTTTCTGGGTTTTTTTTTAATTAAAACAAATATTTTTTTTTTCTTTAGGGGAGACTATAACCCTTTGAACGTGTGTGTATGCCACATGTTTGTTTGCTGCCTTTAATACAGCAGAAGAAGTTGCATAACCGAAAGCAGTGCAAAGCTAACACTGCAAGAGGACATCTCCATTATAAACCCTCACACCGACCGGTTCAAGCTAACGAGGATATTGCTCTGAGCATGAGAGACTGTTGGTGATTGTCTGAAGCCAAAACTGAAGTGTCTTTGTGTGTCCTAAAGGCGTTCCCAAGCTTTTGACCTCTAAACAGTAGTTGGAAACTCCATAATTGAGTTACTGATGCTACTTTCAGACAGTGACTCTTAAGCCTGATTTAACTGTACTTTATGCTCTGTTGAATTTCATTTGACAGTCATCTTCTGGATTCAGAGCAAACAGATCTTTTGGAGGTCCGTATAAACAGTTTGCCAAAATGCTGTTACATGTTTCAAAGTCACCGGGCTTCTTATTTTGGGTAGGTAGTTATGTGAGGGTGCACAGACCTGGAGATATTTGAGTATTGCTGAAGAGTAAGATCATCAGTGATGGCTGAAAGGCTTTACTTGGCAGAAGGCCTTTTCTTTTCTTTCCTCTTGTCACCTTAGCAGTATTTGTCTTTCTTTAAGCTGGTCTTGTGATCTTTTTGGCTGCAGAGGAGCAAAGGTGAGTTGCGTGAGTAGCAGTTATGTGACTTGTAGTGCACAGTTGTTCTTACTGAGAAGATTTTCAAGTAAAAGCACTTTTCTGGATACAGGCTAGTGAAGAATTCTCTTATTCAAAGTTTAATCTTGGCCAGAAGTAAGCTTTGATCTTTTTAGAACAAGGCTGTTTCAGATGTAGTTTAACCTGAGTTTTTTCATAAACATGAAAACAGAATGGTTTTGTGTTCTGAAAAATGAGATTGTTTTCTTTTCTTGTCTTTACACCAAGTTGTGATAATGCATGCAGCATTTCTACCAAGCATTTGAAGATACAGGGCCATAAACTTGGGTGATAAGTCAAACCTACTGGGTTGTCAAGGTCAAAGGAGAATGTTCTTATGAAAAATCCAGGCTAGACTTCAATTTGGGGATTTAGTAGTGGCAGTATTTGGATTTGGATTTTTAACTGATTACTCATTCTCAAGATGATAAGGTCAGATTCTGCAGCTGTACCTTTTCAGGGTAGTCTGCTGGCCCTCTATGGAACCTCCGTGACTGCAGTGCTCTGCAGGGCCCCATCCTGTACATCCAGCCACAGGTTCTAGCTCTCAACATAAACCTCTTGTGTTCTCCACCTCATCAAAAGTAGTGGTTTATGCCCTTTGTGCTTTGACCAGTGTCATCAGTCAAGTTCAGGTGATAGCAGTCAAAGTGCTGATGTCTGGCATTTGTGCTGCATATGGAAATAATTGAGTTACACCAACAGTTATTGAGGAAAACTGTGAACCTGAAAACTGCTATCCATAGTTGTCATTTCTGTCATTGCTATAGTTAACTAACTTCTTCTGGTAGCCTCAGGAATAAACTGTAAAATTCAAACAGCTGTTACAGATACTGCATCCACAACTGGTAGTGGAGTTGACAGTCCATTAATATATAAAGACTGATTGTTAAAGCTGTCTATAGAATAGAGAAAATTCTGGCAGTTGTTTTGACTCAGTTAAAAATCACTTTTTTTTTTCTTTGTGCTTGGATGAAGACTTACCTTGCTGATAGCCTTCTCAGTATCCAGTGTGTCTGTGACACTAGCTGTGTTTCAAATTTAACTCCTCCTGCCCATAGTTATGTTGCCTCACATGCTTTGTGAAAGTAGTTGTCAGTCTTAAGTAGCTATTGCACTTGAACACAGTGCTTTCCACATGTGTATCTTTGGGAGAGGTCTAAAAGGGCATTTTGGTTTGAATAACACTTCCAGAAAGAACAGCTACAAATCCTTTTCTTCCTGCTCTTTCTAAGTGGCAATTGTGGTAAAGCTCAGGGATGTTGGTTGAGCAGGACATTAATTTATGCAGTAAATTATTTTCATCTAGAGTGAAACTTCACTGGAAGTAGACATTATGTAGCTAAGTCTTTAATACATGCCTTTTCTGTTTTGTTTTTAAATGGTATTTCTATTAGTTTTCTAAATCCTGGGGTTTTTCTCCCTGCAACAATTACTGCTGTATGGGAGGTGTTCCAATTCCTTGAGCTGTTTCTGCTCGAGGAGTAATATTTATGGGAGACATATAATTAGCACACCTGCTCACCTAGAAAATCTGGAATCTCTGGAGTGCTGAAACCAACAGTGTGTTAGCTCTGTTACTTAACATACTGTTGGGACCCTGCATAAACTAACATCTTTCCTGTCCCTCACTGTAGAGCAGTTTGCTGTGCTCAAGATCCCAAATGTATCTCTGTGCGGTACAGGGTGTGCTTTTGGGTTGCTTTATTACAGTATTCAGAGGCTGACATCAAAGAGTTTCCTGCATTAGAGCAGTGTTAAGTATTTATGGTGAAATAATCAATTACTGAAGTAAGGATTTGGCTGTTGAGGCCTAGAAAGCTTAAGTGATATTGAGTGAAGCACTATCTTTAGTGGCCATTAGAGCATGCTGGGTCCTCTTTCATGCTGTATCTGAACACAGGAATATTCCTATCTGTAAGATCAGCCTAATTAAAATGTGGGATGCAACTGTGCATCATCTATATGATAAACAATGCTGCTTTGTAACATAACTAAGGAAGTGAAACTTCACAACAAATACACAAACAAAAGAAATACTATCTCGCTTAACTGTAAATGAGTCTGACTTACTGTAAGCAGGCAGTGGCTTGTTCTTTTTTGGGGGCTGTTTTTATGTTTGTTATGTTGGGAATCAATACCTTTTCCTCACAACTCTGAATTGTAGGAATGAAGTCTACTGAGTTACTTTATCTCTTGGTATCAATCCGCACAGTTTCAGTTGGAGAAGATTATCAAAATGAAATCCAAGTCACCTTCAGTAATATTTGAAATGGGAATTTGGTGATTGCAGTTCTTCAATACTTCTCTTGAGTAATGTGA
Organism: Picathartes gymnocephalus; assembly: GCA_013390045.1. Classification (NCBI taxonomy): domain Eukaryota; kingdom Metazoa; phylum Chordata; class Aves; order Passeriformes; family Picathartidae; genus Picathartes; species Picathartes gymnocephalus. Next base: position 67,742 of record WEKY01036530.1, read on the forward strand.
GTTATCCTATCAATGTAAAATATTTGCGTTTATCACTTCCTTTGTTCTTTAGCAGTAGTGAGAAATAGTTCATTATAAGGGTGGTCGGTTTTCCTTTAGTTAAAAAAAAAGGAAATAGGACTCCAGTTTTGTGAAGATTTGACATGCTGTTAAGTTGTAAGGAAAGCAAGATGGTGATGAAGCAAGGTGGTGAGAGCTCTTGATGTCTTGTATGGTTCTAGACAGCAGTGACAATGTAGCTGAGAAGAAGGCAGGCACCACTGTTAAATATGAAGTTTATACAAGAACAGAATGTGGCCAGGTGGATGAAAACCAGTTCTAAACACAACTACAGACACTATGGGCTTCTATAAAATACTGCTTTCCTGATTATTATTTTTTGATATAATACTGGCACTTGGACTTTCATCTGTCCTTATTTCATTAAAAGAATAGAATGAATCTGCAGTTTCTAGTCATGAATGATCCTTTCTTCACCACTTAATATCTCCTTCTCAGATCAGTAAAATTAGCATGTGTGCTATCTGTCTAAGCTTGTGATAGGCATACAGGCTTGTTAGTGAGTACAGTTTGGAGATGAACCTGTTCTTGCATGTAATGTTCATCAGCTTCCGTTCTGAAAGACAAGTGAGAGGCAATCATCTTGACTATAGCAGTTTTATGATAGAAAAGGTCATGTAGGTGTGAATGAGACTACTAGCCTAGTTCTGGTAATTGGTGAAGTTACAAATCAGCACTTGGGCTGGAACTGCTTTGAGTCCTGGCCTTTTTCTCATCTATATTTATTTTAGGAAACATTGAACTTCTTGCACAAATGAAGCAAGGACTAAGTGAATGATCTTTCTGTTTAAAATTTTCAAGAGCACTAATTATCCTACTTCTTCTGAAGCACAGATCTAATATCTTGCAGGGCCTTAGGCTGTGTTGCACAGCTGTATTTAAGGAAGTTTTTAAAGGTGATCCCAACAGTGTAGTATTTGTTCAAGTTCTGTCAACTTTGTCAATTGATAACTTGATTTCCTCTTGCCCCTGTCTCCCCCTTCACTCAAGACATCCAAAAGAATCAACAACAGTTCTGTTTCAGAGTGCTGCAAGCTGCTGAAGCCTTTTTGGTCCATTGAGCTGAAAACAGGGATGCTTTGTCTTGCATTCTCCATGACACTTTTGTTAACAAATTTGGTCCTGGAGAGGACCATGGGAAGGAGGACTTTTAATAAATATGAAACTAAATTTCTAGCTTTGCTTAAACTGTAGATGTTGTGTAAGAGGAGATAAAAGTGATAAAATTGTTGAAAGGGTAATGGTAGTGGCAGGAGATAATGTGGACTAGGATTTGAGAGAGTGAGAAATGTTGGGATGTGATCTAGCAAAGCAGGGTACATGACACACATTGAGAAACCAAGCATCATTTACAGTGGCAGCCTTAATTCTTTGTTTTCTTTTCAGTTTGAGGATATTGAGAATAAAAGATTTCTTCTTCAGGGAGAAATTGTTATTCTTGCATGTGGTAAAGAAAACATTTGTTTATCTGATAATTATTTGAGATTTGTAAGTGTCTTCTCAGTTGGTTTAAAACAGACTTTAACCAATATGCATGTGAGTCTTTGTGCTGCGACTGTAGTAGTGTCATGACCATGTTGCATTTAATAATGTAAGGAGCAGCTTTTAAAAATACTGATCATGGAAGGAAATGCTCTTTGTGCTCTGTATGGTCAGTGTCGATGTCTTGTCCATGTTGTGCTCTTCATACAGAGGATTCAAACTCTGAAGCTATAGTTCTCAACACTTTGTTTACAACCTGATAGGTTAATGTATTTTTTCAACTTACTTTGCTTGAGATACTCAGATGAGTAAGAGTCCATAAGCATCTGTGTTAATGGCACAACAGGTCCAATATTAAACTTCGTAAAGTTCTTCCCAGTTGTTTTTTTCGCTGGGATCTTGTGTGTCAACTGACATCCTAGAGAAAGATGTGTTCAGCTAAACCAACAGAAGATAAGCTGCAGCTTTCTGTTGTGGAACAAATGACTCCTGTTGCCTCCTGCCAGCTAGCAATAGGTTTCTGTCTGCATCTTAAATAGTATATCCTCTTTTCTTTTTAGATTCTTTAACAAGTAAGGGTCTGTAGATGTTTTTATGCTTGTCTTGTCCCTGTTTGATCTGTGCAAGCTTATTTGCTTTTTGCCATAAAAACAGCTCCCGTTACTGCTGTGAAACTCCCCTAAAGAGCTGGGGGTGCACATGTACTTCATCAAAAACAGAAGCATTGACAGCAAAGTAGGTGTTTTAAGGCTTCAGTGTTCAGCGAATTGCATGTTTGTATTTCTGACTCTGATGTTTTGATTTGCAAAGATAAAGTGTTTAATATGTGTACGTGAAAGATTTAAGGATGCTGATTTACAAAGGAAATACTGTAGATATGTTTCCTGTTTTAGGACCCATAGACTAGTTTTCCTGTAATAAAGTTAAATTATCTGATGAACACTTAGCTATTAGCTGTTGGTTGTATTATGTTGTTTGGTGGATTTTTTCAGTTCAATATTTGTTCTCCTCTTGCTTTCATCTAATTTCCCAGTGAGGCTGTGGAATCACCACCTTGCAGGAGAGTCAATACACACACCCTAAGAAATGGGGTTTAACTTAGAAGTTGAATAAACTTTTTGAAGTTGACTCTGCTTTAAGTGGGGTCTTTGAGACCTCTTTTTAAGGACTCTGAGTTGATCCTGGGTGCCCGCTGGCTCTGTCACTCTCCTCCTCACCTGGATAGGGGAGAGAAGATAAAAGGAATGAGTCTTGGGTCAAGATAAGGGCAGGAAGAGATCACTCAACAATTACAGTCACCTGCAAAACGTGGACCTCTATGGCTGCACAGGGACAGCCTTGCCTCACTGGTCTTTACCAGCGGCTGCAGGGGAATCTCTGCTCCAGCTCCTGGAGGACCTGCTGCCCCTCCTTCTGCACTGGCCTTGGTGTCTGCAGGGTTGTTTCTGTCACACGTTCTCACTCCTCTCCCCTGCTGCTGTTCCCCCCTTTTTAAATGTTATCCCAGAGGTGCTGCCACCAGCATTGATGGGCTGGGCCTTGGCCAGCAATGGGTCTGTCTTGGGATTGGCTCTGTCGGCACAGGAAGCTTCCAGCAGCTTCTCACAGAAGCCAGACCTGTAGCCCTGCTGCTAGCAAAACCTGGCCATCAGACTCTTCTGATCTAAATTAGGATTCTATTTCAGCTTTCTGAAGGATTAAAAAAAAATAAAAGATGTGTAGAAATGCAAGATCTATTTAGGGAGAAGGAGCCTAAAAATACCTACCCTGTTACCGTAACAAGAATTTTAAAACTCTGACCCCATGTCTTGTCAAGCCTTAACTAAGAAAAGTCACTGTAGGAGTCAAGAACAATTGTTTGAGTGTTTGGGGTGTTTTGTTTGTTTGCTGAGCATTTCCTGTGTATGGCTACAAGTCACTTCTGCATAATTCTTCTGTCAGTGCATAGTATACATGTCTGGCTTCTTGCAAATATCACAGTGGGTGTATTTTTAAGGAACAGTTCTGAAAACTGTTTATGACTAGCATTGGATTTGGTGGTGGTTTTGAGGGGAAGGAAGGTAAAGATGGCAATGAGGTCTGAACATGAAGTCAGTGTGTGACTTGTCTGTCTGGTGGGGACGATACATGTTAATGCCATGTGTGTCATGTAGACCTGGCTAACACGTCTAGGAAATGGTAGTGTTGAGACAGCTGTTTCAATAAATTAGTGTGCCACTTGAACTTTTCCATTTCCACTGTTGTTTCCAGTGATTCTTGAAGTACTTACACACACCTGTTTCACATTAGTGTTGTATCACTCTGTACATTACTTTTATGTTTATTATACTTGCCTCAGTGATGTGGTCTGATCTGTTAGGAAGTTTTTGACTTAAAAACTTCTGATTTTGTGTTGGGTTTTGGCTTACCAGATATGGTTCAAGCTTACAGGAATTAGAGTGGACCACTATGCACACAAACTTACTTTCATATCTTTACCTTGCGGTAATAAAAAAGGATTAAGATTGTTAAACAGGCTGTGAATTTTGCAATAACTCATGAGCTGGACTTTTTTTTTTTTTTTNAAATCTCAGGGGTTGTATTTTTTTTTTTTTTTTTTTTTCTTTTCATACTGTCAACATCAGTGGCTGTTGGGAAACAATCCGGTGAGAATTGTTATTTTGCAGCTGAAATAAGGTATAAAATTGATTGCTCTGTCTTCAGGTGGTGAAGAATAAACAAATCTAAAGTAAGTTTTACTAAACTAATTCCTTTTTCCTCTTTATTCCCTTAAAGCCATATAACGCCTGAGAAGTTCTATGTGGAAGCCTGTGATGATGGAGCAGATGATGTGCTTGCTCTTGACAGAGTCTCCACAGAAGTCACTCTTACAGGTGATTCTTCTCACCAGTATTTCTCATTACATTCTTCTGTCCTTTTTGTCTGTTTTGCTCTAGGAGTCCAAGAAGATCTTCAGAACCTGAGATAATACTGACATAATTGTTTTTATTTTTAGTTACAGTTTAAAACAGTGCTTTATATTCTGTTCTGCAGAGCTTTGTTTCAAATTCCTTTTGGCTATGGGATTGATGATGTTGGTAACCAAGGCAATAGTGCTTGCCTGTTTTTTGATAACTGTACATCACAACAGGGGAAGCTGACTCATCCAAGCTAGTTGGGGTTGGTGCTAGAAGTTCTAGATCAGACTGGGGAAGGATTGAGCACTGGGGTTCTCCAGCTTTTTCAAATTGTCACAGTGCTGTCTTTTATATGAAACTGAACCCTCACTTTTCATAAAGCCTCTAGAAATAACAACAGTAAAAAACCCTTACTGTAAATTTTGTTCTGTGTTGCAAATCCAGATTCCAACGTCAGTGTGTGTAGTCTTAAGCCTGTTGATGTCTTGAAAATTTGTTTCATTTTTTAAAGGAACTTTGATTAAATAACAGTAAAATGAAGGCAGTGGGAGACTTCCCTTTTGATACTTCAGGAGTTTGGTACCACAGTATTACTAATCTCCAAACAGACAGTAATAGCAATATAAAAGCAGTCATTCTCTCTCTTTTATTAGGCTTCTTGTATATTTCATGTAAGAGCAGTGTGCCCATCCCACTGATATGTTTGTTATTGTAATGTATTATTTCAATTTCTCCTTCAAAACTGTAAAGATAGTTATCCTAAGTCTTTTGTTAGTCTACTTTTCTCTCTCTACTGCTGTTTTATTAGATGAACCTGCAAAGGAAGATTCAAGGGTTACCTTTCTCAGTTTTCTTAGTTGTGGGAAAATTGCCTCATTCTTGGGGGGTGCTTTGGGTTTCTTTAGATTTGTCTAATATCCCTTCTTTTGTTTTAGAAGTGTAGGTAGATGAAACTTACACATGCTAAGACTTTTAATTAATTTTTGGATCTCTTGGTACATTGCTTGGAATCCTGTGTCCCTTGCCACATCTATGCTGCTCTTGGTAGTCTTGCAGAGATAGCCTAGGTCTTCTGAGACAGAAATAGACCAAGGCTCAGAAGAAGCAAACAGACCTGGGAGGCACAAGCACTTATGGTTTGGTTGTTCTTTGTCTTGATGGCTTCAAAACAAAGGTTCTGGAAGCTGGCACAACAATACATTATTGAGGAGTCTACTTGCTGTGCTATCATGTAAATAAGCTTGAATTTATTCAGTTGAATGACTACTTTGATTAAACATGAGAAATTGATTAGAAATTGGGTTAGAATACCAGATTCTCCTCCCATAGCTCCATCAGGCTTTGAAATTCTGATGCTTTGTTTCTTATACTTAACACTGTAGCAAAACTTGATTTGACCAGGAAGATTGGAGAAACCTAATTTTAATAGTGTTCCAATACAGTAATAAAAGAAGCAGTCTGAAATTCTGATGTTTTTTTCTTCTGCTTTTCAGTTAAAAAAGATGTTCCCCCTTCAGCTGTTACAAGGCCTATATTTGGTATTTTGGGAACAGTCCGTTTGGTGGCAGGTAAGGAGAAGAGAACTGTGCTCTTTAAAAATACTTAGACAAAATAGATTGCTAAAGAAGCTTTAAAGGCAAAAATAGTATTTGTAAGTATCTGAGGTTGCACTGTCATCACTGATAGGCTTTCATTGTGGCTTCTAGAGGATGGAGGTATCCAAATCTATTTTATCTTGAATGTTTGTGTAACTCTTAAACCAGGAGGTGCTCTAAAGGTAAGGTTAACTGGCAGTTGTTTGAGTTTTAAAGAATGCATTTCAAAGGAGTGCAAAGAACCTCATCTGCCTGTTCTTTGTAACTGTTTTAATCTTAGCTGCAGGATTTTATGCAACAGTCAAGTGTTGTGTTGTGAAGCTTGACTTTATATCAATAATCACGGCACACAAATAGCTGAGATTGACAGAGTGATAGACAAGCAGATGCCTCTGTTCAAGTAATGATTGTGTTGCAACTGCCCTACAAATACGAAGAGGATCCAACATGAAAAGGAAAAGGCTAGACTAGAACAATTCTATGTTTAGGGAGTTTTAGGATAATGTAAGAATAGGTTGTCCAGTTTTTGTAAGTGTCTCGGCAGTCAGATCTAAGCACACATCATGTTTATTCATGACAATGGCTGAAGTGTAAGCTTTTGGGAAAGTAAGCATTGTTGCTCCAACAGTCCTTTTTGTGGAATTTGCTAGAGTTTGAGACCAAAGTACTCTGAAAAATGATGTAATGTAAATGATGAAATGATGAAAAATGATGAGAAAAATCCCAGTGTGTAGAAAGGATTAAAGGTCACTCACTGCAGTATTCCCAGCTGAGGCAAAGGGTGATTGTGTTGAATGCAGTGACTTCTAGAGGATCTTAAAACTGCTGAACTTTCTGTGCCTGTATTCTAAAGAATTGTGAGTCTTGCAGAGTAAGAGCAGTGTAATGGATACATGTGTCTTAGGGACTGTTTTACAACTGAACTGCCCCAAATGGGAATTTTCACCACTTACAGGCTTGGTAATGACTACTATTCATCTGCTTGAATATTAAATAAATTACAGAATATGTAAGTCTCTTAAAAGCATGGGGTTTTTTTCATTCTACTTTCCAGAGCTTTGCACTGAGTGTTAGTATATAGCTGTCAAAGTAAAGATGTTATCAGTTAAATTAAATGTTTAGCTAAATGTTATTAGGCAGTTAACTCTAAAACTGGCCATGTATCTGGCAATGCAGCATCTTTAACAAATATAAATATTCTTTGCCTATTGCAGTATTAAGAGTAAACTTTTTCTTCAAAAACAAGATGATACTGAAATACGCTATGCTTAGAAATAAGGTTGTGTTGTGTTCACCAGCAAGTGTAAACTAATTGTTCTGAGTGAACTGTCTGTGCTTATGGGGCGGGTTTTTTGCTTCGTTACTTACACAACCAGGGAAACAGCAAACTTCCTGTCTTAGATTTGGGTCTTTTAGCAATTTTTGTTCTGTTTTGAATCTGTTAGGAGGAATATTTTTTCATGATAATTTAAGTCTTTTTGGCTTTTGAAGCATGCTTCCTTTCATGTGTTTTGGACTTGCTCTGTGCATTCCAAACCACACTGAAGAGCATTGGCGTCTTTCTGAGTTTGCAAACCTGAAGACTTTCAGACTGTCTCTGATCAGAAGTGAGAGTAGGTGACACTTTATCTTGTCCACTTTTTTTTAAATTCCTTAAATTTAATGAGTACCTCAAGATCTCTGAGCATAGAGAAGTGGGTAGCTTACCAAGTACGTTTTGCTTTTGCTCCAGCCCTGTGTGCTTTTGCTACACTTAAGAACATAAAGGCCTGTTAGTTTCAGTTTTCTGATATGGTTATAGGCTGCTTTTCTTAATATATGCAGCTCTTCCTTTTTTAAACTTTGTTCTTTCTGATTTACAGGCACGTATCTTATTGTAATAACAAAAAAGAAGAAAGTAGGTGAGATTTTCAGTCATGCAATCTGGAAAGCGACAGACTTTGACATCCTCTCCTACAAAAAGACCATGCTGCACTTAACTGATATTCAGGTAGGTACATTGGTTAGGGAAGTATGGAGGAATGTTACTGTATGTTAACCGGACCTAATGTGATGTAGCTATGAACTTTTTTTAAGAAGTTCTTTGAACAATATCTTTTTTCTGATTTGTTCATGTTACTAGAATGGCTGTAGTATTTGTGTGTAGATGTATATAAAATCGTGGCATTCAAGATGATAAACTCACATGGTGCAACTTAGAATATCATCTGCAGTTTATGGATGTGCATTTTTGCTTCTCTTAAGATGGTACACTCTTCCTAGTGCTTCTGTTAAGTCTTTCTCACAGGTTTACTCTTCTGACAGCCGCTACAATAAACTTAATTGCTGTCATCTTATCTGTCTTGCTTTCTTTATGGAATGGTTTAATTATGTAGTTACCCAGCGGGGAAGAATTGACTTTTTTTTTTTTGAGGGAGGGAAAGGTGGAAGATTTTTTAAAACAGATGTGTAGTGGATTGATAAGGAGCAGGTCAGGGTGTCTAACCAATGGAGCTGGAAGGAAATCTGATGCTTTTTCAGGAAAGGAATGAGGTTAATCCAAACTTGAACCAGAACAGAGATTATAACTATTCTTTTGTCTTGCCATCTTGTCTTTTTTGACTAAATGGTTTTCAGGGAAACTAATAGCTTCCCTTCTGCTTGGAAGTTGTTAGAATTCATTTAATATCAGTAGCTATTTACCTCACAAGAATACTGTTCTCTACTCTCCACTGTTGCAGAATTTGGTTGCAGTGTGCTCGCTGCAAGTTATCAGTGAACTGGTATCAGAATTGCACTCTCGTACTTTCCTTCTTGTATGGTAATCTCTGGATGACGTCATGTATTGCTAGAGCACTAGCAAAATTCATTTCGTCACTTCAAAAAGTAGTGGTAGCTTACAAGAGTAAAATATTTTGATAGCAGTGTATAACAGCTCTTCTTTTCTCATCTCAACAGTTGCAGGACAATAAAGTATTTTTATCAATGCTTAACCACGTCTTGAGTGTGGATGGGTTTTACTTCTCAACAACCTATGACCTAACACACACCCTGCAACGGTTGGCCAACACGAGCCCGGAGTTCCAGGAGATGAGCCTTCTAGAGAGGGTAAGGATTTGAGTTTGCTTAGTATCTGTCTTGCAAATTATCAGTCAGTTTGATGCAGATGATGTTTAAATGATGCCAGTGTTTTATCCAAGCCATTTAGGGGTTGTGTCTGAACACACTGGTCCGCACAAGTGTCATAGCTTGTGAGCAGCACACTGTTCTAGGGATCTGTTCTGATCTGATGTCACACTTCCAGATCAGCAGTTTGAAGTATTTTCTAAAGTATACTTTAAATGGATTTTGAAAAATCCAAAATAAATTAAATTTTGCCTCTAATTTAATATTGAACACTTCTAATTACAATAAGAAGGAGCTAAGCAGAAAAATTGAGAGAAAGCAAGTCAGTCCTTTGACCTGGAAATTGGGGGAAGGAATCCAAAGTGGAGTAAATTGTACTTGTGTTCATATTCTTTTCCAGGATAACGTGGAATAGAACCGTGGGTTTTATGGCTGTCAGTCTTGGGATGTTGTATTCTGTGTAAAGTATTCCAAATCTTTGTGTGAAACCTGAACTTAGTATGCTGCTTTTGTCTTAGACAACAGCCAAATGCAGTTTGAACTTGAAATTATCTTGCATCTATATTGATGGGTTTTTGTTTTGGTTTTGTTTTTTAATATTGGAAAAACTGTTTACATTTGGGGATTGCTTTGCGTCATCAAATGCTGTTCTGGCTGCCCTCTTGCTAGGGAGAGCAAGGACATGAAAGGATTGGTTCACTTTAAAATTGCGTCACTTCAGATGGTTGTGTGAAAGGCAAAGTACAGTAAAAAGGCATCAGTTTCAAGTAAATTCAGATCTTGGATGGTTAAAGTAATTCAGTGCAATTCCATATGCCCATGACTGCAGTATAATGGCTTATCAAGAGGGTGGTAGCAATTTTGAACATCTCCAGTTTGCCTCTACCAGAGAAGTCTGGTCTGTGTTTAGAGTGTGAGTGTTTTTGTTTGATATTTGTGTTTGTTGTTTTTCTAACAGTACTGGTGGAAGGAAGCAACTCCAGTAGAGGGGCACCAATGCATTATGTTCTGCAGCTCAGTTTTTAATGGTTTAGAAGTGTCAGGCAACACCCTTAAGAATAGTTAAAAGAATGGTTCTCTCCAATCTTTTAGATTTCTAGTTGAGGAAATGAAGGCTACTGATGAAAGAAGGGAGCTTCATCTCTATTTGTACCTGTTCACCTAGACTTGTGTGACATGTGGATACTATGACACTGCCTTTATGTTGAATTAAATGGAACTGACAGTCTCTAAAAGCATGTTGGCTTTTTTCTTGCTGCAGGCAGATCCGCGGTTTGTATGGAATGGACACCTTCTGAGAGAATTTATTGCTCAACCGGAGGTAAACACTTCATAATGATTAGGTTAATAGAGCACGAATATACTTTTACTATAAGTATGCAACAGTTTTTTGTGATTCTGTCTCTTTCAGACAGCCAGAATCTAGTATAACGTGGCTATTCATCATCTAGTTTAGCACAGTGAGTCTTCTGCTTTCAAACTTCCAACCTTGTCAATGTCCTCAGTAGTACTTCTGGAAAGCTAATTTTTTTGAAGTGTCTGTATTTGAAGATATTGTGCTGTGAAGATAGCTGCTCATATAACCAAAGGGGAAGTTACACTGCACAGCATATGCTTCTTAAGCATTTTGAAGTTTAGCTATTTATTTATCTTTGGTTATAGGCAAGGTCTAGTTCATCACTTTCTTTCTAAGTCTCACATCATTCTCCATGAGTGCAGTTTAAATTCCATTTTCCTAGTGAATAGATCATAAAGCTGGTAATTAAGAGTAAGACTGACAGTTTAGATTCTTCCAGTTTATTTCAAATGAAGAGTAGCACAGTGTAACAAATAGTCCAGCAAATACAAGTGCATGACTCTCAGCCACAGCTGTGGCACCTTAATGGCCAGACTGTCTAAGCCCCTTCTTGCTGGAGATGTCCTCTGTCTGTTAAACTCCTTGGATTGCCTGCACTACAGCAGCCTCCTCTCTCCATCAGTACTTTGCATTTATCAAAGCAAATGACGCACAGCTTCTATTTCTGCCTCAGTAACCTGTGGAGATATGCTGTTACATTAGACAGCACTGTTCCAAAAGGCTGGATTGTGCACTGCTTCTGGAATGTGAAGATACGAATTAGAGAAGGGCTGCTGTGCATATTCCAGGGGCATATGACTGGGTGTAAAGTTTGCATAGTGCTATCCAAATAAAGCTTGGGAAATGAGCAAGAAGCTGTAGTGGGAACAGCAAAGGAAAGCCAAGTGTGGCTGTTCAGTGAAAACAGACCTAGGGGACAAAACACAGAAGCTGAAAAGGGAGATAACTGATATTTTAGGCTATGTGTCTCCTCACATTGATTACAGGTGGCTTGATGCAGGAGCAGCTTTAGGTAATGAAGTGTGGGATTTCTGACTTCTAGTATTGAACTTCAAAGTTTTCTTGGACGATTAAGTTATTCAGGAATGGCAGGATAGGAAAAAACCCTGGAACAAGCATTTTGAGTATTAATCACATAAAAATACATCTTACCAAAGGCTTCTGTAACTATCTCTGCATATGTCCTACTGTGGAGGTAAAGCAAGCACACCATGTCAAGATGTTTTCAGCAAGTATTGCTTTATATCTGGTATGGTTGTAGGAGAGTAAATGCTATATATAGGGAGGACAAAGCAGCTTGCTTTTTGTCCAGGCTGCTTAATTAGGATTAGACTTTCACTTTTTTTCTTCCTGCTAAAAAGGACTACATATGTTGCTGTTTTCCCTGAAATTCTTTTCTCAGAAAGGAATGTTTCACCTTAAACAAAAAGTAAATGATATAAAGCACATAAAACTATCACAAAACCCTTAGGGAAAGCATAGTCACTCGCTTATCTTTTTTGGCTACTAGTGTTTAATATTTTTAACATGTATTTTCGTGTTTCAGATCCATAGGTTTGCTACGCCAGTCATGCATGGATGTATCCTTTTGTGTTGTAAAACTGAATGTTGGATATGGGTACTCCAGTAGCAAAATGGCTGCTGATGAGGCTGCTCTGTTGTTACAATGGCAATTATAACGTAGAGCACAGTGTCAGAAATAAGTTAGTTTGCTCGTATATGGGTGTTACATATTGTTTGATAGCCCACTTGTGTGTTTCTCCCTTGAATATTCTGCTTTGAAGGCTTAATGTATTTAATTTTACAGGCATGGTTTGCATAACTGTCTTTCAGTGGGAAGGTTAAGATTTATGTGGCAAATGCCCTTCCATCAGCTTTAGTATTTTTTAAATCTTGCTATAAGGATGCATTTACTTTAGACACAAAATAAAGGAGAACGGTTTTGACTTGAAGGAGTGCTTATGGATGTTCCTGCTGATGAATAAAAGGATAAGTTCTACTGTAGGCTCCTGGGATGCTTTTCCTGGGCAGCTGCTCTTCCTGCACCAACGCTTTGGGTATCAGCCTTTTTAGCAAAGCAGTCATGAGTTTATTTTTGAGAAGGGATGCATGGTGCAAGTAAGCTGAACGCTTTCTGGAGGTAGTGTGTGATCAGCAATAAGTCCCAAGTAGTTGCTCCTGGACTGACATCAAGAAAAGGACTGGTAAGACTGGACAGAACAACTCATGCCTTGTTCTGCTTTGTTCCTCCATTGCAAAGGCCTCTCAGATGTGTGCAGGGAATGGCTTCCAGATGGAATCAGTTGATCTGGTAGGACTGTCAGCAGCTGGCAGATCTCCAGTCCTCCTTTCCTGTGACTTCATTTAATGGAAGATGATGTGGGAGTAGGCAGAGAGACAAAGGAAAGGAAAGATAGCAAAAGGGAACTGTCTAAACACCCTAATCCTTATCCTGCTGGTTCTGGGTAAATTGCAATTAACAACTGGCAGACTGCAATCAACACCTTTCCCTATGTAAATAATTAGCATAAGCAATGTTTGTTAAATTGGAATTACAGCAAAACCTTAAGAGAACTCAGGAATTTGAAAAAACTGGATT
>WEKY01036530.1:80900-103642 GCA_013390045.1 Picathartes gymnocephalus
GATCACCTGAAGCCCTAAACTACGCTTAATATTTCCCTTGCTGCTCCAAACCAAAGCCCTTTTAAAACAGTAGATTCTATCTTGTCCTTGTTTGTGTATGTGGAAGTTGCTACTAGCAAGTTGTCATTTTTAGTGAGGACAGACTGCCAACAGAAAATAGACTGACAATTGCTAAGCAGCTAAGGTTAGAGGTAACCTTTCATGCAGAATACTGTTGGCTGTAAAAATGTTGAATTAAAGGGTGGAGGGCCTGGCAGTAATTTTCCAGGAAAACAGTGGAATGGGTATTTTTCAGCCTTAATTTATGAATTGTGAGAACATTCCGGATGGGGCCAATTTGTATTCTGTTTTTTGGGGTTGTTTACAAACAGAAATCAAGATGACTCATGTATGAAATCAGTGTGATCTTTAACATAGCTGAGGTGTTCATGTGTGACACAGCTGCTTTATGTCGCATTTCAGTTTTTAGGGGCAAAGCATGAAAGCTGGTGAATCTACCTGGAGAAATTTTTTATGAGTGCTGGTCTCTATTAGATGTGATAGCTTACTGCAGTCCAAATAAGTGCCATTATAAGCACAAAACAAGACTAAAGCTGAAACTAGTTGTAATTGGCCCTGTTTGTTGGTTAGTCCCAGGTGTGTTTGGCACTTTGGGTATGTAGCCTGGACAGGAAACCATGCTTGTGTAAGAAGCTCTCACTGGAGTCTTGGTGTGTGTTCATTCTCTTTTTCCTCATGTGGATTTTAAAGCTAGTCTATTTTATTGCTAGTTCTGCATTTGTAGATGTGATGTATGTTGCACTTATGGGTGAAAAAATACATACCCCAGGATATTTACTCTTCTAAAAGCCTTTTAAGTTATTTTTTGAAGTAGTTGTGAATTTTTAAAATAATAAAAGCAATAGGGGCAAGAAACTGTTAAGGTAGTTTAAGAAAATTAGGGATGAGATGGATTCTTAATTTTTATTAGGATCATAACACCCAGAATAATCTGAATCACATTTTCTCAAAATTACAGCAGTTTGAATGTTTGTTCTTCAGTGACATCACCACAGAGTCTTGATTTGCAGTGTGTGTATTGATCCTAATATTGTTACTGTCTCTCAAGTTTAATGCTCAACTCTTGTTGGGGTGAGAAATGTTTACAGATTTACTTGAATGTAGTCTCTTGGTTTCTTGATGTTTCCTACCTGTTGATGTATAAAAATATCCCAATGAAACGTTGGGGTTTTTCCTTAGTGTTGTTCATCAGTTATCACTATGCACTCTTGTTCTATTAATGGCAAGTGTTTTGACTGGCTGCTTGTTTCCAGAAGAAGCTGTTTCAGGGCTGGTGTACGCTACTATGTAAGAGGTAAAAGAGAAAATTTATTTGAAAATAAGAGGTGTTCCATCTGCACGTGTGAGTTACCATTGAGAGTAGTTGCTGTATAATGGCTTGCAAGAAAGAAATTGCTTAGTTTGTCTTGAGGTTCTTCCTCCAAAGAAAATATTAGGAAATGAAGCATTTTCTGGTGTCTATTAAAAGTGTCCCTTCTTTATGTCTCTAAGACATGACTGCAAAAGTTTTGTAGTGATTTTTAACACACGACTGTTTTCATTGGTGTTAAATGCCAGTGTGTAATAGCCCTTTTGGTCTAGCAGTAAATCCAGCTATGAGCATCACTGGTGCCTGCAGGGGAGCCCTGAATGTTGTTCTCTAATTGTTTCAAGTTAAAAAGTGAACAGGGAAATGAATTTAAATTACTTTCTAGGTTTTCAGTCCCAACATACAAGCTTTTGAAGAAATTAGTCTGTTTCTGCAGTACCATTGCTACAGAATTGTGAATATTTTGGTGTCAGAGCACTGGTATTTTATTTCATATTAAATGATAATTTCTAGTGCTAGAAATATCCAAATGTGTTAACTTGAAGAAGCAGAATTGTGCTTAAATTTTTACCAAGTGTATGTTTAATTTTACATTGTCAGGTAGCTCTGTGCTTCCTGTGAGGACTTGAAAGGGAAGGAAGCCTTTTGCTGCAGTACTGTCCCTGTTCTGCAGGCAGGCTGAGCTGGCTAACACGGTCTTTTTCCTACACAGGTATTGATTCAGAAGGGCACGCTGCTAACTTTGTTGAGACAGAGCAAATTGTGCATTACAAGGGCAGCAAAGCGTCATTTGTTCAGGTAAAGTCACTGTAAGGAACATAGATACATAGATAGCTAGCTCTGTCTATACTTTTAAATACAGATTGTATATAAGATACGCAAATAAAACTAAACAGAACGAATTAGTTTAACAAAATAAACCAATCTGCTTTATTTTTAAATGTCAAGTGAATTTTGTAAAGTCTGCTGTTTAAAACAATTTCCATTCTTTTGCAGACCCGTGGATCTATTCCATTTTTCTGGTCTCAAAGACCAAACCTCAAGTATAAACCAAAGCCACAGATCAGCAAGTCAGTAAATCATGTATGTGAGTGTTTGTGTCTTGGGGTTTTAACATGTTACTGGGCTCATGTTTGTGTGATAAGGTAGCAAACTATAATGAGAAGAGTAAAAATCAGCAATAGTGGATTGAGTTTTATTTTTTTTAAGTAATAGCAAGAAGCCTTTTATTACTTAAAATGAATTCAAAGGCTGAAAAAAATGCAGACATCAGTAGGGGTAGTTTTTCTTTGGATCCAGTTTGCAGCAGTTTTAGTAGCTGTACAATACTCCTTATCTGTAGCATTTTTAATGAGGAGAACTGAATGAACTGGGAGGAGGAAAGTGGGAATGTATTGACACAATAGAGAACATCAAATAGTTAGAAGAATCATCAAAAAGATTATAATGGAGATTTCTTGTAAAGCACAGATCTTAATAGTAGTGTACATTCGTCAACACATTTCCTTTCTCTTCTAGATGGATGGCTTCCAAAGACATTTTGACTCTCAAATAATTAGCTATGGCAAGCAAATGATTGTCAACTTGGTATGCTTTCACTTGTTCTTCCTGAAAAACCTGTTGTTCTTTTAAGCAGGCTTTTAAGTAATTCTGTTTTCCCTTTTCCCAGGTTAACCAGAAAGGCTCAGAGAAGCCTCTTGAGCAAACCTTTTCAAAAATGGTGAACAGCATGGCAAATGGAATGGTCAGGTATGTGTGACATGAAGTGATACATTCTGTGTTACAAGTTAAGCATTGCCTCTGAGACCCACAGAGTGGTCAGTTCTTTGGGGACCCATACCAACCCTGTGATTTGTTTGCATTTTATGTTTATGAAGTAACTTTCTAAGAGAGGAGACAGGCAGAATAAAGAAGGAAATTCAGAGGCAATGGTAACACCAGTATTGGAGTCATAGTATGCAATGGAGATCTTCTGCATTTTAGGAAAAAGATGATCATGCCCTGTAGAACTAGCTTTTGGCAAAAGGGCTTGGTTATATTGCTGACTTAGTGAGGGAGTGCTGAGTGTGAGCAAAACAGGATAGAACAATAAGAGGAATATGTAATTTAAATGTCTGGAGCTCAGTGTAACAATGGGCCAGGAGTGGAGAATGCACTTAGATTATGGGAAATTTCATCTCTTTGTGGGAATACAGAGAGCAATACACAATTTTACAACCTGACTGCGCTTGCTTTCATTAGCTTCTGGAGGGAGGGCTTGCATCCAATTCACATAGATATTTGCCCCTCTACCTTATCCTTGAAATTACTGTTCTGTGGTTTTTTTTATTCTGTGCATATTTGCTATAAAGTCATCTGGTGGAAACCATAATGTCAAAGTACGTGAAGGTGCATTTTGGTAATGGTCTGTAGGTGTTCAAAAGTGGTGTTTGGCAGCCGCACTTTACTATTGCTACCAAAATCCACTTTCTTTGTTAATTGTTTTTGGTGGTGTTTACCTGCCAGGGTCAAACTCAAGTCTTCAGTTACTTGTTTCAGTGTGTATAGACCATTTTTCTTCATGCATAGTCCTGAAATCTTGCCAAATAACGGTTGGGTTATGAATGCTATGATGGTAGGAGTGTAATGCCCTGTAATTCACAGGAAACATACACACAAATGTTTTATTAATCAAGCACCACTCATTTAGAGTACTTCTTGCCAGAAATTGGCTTTTAAAATTTTGTTCCAAGTCAGTAGCTGCGTAATTTTCTTATGACAGTAAAGTTAGCTGCTGAAACAGAACCTGTCTCAGGTTTCTAGAGAGTTATCGAGGGAATTATGCCAGGAAAGAACATTGAACTAGACACAGGTGTTGAAATCCAAAGTGAACAGAGAACAAAAGAATCCTGGTGGGGAAAAAAAAAAGACATTAGATAAGTTTCATGTCCCTTCTGTACTTTCTGGAGGAAAAATACTGGCCAGAACATAAAATGTAGCACAGAACTTGGAACTCAATGTGTGCTTCCCCAGACTAGTGGCATTTTGTAAATAATTTTAAATGGTGTCACCATTCACACTAAGGGTACTGCATCATCAGGAAGATTACAGAGCACTGCAAAATCTAGAGATGTGCTGAAAGTCATCTCTAAAGAAAAACAAATCCTCTGTCACTGCCTGTTTTATAGATCAGCCTTTTGCTGTAGGGTAACCTTCAGTGCAGTACATATGTAATCTGAAAAGATGCTTCTTTCTCTGAACAGGTACGTGGCATTTGACTTCCATAAAGAGTGCAGTCGGATGAGGTGGGATCGGCTTCAGATTTTGATGGATCAGCTAGCAGAACAGCAAGATGAGTTCAGGTAAGGCTCTGCACTTCTTTCTCCTCTGTGCTGTTAAAATGAGACCACTTCCTCATAGTTTCTATTGTCTTACATTAAGGCACAGTAATACAGACCTGTGATCTTCTATGAAGAAGATGCTTTTGTGTGCATTAGTGTGTCCATATCTCTGGCATCTTGCTGACACTATGTGCAAGGTTAGAGACCTGGTGGGGGGTAAGATGTAGAGCCCTTGTTACCTCTCAATAAAGTGGGTCTGAGAATTGCAGGAACCCTGAGTTGTGACAAGAGCTGCCTTTGTAGCAGGGTGTAAGGTTAGGCAGAGAAATGAGCATGCATACAACTGGAGCTATTTAAAAGAAAGTCTTCTTAGATTATATTTTTTTCATTCACAGCAATTCCAGGTGGTGTTGACAGCAAACTGTTCTGCCACATAGTGTAAAATGCTGGTGTTCCTTCCAAAGGCATTTGTAAAAGTGTTTTCTCTAACACACGTTGTGGCTCCAAACCTTGCACTGGCATTGGTTGTTAGCCCTTGCTAACATAAGTAACCCACATGAAAACGAATTCTCATTTTATTTAGTCATATAAAAATACACAAAATATCCAAATCAATTTAAATTTTTAGTCCAACAGTTGTGTTTTTGGTGTTAGCTACTTGTAGACGTGTAGATTGCTAGGGAAACAGTTTACTTTGTTCTGCTTTTCTGATTGCTTTCTTCCTCTTCCTGAAGTCTTGTGAATAAAGCACAAAGTAGATCAGCTTAAACATTACAAAACTAGCAGTGGTATAGTCTATCCTAACAAAATAAAATGAGGTAAGGTGTGGACTAGAACAGGAGTCTTGTTAATAAACTCTCTTGCCTGGAATGATGGCTATGGGAATAATATAAATTAATCAGATTATAGTTAATATTCTGTGTCTACCACAAAAAAAAACCCTAAAAATTCACAAAGACCTAATGAATAAATTGACTTTGAGCACCTCAAATAAGGAGAAAGAAGATTGTATGTTTTTCCTATACAGCAAGGATCCTTTATTGTTAGAATTAGTATTGAATCCCCTAAGTTGTTTGTCAGCTGCCATTGGAGGTGTAGAAAATAAAAAGGTTTCCTTGAAATTAAGAAAAAAAAAGTCTTTCATCTCTAAAACAAGATACAAAATTGAAGACACTTTCTCAAGATTAGGCTGGCTCTAACTTAACTTGTTTTATTTCATCTGTAATGACTATTGCTTAAATAGGAACAGAAAAGTCTGAATTCTTATTTTCATAGGAAATAGTTTTGCAACCTGCAGGGAGGTAAACAACTCTTATTTTCTGCAGGCTAAATCCAGTTGTGGAAGATCTGTCAGAAAGGAGAGCTGGGTTTGTGGAAGTGGTTTTTGTTAGTTTTTAAATTCTTTAGACCAGCTATAGAAGATGCAGCATTTAAGAATAGACATTTCTAGTTAATTAGGATAATAACAAACTATCTCATCCTAATATCAGTTGTAGGCAAAACCTGGGGAAGAAAAGGAAGATTTCACAAGTATTATTGTCTGCTTTAGTCTTCAGCAGTGTAAAACATGGTTTAACAAAACTAGTTCAAGAATGACGAAAATGGCTCTTAAAAAGACAACACAAGGTTAACCAAAGTAAATTCATGTGCTTCTAATGCATTTTTATGCATTGGTGACTGGATTGAACCGGGTGACCACTTATAAACAAATCTGGTTACTTCTGCAGTTAGGCTCTGCTAATGATCTTCATTCTCTGTGGATCTGGGACACTAAAATAAGTGGGGGGAAAAAAAAAAAACACAGTCCCTTATTTTGCATCAGAAGCTGCTATTTCCAGTGGCATATAAGTCAATATTGCTCATTGGCTTTCTGGATGGTAAGAGTGAATACTGCCCTAAGATTAGATGAACATTTTAGCAGTGATGCTGTTTCTCAGCATGGCAAGAATTCAGGGAGGCATCGAAGTTTGAAGACGTGGCTGAGCACTCATCAAATGCTCAGGACAATTGTGTTTTGGTTGCTAGGATATTTACTTGTGAAAACACGTGGTTTATATGGACTGTTATCTCTAAATACATGTATTGTATGTGTTAGTTACTTTCTAGTTGACTCGGAGGGTAAAATTGTGACTCAGCAGGAAGGAACATTCCGCAGTAACTGCATGGACTGCCTGGATCGGACTAACGTGATCCAGAGCTTGTTAGCACGCAGGTCTCTCCAGGCCCAGCTTCAGGTAAATGTTTTACTCTTCTTTGACAAGCTGGAAGAGGAGAGAGGCTTTCCATTTGGAATGGAAATGTAATTTGAACACTTCAGTAAGAACTTGCATAGTGAAGTTACTGTACTACTTACTTGAGCTTCATTGGCTAGACTCAAGTTTGATAAATACAGCTTTTTCTGAAAGCAAATCTTAAGTTTTCTATCAAACTCCTAGCAAGCCTCAATGTGCTTTTTATTTCAGAGACTAGGTGTTCTGCATGTGGGACAGAGAATTGAAGAGCAGGCAGACTTTGAGAAAATCTACAAAAATGGTAGGCTGTTTATAGAGTTCAAACAGTGACTTTTTCTCTGAAGAGAGTATATAACTTCCTTAATATTTCTTATTGTTTTCCTATTCACAGCATGGGCTGATAACGCTAATGCTTGTGCCAAACAATATGCTGGAACTGGTGCCTTAAAGACTGATTACACAAGGCAAGTCAGTCTCTTGTAAGGGTCTTCTGGGTTTTTGAGCATGTTGGGGATTTTCTTCAAGTCCTCATATCTGAGAAGGTTTTTAATGTGGGGCTTAGGCCATTAATGAGTTTTTTGCAATCGTTCAGTTGTTAAAAAGTCAGACTAAAATCTCCAGAACACTGTTCTTTGCTGTGTTTATATGAAAGCAAAGGCTATCTGGAAATGAAAACCAAGGCAGTGTGCTATGAAGATGCACATTTATATTGTGTGATGGAAAGAAGTGTCATTTTAATTTCCAATTTTGTTACTAGTATGTGTGGTAATAATGGAGAGGCACCGCTAGATAAATGTATTCCTCTGCAGGTGTTCGTTTAATGTAGCACACATCTGGATAATGACAGAATGTAAATCTGAAATTATAGTCTTGAATTTATACATCTATTTTAAATATTTTTCACAACTTTTTTGCAGAACTGGGAAGAGAACTCAATGGGGCTTAATAATGGATGGCTGGAACTCATTAATACGTTACTACAAAAACAACTTTTCTGATGGATTTAGACAAGTAAGTTAAGCTTTTAACCATGGGGAAGTGCATTTGATAAACATTGCTGTGCGTTCTAGCTCTTGCCCTCCATTTCTCTTCCAGGATGCGATTGATCTTTTTCTTGGAAATTATTCAGTGGATGAAGTAGAACCTGCTAGTCCTTTACATGTCAAGAAAGATTGGAAGTTCTTAGCTGTGAGTATGGAGACTTTTTTTTGTGGTAAGAGAAACACAACCATTCAGTCATGGGATTCATTATGCTAAGTAGCTCTTGCCTGTTTAGTCATGAAGCACCCCTGTAATCTGGTAATGTTTCTGTGATACCTGCTTATAGGATTAAACCCAGACTCTTCCCTTGGCAGAAAATGGAGTGTCCTTGAGGTATTGGAAAAACTGGTGCTTGCTTTTTTAAAAATATGTTTCACTAGGTGGAAAGGGGGAAATTCTACTAGTCACTATCAATGACTGTTTCGTTCTGCAGAAGAATCTTGTGGCGTTCTTTTCTCACACTTCCTGCAGAAGTATAGACTATAACACAAAACCCCCACTTTTTTCATTTTTTTTCACCCTTCCCTTTCTATTTTTAAATGAGATTTGGGAACATAATGGGTTTAACTGGTGTATTTATTTTTTTTCAAAGCATAAACCTCAACCTCTCTTTCAATGCACAGGAGGTGTATTTTAATTCTAAACATAATTATTGAACACACTTTTCTAAATTTTGGAACTATCCAAACTTTTATTTGTACCTGGATGCAGGTGAATTGAGAATTCAAGCAAATTCATTGCAAAGGAAGTAAATGGCTTTACAATACAACCCATCCTAAAGGAAATTAAGGAACATATGTACTGCTGTATCAAGTGATTATTCTTTTTCTCTTTCCTCAGTTGCCTATTATTATGGTGGTTGCTTTCTCCATGTGCATTATTTGTTTGCTAATGGCTGGTAAGTCACTACTGAGTTTAACGTTATAAAACTGGTTTGTTTCTCTATGAACTTTGTGTAAATGGTTACCAGTAACTCTTCAGTATAGAATTGCTTCTCAGTCATTCTAAAAGGTGTTTGAGCATGGCTCTAGAGACTGAGGTTTAGCACCGTATCATTGATGTGGAAAAAACTGAGGTGCTATAGAAAACAATGGTAAAACCCATGTAGAAGTCAATAAAGGGACAGTTAATTATCCCCAAATTTAGATCCACCTTGGTAGACTTGTAGCTTTATTGTAGGCTGGGTGAAGCCCCAGAGGAATACCTGTCTAATTCTGGGCAAAAGGACAGTTCAGAACTGTCAGATACAGGCATAAGCCTGATTCTGATGGATGTCCCTTTAATCTAAATCTGTGTTGGGAGTGGTGAAGGTTTTTGCCTTCTGCTTTTGCCTTGAATTTTCTAATGTTAGTGCCAGTAGAGTTCTTGACTGATTTCCATAGATCTCTGTTCAATGTGTTCCAGGAACTGTGTGGCAAATACAAGTTTTCCAAGGGAAGGAAACAGAAAAAGATCTGTGAAAGACTTTTGATTTCATTTGACAACAGATCTGAGGGAGAGTTTGAAATATTTGTATTTGTACTAAAGTAAAACTGTCTGCTGATTGGAGATAATGAGCTAAAAGGCTTATCTGACTCTCTTCACAGGTGATACATGGACTGAGACACTGGCCTATGTGCTTTTCTGGGGAAGTGCCAGCTTTGGAACTTTTGCTATCATCCTTTACAATGGCAAGGATTTTGTAGATGCACCCAAGCTGGTCCAGAAGGAGAAGATGGACTGAATTTGTGTGTGTGGAAAGCGGCTTGGTACTGAGGATTCTTCAAGCCACACTTGGAGTCTCTACTGACCTGCTTTCCACACCAAATAATGCTCTTATGAACGTTCTTCCTTGGCAATGGGGGGTCAGGGGTAAAGAAACGGTGTCCTGTGGTGGTGGTAGCTTTCAACTGAGACCTGACTTGACAGTCTTAGTTGCAATGGTCTTTGGAATATTGCATTAGTGGACAGGCTCCACGCTTACTGGGGTAATGCAAAGACAAAAGCCAGCTTTTTGGTGTCTGGAATGTTTTGGCGCTTAAGTGGACTGCTTAAGCTCATGTTCCACGTGGGTTGTTTCAGCTGGTTTTTTGATCTTGACAGGGGAGAGCTCTGATGCTGTTTGTATCTCAAAATACCCAAAAGTGTTGAAGCATTAATAATGGAACATCTGATAGCAGTCTCTGAACAAATGTGGCTTCATACCAATAAAAAGTCTAGGTCCAGACTTACAGCTGGATTACATTTGTTGCGATAAAGTCTGTGTTAAGGAGTCCTTTGTGCATATTTGTGTGTGGATTCTTTTCACTAAATATGAAAGATTTTTGAATCCTAATGCTATTCTAAAATGAGGTTTTTGTCCTGTCTTGTTTATCTAGAACTGATGCAATATTCTGCTAATCATTGTTTGGGTGAAAGGGCTGTGTAATTGGATGTCCCTGAAGTTGCAAATGTCTTGCACTGTTTCAATACTACAGTCTCCATATGAAAATCCAGTAGTTAGCGAGTTAAAATGTAGAATTTTCTTTCTGAAGATGTAAATGAAATCAAAGAATGTAAAAGTCCCTTGCAGTGTTTATTCAACCTTCCTTATGCTAAAGTTCCAAAGTACTTCATTACTTTAAGAATGGGTCACAACATAAAAGGTGAACTTCATATTGTTTTGCTAGTCAGCTGCTTCTATCCTTGGTTATGTTGAAATAATTTATGAAAGAAGGAATAACAGCCTGAGGAGAAACAGTACATCTAAACTCTGTATTTCTATTTGGGAGCAGCAGCTTGCTTTTCATGCATGATACTGTAACACACTCTTTTAAGAAAAAAAAAAAACTGCAGACTAATTTGTGCTGGTTAATGTGTGTCTTTAAATTTAGTGCTTCCAAGCTGTATAAAAATAAGGACCAATTTTAAACTATTTTGTCACTTGTTTTATATGGTTTGTTCAAAATCAGACATGGAACTTGCTTAAGGCGCTGTGCATTGTTTAATATTTTCTGTAAGTACAGCTGTATATTCAGATTGCGAGTATGAAATTTAAATGGGGGGGAAGGGACAAACATGTAGAATACTACTAGGACTAGCACAGGTGTCACTATTGAAGCTAGAACACAAAACACTGATACTCCAGTGTTCCCTTGTGTTATGACTGAAAATATGTACAGATTTTTTTTTTTTTCTTTTGCAACTGTTCATTTTAACCTTGAATGTTTCTGGAGGCCTCTCTGGGTTTTGCGTAAACATAACCTGTTCATGAGCACTAGTACTTGCAAAGTATCCATTTGCTTCTAGATGCTGTAATGGAAAAATACCAGTTGGTGGCTAACTGGAAGATCCTCCTAACCTGAAATTGTCAAAGGTGAACTCCCTCATGGGCACAAAGTACAAGAACATCATAGACTCAATATTTGAAAGTAGTGGTTCTGGTGGCTCACTGGCAGGTGGAGTTTGAAACTTGGCTCAGTTGTCTTGCAGTCTAGAAATAAGTTGTTGCATCTTTGGTGAAGAACTTGTTGCAACAAAGACCAAACTTGAATTGCTAATATAAAAGGTTTGTAAGACATAGAATAATGTAGGTTTTAAAGTTGGAAGGCACCTGTATTTCAGTGCTTTGCAAAGAGTCTGTATTTCTAAAATCACAAATGGTGTACTACTCCTAAATGACAATAAAATGTTCAACTTTTCTAGATGTACTGTCTGCAGTGTAATTTGTGCTTTGGAGCAGAGTGTTCCCAAATTGTTCCTTAGGCGCTGTTTCACACCTGAAGGATTCTTCAGTTTTGTGTGTGCTCATTGCAGGTGGGGATCTTCCTCTGCTGTGCTCAAACACTGATGACCTCAGGCAGTGCCTGATGTCAGCCTGCACTGTGTGATGTTCCACTCTTCACTGCCACACCTGCATCTCCATCGGAGAGCTACTGTGTCTGGAATGCTCCAGTGCTGCATCCCCAGTGTCACCTCTGCTCAGAGCTAGTGGCTCTTTGCGGTTTTCCTCACTAGGGCACTTCAGCATCTTCTTGCCCATACCAATAGGTGAAAATTCAGGCTGTCTTCTTCCTTTCCCGTTTACCTTCACTAAGTGAAGAGACTGACACGCACAGAGAAAATTGTTCCTATTACAGTTCTGGATCCTGAAGCGGTAAGTTTTTTCACAGTAAATTAGTGTTTTACAGGTGCCTAGGCCTTGGATTCTTCTTTTTGTAAAGCTCAAATCAGGTTTAAAATGACGTAGTCTATTGTTTTTGGTTTTGGAAATTTATTTTTAATTAAGAAAGGCGAGTTGGTAGTTGTAAAACCTTACAAAAAGACAGGCTTTCACAGACCCAGGCGGTGCTGAGCCCTCTCCTCCCATCGCCTGCCCCCTTACTTCTATCCACATCTCCTTCCCACCATGCCCATCCCACTTTTCCATCTCCCATCCTCCTATTTCCCCGATCCTCGTTCTCCCGCCCTCTCCCCCCGGGAGGGTCCAGGCGCTCGCCGGCGGGTCCGCCGGGCCGCTAGGGGGCGCTGTCGCGACCGCGGCCTGGCGCGCGCGGCCTGACCGAGAAGGCCCCTTCGTCCCGACGTGCTCGGGGCTCCGCTCGCCCGGGGCTCCCCGCCCGCCGCCGCTCCNGCCGCCATGAAGCTCGTCAGGTGAGCCGCTGGGCGCGGATGAGGGCGGATGGAGGCGGATTGCCCCCGTCCGGCCGCGGCGGCAGCGCCGCGCGAGCCCGCGCGCTCAGGGCCGCCCCGCGCTCTCCCTCACCGCGGGCGGGAACGGGAGCGGGCCGGGATGGACTGGGCCGGGCGGGATAGACCCCGCTTGACCGGGTCGCGCTCCCTCCCAGGGGCCTGCGAGGCTCGGTCGGCAGCCCCTCCTCCCCGCCTTTTGGAGGGAAACCCCCCGGACGGGCGTAGCGTCGGTTTCCCGGGATTGTAGCGATTTTTAAAATGGTTCCTTCTTTGTATAATAATGGCCGTTTCGCCTGGAAGTGGATGCTGGATCTGGCAGTGTGTGACTCAAGCGTCCCAGCTCCCGATGGCTTGGCAGGACCTGGTGTGTGTCGCTAAACATCCCCAGCAGAATCCATGAGCGCCGTCTTTGGGAGCTCAAGATGCGGAACTGCTTGGCGCTGGCTGTCGAACACGTACAGCTTTACGTGGAAGTGAGCGGGTTTGGGTTTTTTTAAATGCGTTTTTAATTCTCAGGTTTCTAATGAAGCTGAGCCATGAGACTGTGACCATTGAGCTGAAGAACGGGACGCAGGTGCATGGAACGATCACAGGTATGGGAGGATGCAGCAAAATATTCGCCGTTGCCTTTCGGCAAACAATTGGCAGCCGCGGCTTGAATGAGTTTTTTGTCCTGTGCTCCCTCTTGCGGGCACCGGCACAGGAAAACGCATGAGATGGGTTTTGTAATACATATCTTTGTGTGCAAGGGCGAGGTGTGTTTGTGTTACACAAGTGTCCGGGTATTGTCGGGAGTTGCTGGGAACAGTGGGGAGCTGTGACCAGCCAGCTCGCCATAGGCAACCACGAAAATACTTGGGAATTTCAGTGGGTCATGGATTGCCTGTGATGTGCAGTAGTGGGTGAGTCCACCCGTGGTCAGAGATTTCTTTGTTTTAAAGGTTGTGCTGGCAGCTGTAAGTTCTCTGTAGCACTGGGAGCCTCTGAGCCCAACTGCAGCTTCGTCTGCAGACAGGCTCGGGGGAAGGAAGCAAACTCTTCCAAACGTTGCTTGGCAGTGCCTTAGAATTTTAGCAGCACAGTCACAGAGTCACAAAATGGTTTGGGTTGGAAGCGACATTAAAGATCGTCCAGTTCCAGCCTCCTGCCATGGGCAGGTATACCTCCCACTAGACCAGGTTGCTCAAAGCCCCATCCAGCCTGGCCTGGAACACTGCCAGGTCTGGGGCATCCACAGTTTCTCTGGGCAACCTGTTCCAGCTGATGTGGTCTTAAATTGGTTAAATTTTGCATGTAGGCGGTTCTGATCCAAAAAATAAAGTTAATGTTTTCTGTTGCATACGGTTTTTGTTAAGGCGAATCTAGATGGAAATGCATATTTGCATATGTTTGATTTCATGGGACGGGTTTGAAAACGCGGAGCTGGGTGTGGGATACAGGGCGAAGAGGAGTGCTGTCCAAGAGAATCTGCTCCCCTGCTGTTGCCAGAGGTCTGTCCTGTCAGTTCGTGGTAGTTCCTGATTACCAGGTGCTCCTTTGGATCACTGAGCCAAAAGTTGCAGGCAGTTCTGTACGGTTCATCATGTGGTTTTCACGTACTAAAACATGTGCAAACTATTTTGTTTGCTTTCATAACCTCAGTGAGGGACATTGCTCTGAGAGTGTCGCTGCGAGCTGTATTTAGAGAAAGCAGGTGTGTTGTGGGTGGGGCACGTTGTGTTTAGTGAGGCAAGCCCTCACGGCTCTGTTGAGGAAGCTGCTACATCTCCCTTCCTAAACTCACCCCCAGGCAGCTTTCAGAAGCTCTTCTGCCCAAGCACTCTTGGGGAAAAAAAAGGTACAACTCTTGTTAAGTTTGAATTTTATTCCAGAGAATTGCTGAGGTGCTTTTTTGGCCTGTAGCAATCTGTGGGGATTTGGCAGAGTTCAAAACCGGCATTATTTTGCAGCCAGGCCCATCAGCTTTGATTAGAGCTGAGGGAGCCACCTTGGTGCCCGATTGCAGTACGCTCTGCTGAACCCAGCCAGATGGGAAGCAGACACACTGCTGGGCTCCTGACCTCGCTGCTCTTTCAGGCTTAATTGTCGAGCAGAGCCTTTCTCTTTTTCTGCTAAGAATCTGTAAAAACATTGCAAAATCTCTTCTTCCTCCCGGCCACAGGGCAGGAGCAGGGATGAAGGGGCAGGTTTTGTGTAATGCCCCTCACACCAGCCAAGGGACTGGGTCAGGTGGAGCTGTGTAAAATCTAGAAGGAGGGGAAGAGGACAGAAAACTAAAGTCACTGTCACTTTGATCTTCATAGCTGAAGATCAGATTCCACAGAAAGCTCCTGATATGCAAAATAAAAACTTCTGGGTTTTTTTTTTTTATTGCTTCTCATGGCTGTTACACAGTACATATATCCAGCTGAGATTTTTTTTTTCGAGTTTGGGATTATGCATAACACACCTGTGTGTGCACAGTACTGATTCCATACAATTGTTATGTACTGGCTATTCTCAGAGTTTGTAACCGCAGTGGTTGTTCCTTGCAGTGTGGTATTTTATGTACTTTCATAGAAAATTCACTCTGGATGTATTTTATCAGAAGGTAGATGCTGCTTTTGTGGTTAGATTTTCCTAAGGCTTACAGAAAAAGGAAATTATCCAGGTTATTTTTCCTCCTCCAAGGTTTGTTTTAGTTCTTTTTAAAGGACTAAATATTAGTATTAGCCTTCTGTTATAAGCAGTAGTTTAACCATTTATAAAGCAGCTATTGCCAGGACCTGGATAAAGATCTCTAACCATGAGGAGCTAAAGGCAACAATTGGTAACTGGCATAATTCAAGAGAGAAAAGAGATGTAGTTTCATTCTGTGAGAGGCTGAAGTAATTAATGAGTGGCAGAAGCAGGTGTTAATGAACAGGATAAATCTCCTTTCACGTGCATATTTAAAAATAGGCAACAAGAGACCTCATCCCTGAAATCAGGCTTGTGTTGTTTCAGGAGTGGATGTCAGTATGAACACACATCTCAAAGCAGTGAAAATGACACTGAAGAACAGAGAGCCGGTACAGCTGGAGACACTGAGTATTCGAGGGAACAACATCCGCTACTTCATTCTGCCGGACAGTTTGCCTCTGGATACTTTGCTAGTGGATGTTGAACCAAAAGTCAAATCCAAGAAAAGAGAAGCAGGTGAGTTTGTGCTTTCCTAGTCTGTGTTTGTTCTGCCTTTGTGTGCATTTTAGTACCGTGGGTCTGAAGATGTCTGATTTGAGTGCCTCAACATCTGCATTTGGCATTGAACTCCTTTATCACTGAGGGTTTGACACGGCGCTGGCTCAGTCTACCTTGCTTACCTCCTTGGCATCTGCAGAGCTTTCATTCACATAAAGTTGTGTTATGGCTTTTCATGCATCTATTTTTGAAAATGTAAATTTTATCAGCTTGAGTAAGTGTTAATCTGAGTCTCACAGTTGGCAACAAAGATTTATACTTCCTCTTCTCCAGATGTCTGCTGTGTTTCCCCAGTTTGTATGGGGAGCTTCACACAGATAATAAGTACAGGACAGTATGTCAAATGGTGCTGAATGGTTCACTGAAATTTGGTGAGGGATAAAAATGGTATCTCTGAATTTGAGAGACTTGAGAATCTAAGGGAATCTAGGCTGTATTCCAGTGAGCGCATCTCCAGCTTTGGCTCCCAGTAGTGTTCCAGTCTCTGCTCTTCCTGGAACTTTTTTATTTGAAGTGCTGCTGAATAAAAATTCTTTTCCTTAGAAGCCTAACTGTATAGACAGTAACTCAGGTTTAGTCCACACTATTAGAGGTGAGTCTCCAATAAACCCCAGGAAATTTGCAGCAGTATATATTTTGCCCAGCAGTTAATCTGTGTGTTTTGAAAACAGTGAGCTGTAAGTGAAAGCTCTAAAATCACGTTGTACCATTTCTCCTGTAATTTGTGTTGAACTATGTGGTTGTGCAGGGTGTTCTGCATTGGTGAGGCACCTTGGCTGTGCAGCACCCAAGTGCAAGCGCTGCAGCTGCTGCCTTGACAGGGAGTAAAGATAAAGCTCCTGAAGCTGCTTTCTTCCTCTCAAGTTCATTAAAAACAATCTGACCACATGGAGAAATGAGTGTGGTTGGATTGCCTTTTTCCTGAACCTCAAGATGTGATGTGAACAAGTACATCCCTACTTTGGGGAAAGCAGCTGTGGTAGCTCCAGTTACCTCTGTTTGATGCTCCTTGCATCCGCAGTGTGCAGAAGTGCTCTCAGGCCAAAGCTGTGCTGTGCTTTGCCTTAATCTGTAAATTCCCTTCGGCTTCAGAAGCATAAAACCCTTTATCTCTCCTTGGCAAGTGAAGTTGTCAGGAAAGGGCAGGATGCTGGCTGGGGTGTGTGTGCTACATGTGCCTTGGGTCTGAGTGTGCAGGTGCTTGGCAAACGCAGCTACCTGCTGATGCTGTCGCCCTCCAGCTAGGGTTGATGCTTCCATGGATTTTACAGGGTCAGTGTGTTATCAGCAAAATAATGACACCTTGCTTATGTTAAATTTGTCCTGTGTCTCTGCTCCTTCTGTCTTTCCTGCATTTCTAATCTACATCCCAGAATAATTGTCACAGCCTGCTCCTTGAATGTGGATGCCAGTGGGTGTCTCCTGGAGAGCCACCTGCTTTGCAGAATTTTCAGTATCTTTTTGAGCCCTGCACTCACAAACGCATTTGAAATGAACCAATAATCTAAAGTTTGCATTGTCCTTGCAACCTCGTGGCTCGCAATTCTTTGGGAGAGAGAGATGCAAAGGCATGTTATCACCTTATGGATCATACAACCTTCAGCAGTTGCTTGTGGCTGAACTATCCTGTGATAATTCCCTTTACAATTAAATAGCAGTAATTAAAACTGGGAACACACAGTCAAGACCTTTGCCTTGGAATCACATCTGCTATTGGCAGAGGCATCACTGAGACCAGTAGGAGCTGTTGGATGCTGGGATCCTTTCAAAATGCTGCTTCCATGTGGTGCCTGAGACAGTTTGGGTTTAGAAACTTACAGCATGTCAAAATTTGCATTTCTCTCTAAAAAAATAGACTGTATATATATAAAAGAGGAATGGTGGTTTCCTGTCAGATTACGCAATCACTTGGGAGCAGCTAGCTGTTTTATGCAGTGAAGCCAAGGACAAACAGTAGCCCATGGAAGTTGTATACTGGAAGAAGTAACATAGAAGATGAAAATACTGCCTGAAACTTACTGAGCATTAACAGACATAATACCTAACTTAATGTCTTGCCATAGGGAAGCAGTGTGGTGATTATGCTCAATACAGAATGTTTTATTCTAAATGAAAGTGTTCCTGGGTCTCACTCGATTTACCCTTTTTCTTTTACCTGCCAAGTTGCTGGAAGAGGCCGTGGAAGAGGCCGCGGCAGAGGCCGAGGTCGTGGAAGAGGAAGAGGAGGCCCAAGACGATAACTTCATCATCATGCAACTCTTAGCAAATTCTGGGCAATCTCAGCTATTTTTTGTACAGGTCTTGTTTATGGTATCCATTTTTAATAAACTGAAATGTGAAAAGGTGTCTTTCCTTTGTTAGCAAAGCCTGGGGAGGAAGGTAGGTGTATCCTGTTTCTAGGGCTGTTGCAGACTACACAGACCTTGTTGGTTGTCACTGTCGAGTTTTGCGGACCCCTGAGGGCTGTACACTTCCTCTTGCTTTTTGCCGCACAAGGAGAGACTTGTGTTGTGCTTTAACAGTGTTTGCAATTAATCCCTCTTGTCTAAGGCGC
Organism: Picathartes gymnocephalus; assembly: GCA_013390045.1. Taxonomy (NCBI): domain Eukaryota; kingdom Metazoa; phylum Chordata; class Aves; order Passeriformes; family Picathartidae; genus Picathartes; species Picathartes gymnocephalus. Next base: position 99,285 of record WEKY01036530.1, read on the forward strand.
TTGCCATCTTCTAATGGTTACATAGTTAAGACTGTATTAAGAACCCCTGTCCGATGAGTGTATCTCTAGTACTGTTCTTTAGAGCGACCTTTTCTAAAGTTCATAGATACAATTTTAATGTTTCTATTACATGAAGCTTGCAATTTAAACATGTTGCTTTCTTTATGAAACATTTACAGAGGGAAATTAACCAGGTCCATTGAACTGCTGGATTGTTACATCTGATGATTAAAGAATACCTAGATATGAACTTTGTCAAAGCTAATTATATGGCATACTTTTGTTTGGGTGGGGCTCATAAAGCAGCTTTATCACAGATACCTTCTAGTGTACTTAAAGTGCATCCGTAGAAAATAGAAAGTACAGCACAGTGCACTGTTACATTCTGGAATTTGAAGCTTACTTCTTCTGGAGGTGGGAGAACTTGTGCAGCTCACACATACGTGTGCATACATATATATATATGCATATATAAATATATATGTTCACTGCTTTGCTGGACACAAGTATAAAAGAAGCCACGTTGGCCACATTTATCTTCCAATGCCATCCTACTGATTCCTCCCACATAGGAAAGCAGTTGTCACATTGTCATTGCCAGACTTAAACAGTTTCACCTGTTGAAGAAATACAGATGTCATTTCAAACAATGAGTACTCTTAAGTGTCTTGAGTGGTTGGGGGTATTGTCTGGTATTTTGGTGCAGGAGCATGCTTGGTTGTTCATGTTTCCACACAGGCAGTGCTACAACAGTGGAAAAGAATCACCTAACGTTGTGTAATGGGCTGATAGGCTGGTTAATTTGTGCTAGCTGGCATTTTGTGAGCTGCTCTTCTTCTCCCCTCCTTTACAGAGGCCACTTTAAATCTTCATCTTGTTACAGAAGAGTTTTTTTTTCCCCAAACCATCGTGGAACCTCCCAAGAGCACTTTTTGGTCAGTATAGCACCCGCCATTCTCAACTCTATAAATAGCTGCTACAAATAATGGTTGCTGCTGTCTTCCAGGAGTGCCCAGTCGCTGGTGACAAGGGTAAGGTCTTCCCCAATCTAGCTCTCAGCTTTCATGCAACAGTTGAAACTCGTTCCCTCTTCAGTCTCTTCCTTATAAAAGTCACTAGTGCTCCCAGGGGTATGCACATGGTGGATGCCGCCACCAGCAGCCCGATCACCGCCAGGGCGTAGCCTGGGTAATCCTTGGTCACCAGCTGTCCCTGCAAGGGAGAAAAGCAGTGTTGGATCTGTGGGAACTGTCCCAGAGTCGGGCCAGGAGCAAAGCTATGTGTGTGGATCTAAGCAGGACCTCTGAGAAGCATTTTCAGGCTGTGGCAGCCCACAGCTGCCCTCAGTGCTGTTCTCTGTCCAGGCATACATACTGAAAACTGACAAGAACAGAGCTGCTGACAACAGGATTGGGGAAAACTTCTGCAAGCTTTGTTAAAGAGCAGATTTTGGCTCAACTTGTGTTTCTTAATGAGGTGGCTGGGCCCTGACCTCTATCAGGTCTCTGTTCCTCTCCTGGAGCCTGTGGGCTCATGCTGAGACCCAGTCAACAGGCCAGGCCAGCCGTGGGTCCCAAATTGGCCATGATGTGAAAACAATTACATGCTTTGTTCCTGCATGATGGAAACATTTCCACAAAAGGTTATGAAACCAATGATTACTTATCCAGTAGTAATTGCTCTGTGATAAATACACAGTCCAGTATTCTTAAGAAAGTGTTCTGGCCATGAAGAAAAATGTATATGAAAATTATGAAAACTATTTATTCCAGCAGCAGCTTGTTCTGTTAAAATACCACTAATTTTGTTCAAAATAAATACACTTTGAAAGTAGGGGGGTTTAAAGTGTATTTTTAAAGATGATTTTTGGGTCTTTAACACGAATGAAATTTAATTCTATGAAGGGTTGATTAAGAATCATAAAAGGAAATAAATTGATTTTACAGAATCATTGCATCATCACTAAATCAAGTTTTCTCTGTTTTTCCACAAAATTAAGGGATGGCCCTGACTCCAGCTACTTGCTTTCAGAAGGCCATTTTGTGGAACAGTGTATTTAGGAAGGAAGCTTGTATCCTTGGAGGAACTAAGGAAAGTTAAAAAGGAAAAAAGCCCAAACCCAAAACTCTTACCAGTGTGGCATCCCATGCTTGGTATTGCAACGTTCCTGTGAGGATATAGTCGGTGAGGTAAAAGATAAATAGGCTTATAATTAGCAGTGGACTAACAAAAGCCCACATAATTTTCCAGTACCAGTTTGGCTTGCGTCCAATCATGGTGTAAAGATCTTTCTCAAATCTGTTCAAAAGAAAACCAAATATATTTTTGTAAAGAAAACCAAATGTGTATTTTTGAGACTGGTTACAGGTGTTCAATCAATACCTTGTTCTGAGTTACTTCAAAAACCACCTTCAGAATCAAGTATGTCAAATGAGAAGGGGGAGTTCAGTTGACCACAAATGAGCAGAGAATTATTATCTGAAAAGCTGGCTCACCAGAATCACAGTGAGGGTAAAATAAGAAAAGACAGTGAGGTGTCAAACAGAATCCCAAGTTGCAGAGAGCAGCTAGAAATAGGTACAGCAATAAAGTTCTGCCTGAAGTGTACGCTCAGACTGTTACTGGTGTCAGCTGACCCAGAGAAGCAATAATGCTGAGGTACTGTGGAGAAAATAGCTGGGTTTGAGTAGTTGAGTGTTCTCAGTGCTGTTACCTGACTGTCTTTCAGGAAGTACTGACACTGAGAATGGTACCTAAATCTCACAGGAGACCTGGTTCTGACTCGAAGGCTTTCAACCCATCAAGGAGGTAATACCCATGTATGTGCCTAGACACCCTCTGTAGAGGCTGGCAGAGTAACAAAGCAAATGCTGAAGCCTTTCCCTTCAGCTATTTTCAAACACCTCTGCTGTTCTAAACTTCTCCTGATTCCAAAGCTTCCTTTTACTCACAAGGATTGACTTGGGAGACAAACAATGTGCAAGGTGACCACCTTTGAAACCAGTCTTACTGGCACTCGTGCTCATGCTGAATTCCTGTCATGGGAGGAGCAGAGTTTTGGCAGAAGTTGCTCCTGAGACCAAAGACAAGAGCAGGGAGCCATGTGTACAGCTCCTTAGTACTCCCCTGCCAGCAGAGAGGGTGTCAGCCCAGCCTGACCACTCACAGCCCTGAGCCAAGGCCCTGGAAGGGTCTGCAGGACAGAGAAGAACCCCATCCCCTTGCTGATCCTGTAGCATAGGAGAAACCTTTAGCCCAAGGCAGTATTTTTATTCTTGGCCCATGGCCTCTCCCACAGCTATCCCACTATGAAGAAAGCAGAGCTCGAGCTTTTACCTCCTTATCCCATAGATGTAACACACAGCAATGGTTTCCACCAGCACGATGAGCAGCAGTGAGAGGGTGGCTGCGTAGTCGTTGAAGATGTCAAACCAGTAATTTCCAGCCTCCATAGTGAAGATCAGGCCAATTATACAATTCACAAAACACACAACACCTGTGTGGATAAAACAGGGATCCTGCCATTACACCTGGAAGTTTGTGTAGGAAAAATGTCACGCTTCTCATGATTAAAAAGCTTGTGGGATTTCTGCTAAGCAGCTTTCTCTGAGAAGAAGGAATTTATTTTCTTTTCCCCTGTGGAAAAGATCTGTTCCTGTGCATGTGTGACTGTTGTTAAACTGCTGTTCCTTAGACCTGCACAGTCACAGCGCATCACCGAGATCAAGACAACCAAGTCTTAGCTACAGCCTTGTCACAGCAGCGTCTGCTGTTGCCACTGGGCATCTAGCTAAAACAGGTTTTAAGGTAGGACAACTGATTCCCGCGCCCGAACAGGAGCACATATTTCTTTTGACCAAAGACTGAGGTGGTTCATAATTGGGATACTGGTGATGTGACTGAAGAAATACTTGCTGCAACTATCTTGCCGTTTGTACGGTCCCTTTGAGTTTCACCAGTCAGGAGACACCAATCTGAAGGAGCTGGGGTGTGTCGGGAGCGCTTTAAATACACAGCCACGACTGCCCTGGTGCTTTGGGAGCTCCCAAGGGAAAGTGCTGCACAGGATGGGCAGGATTACACAGACAGACACAGACACAGACAGACAGACACACAGACAGAGAGAGACAGAGAGTCAGAGAGTCAGAGAGACAGACACACACAGACACACACACAGACACACAGACACAGACAGACACAGACAGACACAGACACGCAGACACAGACACAGACACACAGACACACACACACACACACACACACACACACAGACACAGACACACACACACACACACACACACACACACACACACACACAGACACACACACACACACACACACACACAGACACACACACA
>WEKY01036530.1:103882-150102 GCA_013390045.1 Picathartes gymnocephalus
GTGCTGCAGCCTGGCAGGTGCCTACCTGAGATCACCTCCTTGGGAAAACGGGAGGCAATGACCTTGCTGTCAGTCAGTGGTGTGAGGATGGCAGCCGTGTTCCCCAGCATGCTGCCGATGCCCAGCATCAGCAGCATGAAGAAGTAGAGCACAGAGTATAGCTGGGGCACCTCCATGTTTTTGATCGCTTCCGAATAGACTATAAATGCCAGCCCCGTCCCCTGGACAGCCTGATGGAGACAAGGGGAGAGAACTGAGTTACAGGCAGCTCCTCAGCTCGCTAAAGGACATAAGACATAAGAGAGTAACTTTGTGTCACGACAAAGTACACCTGAGGCATTGTTTGCACAGCAAAGGCAGGTGAGGTCGTCACCAGTTTATCCCACCTGCACAGACACTGGATGATAATGACCCAAGTGAGCCCCTGCCCCATCCTGAGGTGTAGAAATGATCCCCAGCCCTGGCCAGGCAGCTCCTGGGCTCACATGGGGTGCCTGGGCTCAGTGGGAGCAAAGGAGACACCACAAAGTGGCAACTCACCGTGTCTAGCTCAGCTTCCAAGCTGCAGTTTTTAATCTGTGGTGCTAATTGGGCATATTCCTGTGGGTAGGTGGCCATGAGGTAATCTTTCATTTCATTGAGGTTGTCTGCTGTTAAAGAGCCTTCCTCCAGGTCAAAAGCATTCAGCAGCAGCAGGATCACCCTGGGAAGGATTGCAGGAATTTAATTGCTTTCAGGCCCAGGACACCTCATCCCTTTTCTCTATCAGCCCCCATAGGGATGCTTTGCTAGGCCCAGGGCTTCAGTCTGTCTGGGTGAGAGCAGCACTTCCAGCACAGTGTTGGGACATGGGCAACCTTGTGCCTATCTGTGCCTTGGAGGGAGCAGCTCCTGCACCCACACTGCTGCTCCCAGGCAGGTATTTTGGGTGCTGGCCAGTGCTGGCTGGTGTCTCTTCCCCTTTGCCCTGTGGTCTCACGTCCACACCCCACCAACTTTAAAGTCTTTTGGCAACAAGCAAGGGCTAGCAGCTTGATTTCCTCTCTGATCAGCAGATAGACTGAAAGCTCTAAAAATATGAGTAAATGTGTAACTGCCATGGGCCCTGTGCCAGGGACTGCACACAAGCTTGCAGCTACAGGGCACAACCCTGCAGGCTGCTGGGCACTTCCAGAGCATCCCAGCCAAGGAGGCTGAGCTCCTGGAACAGGGCTTAGCCTTAAAAAGTGGGATCTGAGCAACACTGCATCTATTAATCAGTTCCCCCACACTCCCTGGAGCATGTGCCCGGACAAGAACATGGGGGCAAGTGCCTCTGTGACTTGCCCAGGCAAACTCATCCTCTCGACCAGGCCCGTGCCTGGGAGCAGCAGCCAGGTGTCAAAAGGCAAAGCGCTCTGACCTTTCATCTCAGGCTTCATCGCTTTGAATAGCTCCTTTAGCTTTATTAGAGCAGTATCAGCTCTGGTCTTGGGGCAGTGCTGGCAGTGCTGCTGGCTGTTATTTATTTACCTCCTCCCTCACCTGCCCCAGAACAGCTTGCAGTGGAAAACCAGTAAAATACCAGGCTCTTACTTGTTGATACAGCTCTCATAGTTAAAGGTTGCCTTGAAGCCGTAGATGGAGAAAGTGACGATGCTGGCAAATATGGAGGTGGTGCTGTTGATGAGGGACACGATGATGGCGTGTCTCTCGCAGTTGTTGCTGGGCTCGTTGTAGCTGGCAAAAGCAATGAGGCTGCCAAAGCCAAGGCCCAGCGAGAAGAAGATCTGCGTGGCAGCACTGATCCAGGTCTTGGGGTTTGACAGCTGCTCCAGCTGCAAAAGCCAGATGAGAGAGCAAGACCATGAAGTTCCACAGCAGTGCCCAGCACTGCCCCTTCCAGCCTGCAGGGATGGGGCCCTTTGTGCACTCATTATAGGTCAGAGGTATTTTTGGGCAGTATTACTGTTCTGATTGAAAGTAATAGGTAATGCTAATGGGAAGGTCTTTTTATGCAGGAAAAAGAAAGCAGCTTATGGGCACCGTTGCAGCCTCCAGCCACTCCCAGCTGAGGTTTCTAGCTGCCAGACCTATGCTACTGCTGCAAAAATTCAGTATAAAAAAAAAAGAGGACCAACACCTTTTAAAAACTTACATGCTCAGCAATGAATAGCATTTCTTAAAAAATTAAGTACAGTTTTTCTGTACCTTTGGTGTGAACATGTAGATCAGCCCATTCACAGCTCCATGAAGTGTTAATCCTCTGATGAGGTATATGATGAGAACACAGTATGGCAAAGAGGCTGTCACATAAACGACCTGGAGAAAGAGGGGAAAGACCTTGGTCTAAACAATACATAAGACAAAGATAATCCGCTGTGTCAGTCTCACTTTACATAAATAATTTCCATTATTGTGTTTGTTATCCTGTATTAATCTTTAAAGAAATATTATCAGACAAATCTAACTTTAGATTAACATTTTAGGGAAACAAGTTTTTAATAATACTGAAGACCTGCGCTACTGTTCTCAGGGTCTTCTCTTGGACTGGAAATCAAACAAAAATCTAAAATATTTGCAGCATTCACAAACTCAGTTCTGCATCATTTGGTGGTGTAGCACCAGTTCGCAACTATCTATCAAAGTCATTATGCAAAGGTCATTCATTGTTTGTTCTACAAGGAAGGCAAGCAGAGCTCATAGAAGGTCAAAATCAAACTTGAATTGAATCAAAATGAATCAAAATTTAATTGAATCATTTGCAGCAAGTTTAAGAGGTTATTCCTAGTTTACAGTCTCTTGGCTTTTTGTATTTGGCTAATACGATTTGGGGATTACAGCCCTCAGCTTGCTGCTTAGTGCAGGCTCAGCCAGGACATTGGGGTTTTTCTCCCCACTTCCTCATAACTTCTGCTGTGAATAAAAAGCAAGCAAAAAATGTCCAGTAGATGTCTTTTTTTTCTTGCAAAGACCAAGGAATAGACGTCTCCTGGCACAGCTCTGCTGTTGCAGACCACTTTCCTCATGACCAGCAGACTGGCAACTGGTTTTGTAGAGAGCTGGCTGTGTTTAAAGGACTTATCTGGACTATTTTTTTAGTATCACTCGGTGTTTTGGTTGATCCTGGTTCACTGCAATTTGACAGAGCAGCAGAGGCAGCAGAGCTCGGTGCTCCGGGGGAAATGCCGTGACTCCAAGGAACAGCAGCCATCCCTCAGTGCCTGGCAGCGCTCATCTCCCCTCCCCACGTCCCGCCCGGGCTGGGCAGGGCTGTGCCCCGCGCTCACCTTGCCGGTGGAGGCGGTGCCGCGGAGGATGCAGAGGTAAACCACGAGCCAGGCCAACGTCAGGCACAGGGCCTGCTCCCACTGCACGCTCCCGCTGGCCTCCAGCGACGGCGAGATGTTCAGTGTCTGCCGGTACCAGAAGTACTGCGTGGACGATGTCTTCTCACACTCCTCCTCGTAGCCCGTGCGGTTGCTGTTGAGGGGGCAGGTGGCCCATGGCAGGGGGTCCTGGGAGGGAGGGACATGGAGTGAGTGCTGGCTGTCGGCATGGCAGGGAGAGCCCAGGTGCCATGGGGGACAGGGAGGATGATGGCGAGGGCGGCTTTCTGCCCGGGCTGGCTTCTCTCTGCACGGTGCTGCGCGGGGCTGGGGATGACCCTGTCCCCTGGGGATGATGCCTTTTGACACTGTCCCTTGGGAATGACCCTCTTCCCAAGGACTGATGCTATCTGATCCTTTCCCCTGGGGACGACCCTTTCTGATCCCCTACCCAAGGACAGATCTGCTCTGTCCCTCTTCCTTGTGGATGACCAGACTGATTCTTTCCCCAAGGACTGAGCCTCTTTAAACCTCTCCCCTGGGGATCACACTCTCCAAGCCTCTACCATGGGGCCAAACCTCTCCCCTGCCATCAGACCCATCCCAGGATGCAAGACACCCTGGCACCAAGGGACATGTGACCAAAGCATCACAAGGCTGGCCTTGACCTGAATTTTATGGTGAAGAGAACACAACGGCCAATGCCTCTGGGAAGACCATGGAGGGAGACACAACTGCCTCAATATTCCCTCCAGAAAAGCCCAGGGTTTCTCAAGCTTTTGACACCCCTCCACCTGCCTTTCCCAGATGACGATGGTGCCATGCAACATCCAGCACCAATGCAAAGTCACCATGACCCTCCACAGCCACAGTGGGGCCAAACTGGGCCATTGGGAGCCCACACACCTGGAAGGAGTGGAAGAGGTACCAGAAGGCCCAGGCGTTTATCACGTTGTAGTACATGGAGAGGAAAAAGGAGACAACAACACTGGCAACTCCTGCGGGTGTGAAGGGAGACACTTAGTCAGCAGAAAACCCCAAAATGCCCAGGGTTCCATAACATCTGCGGGGTGTGGGAACATCACCGCCATGGCTGACACAGGAGGGGCTTTTTCCCTGCACAGCCATGTGCACAGGGCATGTCCCTGTCACTGTAGACACCGCCTCCACCCCCCACCAGGCCTATACTGGACTGGATTTGATACTCTAGGCCCTGGGGAGTGGATATTCAATGCATCATTTAAAATAAAATTTGTGCTTATGCAAATTAATGATAGATTGGATTTTAAGGGTAATCTAATAACATAAAAATGTAGCTAAGAGTGGACATTGGTAAATGGTAGACTGGAAAAGTAGGAAATTAAGGCACCATTTTATCACTCATGTTGAGATTGCTCTTGGGGTCAAAGCCCATTGTAGGCAGCCAGGGCTGGGTTTAGCACTGGCCTTCATTCCATGATTTTGGCAGTCTGCCTGAGGCCACACCTCTGTGAGCCTGAGGGGCTCACACCTCTGAGTCCAGACTCAACACAGCAAGATGGGATCTGGCCCCACTGCCCCACAAGGGACAGGACAAATGCATGCCATGAGGTGCCTGATTTTGCTCAGCCTGGTGACACCCAATAAAACCTGAGCCCCCACCTGGGTCTTTTCTGAAAGACAAAGCTCTCCAATTTAAAATCAACCACATTCCCTGTGTGCTGGAAAATAAAGATGGAAGCTGAGAACATACCAACACCACAGAGGTAGGGACTTATTATTTTCCAGGCGCCGATGCTGCCCTGCCGCATACGCTGCCCCACAGCCAGCTCCAAGTACAGCAGCGGCATCCCCTCGGCAATCAGCATGATAAGGTATGGGATCAAAAAGCCACCTGTGAGAACAAACCCAACCGTCAGCTTTCAGCAGATCAGCAGCAAGATAAACACCACATCGCCCTATTTGTGTTCAAATCATGCTGATTTGTGTTCAAATCAGAGCCTGGCTGGGTCTGGGTCCTGGTCCTGTCCAGGCACCTTGAGTACTGAGGGCACAGCCCAGTCCTGAAGGACATCTCACAGAGGTTTCAGGCAGCGTCCCAGAGGCTGGTGGGCACTGACTGCCTGGGCGCAGGGAATTTTCCGCAGGGACTTGGCAGGGCTGGGATTTCTGCTGTTAAACTGTGTTGGTCGGCACTGCGGTGTGGAAGCGCTGCCCAGATGAGCAATGCTGGGGGCTGGGGCTGTTAAAGGGTAACCAACCACCTGCCAAACCTTGTAAACGATAATGAGCCAAAGAGGACGAGGAAAAGATTTACTTCAGTGTAGAGTGTTCTGCCGCACAGCCAAAGTGCTCAAAGGAAAAGTAACAGCAATGTCTGTGTCAAACAGAGTTTCGAATTACATATTGAAGTCTGGCCTTGCTTAAAAATAAAAAAAAAACAACAACCAAAAAACCAAACAAAAAAGCTCCCAAATCCCCATACTGAGCCCATAGCACCAGCAAATGAATGAAGGTTTTTCCCCCAGGGCCTCACCTGTGGGAGCAGACCCTGGGACAGAGGCATAGAGTCACCTCCTGCGTCAGGCTTCTCATCCCTGCTTCCCTCCACATGGAGAGCCACAGAGATGCTCCTGTGGAAGGGGAGCAGCAGGAATGGGAAGGTTGACAGTGAGGAAGTGGAAAGGACCTTCCTGCCTGGCAACCAGGATGTGCTTTGGCTTAAATTTCTGCCAGAAAAAAAAAAAAAATCATTGTATTCGACCTGGGGCTCACTTCAGAAACAGCTGCTGACTGAGTCAAAAGCTGGATTTTTGTGAAGGCTTCTCTGCTTCGCTTTTTACAGCAAGCCAAAATATTTACGTAAATATCTCTTATTTAGGATTTAATCTGTGGCATTAACATTCCTTGCAATGGGCTCTGTGCAGTGCTGTGGAGGAATGAACTCCATGCAGCGACTGAGGCAAAGACCTGGAAATAAACACAGAGCAATAATCCGGTTTATTCTGGGAATTAATTTCCCACCTCCCAGCTCCCTTGTTATTAACAACCCCTTTGTTAGTCTGTTAGATAACTTCCTATGCTGCAAGGGAGCTGTCAGAGGTTTAAGAGCTCCCGTGGTCGCTCTGTGCCGGTGGGGTGTGAGCTGCCCCAGCAGCCACTGAGGGGAGTTCTGCCATGTACCACAGGGGAATGGGCATTAGGCCGTGTGAAGGTTTTCCACCCTCCCAGCAGCGCTGCCACATGTTTGGCATTGACTGTGCCACCTGGCAAAGAGGAGAAACGCCTTCAAGCTTGTTCTTCACCTCAGTGTCCCCCAGCAGCTGGGGATGCCAGGGCTAAGTCCCTGCCCCTTGCTCTGCATCCTGTTTGCACACAGATCTTGCTCCTAATGCTACTCTTCCCAAAGAGTAGAACCCAAATGTCTCACATAAGTGACTCAGGGCAGCCGATGAACCAGCACAGCTCCACTCAACTCCCTGCTCACGTACACGGGCTTTACTCCCTACGGTGCCAGCTGTCTGCAAAAACCAGCCCCCAGGCCAGATCCCTGTAGTTGGCAAAACATGCAGAGTGTGCTCTGGGTCTGCTCAAGGCACCCTCGCCCCTGCTCAGGCTCCTGCCTGGTGCTCAGAGCCTTCCTGGCCCAGGGCTGAGCGCTGCTGAGCACCAGCCCCGCTACAGACCCAGCCCAGCCTCGTTGCAGCCTGGCCCTGCCTGCTTAGGGACAGAGGAACTGCACCTATGAGGTTTGAACGCCTCTGCTCTGTTCAGCTCATGCTTTCTGCAGGAAAGCAAGAAGGATGAGAAGAGGGAAACAGCTGATGAACAGAACAACAGGTTACAAAGTCTGCAAATACTCAGTATCATCTGCGATAAGGGCCCTATTGCCCTGCTGGGCAGGACAGGAACTGGCTCTGTGCTTTATTACAAGGAAGATGCCAAACAAGCTGGTGTTCCCCCTAATCCCACTGCCTGGCATATCCAGCTTTTAAGTTTCTAAAATGATGTTCTGTATGTGTGGGTTTTGCAAATCCCTGGAAAGCCACAGAATTCTCTTTAAGAAGGCAGTGAATAAAACAATTAAGAAAAACAAAACCTCCTGTCAGGAGTTTTAATTTCACAGTAGAAAGAGCTGCCTTTCCCCACATAAATATCAGTGGTGAAGAGAAAAATAATGGAAAAACATTCTTATAAAACATGCTTTTCAGAAAGTACTTGGGTGTACCATAGAATCATAGAATAGTTTGAGTTGGAAGGCACCTTTTAAAGGTCTAGTCCAAAGCCCCTGCAACAAGCAGGAAAGCGTATTTAATCTTCTATTCAGGTTAACCAAATGTTCCAGTTTTGGTTACACTTCAGAGAATTTTCACCACCTACTACAATACAGGTGGCTGGTTAAAAAGAACAACACAAAGCCTCCAAAATGTCCGAGTTTTGCTGTCCTTCAGGATGTCTGCCATGATAGCAAACTGATCACGAGCAGTTTGACTGCGTACAGAAACACTCACATTTTAAGTTTTGTGCTAGAGTTCATCATCAGATATAAAGTCTTTACCCTTAAAGCATGTGGAGGGGCATACATACAAAATTACAGCACATCTATCATTTCTGCTATCTGAACTGTCTAAGAAAGCTTCAGCCACCGCAGCATCTATCTTGTACTGACACTTCACTCACCATATCATCTGGATTTTCCTCACCTGATCCCACAGAACAGCTCTGATGCAGTCTCAGTGCTGAGACGGTTTTTCAAATAGCAGCATGAACCAACTCCTACCACCATGAGTGCATTTAGAAGGAAGCTACAAGCCAACAAAACAAGCATAAAAGAAGCAAAAAGCCATTTAACATCTCAGTGTTTCTTCCTGAAAGGAAGAAAAGGCACAAGGACCCCAGAAGCAGATGAGGCAGATGCTCATCATGTCCCTTAATGCAAGACTGAGATAGGTCCAAAACTATGACAATAGATGAAGTATGAGAAGCAGCAATTGGTTGTCTTATAGAGAGCCCGTTTCTAAAGATTCTTCAAAACAGTGGTAGCTGTATACTAGAGGAGATTATTAGTACTGGTCGTTAATTAATCTAGTTAACTGTCTTTTGATTTCTAAGGAAGCACAGCTGTGGCTCATGTGTGCACAGAAATCATCTTCCTTCAGTTTGGACCCAGGAGAAGGATAAACTTTCAAAAAGGGTTTTGGGGTTTTTTTGGTTGGTTTATTTATTTCTAGAGGACAAATCAATTTATTCCTTTTTTTCAAAGGTTCCTGGGAGGCTTTAGCTGTGGAACTTCTGTTGATCAAGGCATTTCAGCCAACATCAAGGCAGATTTCCAGCCAAGTTATCATCTTCTAAAGTAAGGCTTTGTATAAAAGACAAGATATTAATGACAGGTATTTGAAATAATACAGCTGACCTTGAAGTTAAATCAGTATAATCATCTCCCCTTCTCAATATTTTCCAAGTCCCCGTAGGTGAGCGTACAAGGACATGAACCAGTTTCTAACACCTTCAGAGTGATTCAGTGGGGCAAAGATGTGATAAATTAATCCCATGAGGATCTGTATCTCTCTACCTCCCTTCTTTTTAAAAAAATGGTCCTTCCCACTGCACTTACAGGAAGCAAATGCCACTGTATTGGGGGAAACTGTCAGTTAAAAGCCTAATGCTAAAGAATACATAAAATAAAGCCACAATAAAACAGATTGCACACCAACAGAAAGCCAGACCTCCTGCTCTGCCCTGGACCTTGCTGGGTGTACAGGGCATTAACACGCACAACATACTTTGGGACTTAAAGCTTGCTACACTCCTTGAGGGAAGCAAGAAAATGTAAGGCACACTTACCTCCTCCGTACATCTGACATAAATATGGAAACCTCCACACATTTCCCAGCCCCACAGCATAGGAAATGCAGGCGAAAACAAACTGCAGGGGATTGTCCCATAAGGGTCGGGATTTCTCCATTGCCTTCTTGCAGGCAGAGGCTTCAGCAGAGCCTCCTGCCTTCAGTCCCTCAGATACTCTGCCAACCGTGCCTCACACTCCACGCCAGTCGGGCTTGGAGGGGAGGGAAAGGCGGAGAAGCTATGCTTGCCAATTCCTATCAAGCTTTTTAATTACTAATCTTATTAACAGGCACATACTGAAATAGGAATGCTGGTAAATAGATTATAGACACACACAACTATAAAATTGTTACTTTGGGTGAATAGCTGCCTGGGTTTTGACTGGCATTTCTGGGAAGGATGTGAGCTGAGGGATTTTTATTGACTCACATGCCAACTTGAAGCTGTGAGGAAATAGCACTAGGGCTGCAGTTTGGTTTTGAAAATGGGACACTCCTTCCCGACTCCCTTCCTACCCAGTGGCATTCATGTGCATGAGGCACTAGCTTCAAATTGATTGCACAGAAGAGGGGCTCCCACACCACTAGGACTGGGTTGAGACTGTCAGTGCTGACTTTAGGGTAAGAATAAACAGGTCCTCAGACATCCTATCACTGTGCCCTGGTGCTCACCTCAACCAACCCAGCACACTCCCCAGTTCCAAGTGGCCTTGAAACAGTCCTATCAGCCCCTGAGGTCCCCAGCCTGGTGCACACTTGAGAACAACACTCAAGTCTGACCCTCCCAGAATACTGCCCTCCCTCTACATACTTTGCACATGGGAAAGAGACAGTCTCTTTTCACTTACCTTCATGCTCAAACCCCCCTGCTGCAGGTGAACTTTTCTGAAGTGTTGTCATTTTAAAATACTTTCAAGCAGCAGGGACCAAATACAAAGGCCAGTGGAAAAAGGTGTCTGTGGCCATTGTGGAGGTAGAAGGATCTAGGAGGCCTTTGGGTCGTCTGAAGGCACATTGAGGTGCCAGGTTTGAACATGAACCCTGTGTGTTTGGGCCCCTGCCAAGGTACACTTTGAGCTCAACCCCTTTGGACAGGCCTCCCAGGGAAGGAGGCTGCCAGCAGGGTCTGCAGCAATAAAAAGTAGCTGAGCAACTCCAAGGACTCAGCTTCCTTCCTCTGTTTAAATGGTTTTTTTCCAGGGCATCTTTCGGGACCATTTTACAAGTAAGACTCACTCAGCTGCTGTCAGTATCATTCCTCTAGCACCAGGAATTTGCTCCCTGCCAGTGCTATGTGTGCTGCTCCATCTCATTGGACCCTGGCTGAGCCAAGGCCACCAGCTGTGGGTATGGGTGAGAACCCCAACCCTGGGGCCTTTAGACAGGAGCCCAAATTGCAGAGTGTGTCCTGCAGTGCTGTTGAGCCCAGCAGCACCACTCTGGTGGACCTGCTGACCAGCCACCTGTAATACCAAAGTCACGAAGTGGGACACCACTTTTCTGTCTGCTAAAAAAGGTCATGGCAAGAGGTTTACACATCTCCCATAAGTGCATCCATTCTTTGGGGTGTGTTTTAGTGGTGCTAGAGATGTAAATTGTCATTGGAAAACATAAGGGTTTGCCAAAGCTGCCTGTAGTACAGTTTTGGGGGAGTTTGTGACTTCTTTGCAGTATCCTTGGAGTTCTTGCCCGCAGAACTGCAACATGCCAGCTAGCCCTGGCAATATGTCTCATGGGTATAACCCAAAATTCTGCTGGAAGGTATAATCCAAGGTAATTTTAAATCCATAAACTGTTAAACTGAAAGATACACACAGAGAATATGAGTTGTCCCATATCATGAAAACTTTTACAAATTATTAAAATGTCAAATGCCTGTCCTTGGTAGTGGGATTTATTATAAATGATGTGTATAAATAGATTACAGCATTAAATAATTCACTGACAGGACAGCCTTAAAAAATAGCACATCACTACCACTTGGGATGCTTCTGTGTGAACAGATTACTCCTACTGATGAGCATCATCAAGTTAAAGATTTCCTTGGCTCTGTACCTCCTTCCCATTACATTTCAAACTAGTTTACTAATGAACTGGAAGAGATCGTGCAAGCAGAGAGGTGTGATGTCCTCATCTCGAGTCAGGCCAGATCAGGAAGCTCTGGTGGAATGAGATGAATCCTTGCCTCTCTCACAAATGTCAGTCTCATCAGTAGCTCAGATCACAGACTACTGTGAGGTTTTTTAAAGGTGGTCATGCACATAGGCACCCAGCAAAGTGCCTTTCATCTAGTGGTTCCTTGAGACACACACTTTAAATATATTTAAATGTATTTAAACAGAAAACACTTAGGAATTCTTGCCATGGGACTTTTTATACAGACCTCAGATTATCAATATGCTATTTCTCATGCTGTTAATGATTTTATCTCCTTTGAACTGCTTTCATTTGGGTTAGGGAAGGCCTTGGGCTTTATCTTTAGGGACAAAGACAAGCCTCTAATAGACATATGCAAAAAATTTTGATCATGTCATTGCTCATATTAAAGAAGGATTAGAAAGAATTTTTTCTCCCAGTACCTAACAAATTTGAGATGTGGGGTTTGGCAGAGTGGTTGAGAAGGGCAGGAGTTCATCTGCACAGCAGACCAGGGACTGATGGGACTGCCCAGGAGAACTGTTACTATGTAAACCTAGTCACAAGCTGATAAACAAAGCAAAGAATCCCATTTCTCACTGAAGAAGAAACACATAGAATTGCACCTAATTGACCCAGACTTCAAAACTGACCTGTGTCAAACGAGAGTCAGGAACTGGCATGTCACTAAAAGATAGCTGGATTACTCAGTTCTTCTGCTTGTCACCTGCCAGTTCCCACTTTCTCTGTCAAAGCTTGCCTGCAGCCTGGGGAGGTCTCCTGGCAGCTCTCTCGCTCACCAGCAGCTGTCGGTCGTGAGCTGCCCTGCCATAGTCCTGCACCAACCACTCTGCATCACCGTGACTTACCATGAACACTCCAAGGCACTACATCAACAAGTTCCTAAAAATAACAACGAAAAAATAATTAAGAAAAAGAAGTTTCTGTTGAAACAGAATGACATGTATCTACCCACCTTTATTTGGAGAAGAGCTGACTCCAAATAGGCTGCCTAATGTTTCAGGATATGTCTGAGAGGAGACTCTGCTAAGGAGGGCACATCTAGATGTCTTCAGGGAGAGTCTGTAGGAAGCCAGAGCAGAGCAGGAATCCTGGGACAACATTTTCCCTGGGATGTTGTCAAAATTAACCATCATAGAGTAACTCCCTAGGCACATTCTCTGCTCAAAGTCAGTTACAAAAATAACTATGACAACAATTACAATAACAATTCTTACCTGCTCACATACAAACTTACCTTCAAATTACTTCAAAATGTTTTAGAAGGCACATCCTTCTAGACCAGATCAAACCTTTTAAGCTTGATCCATTCCATCACCTGATACCCCAACATGATTCACATTTGCTTCCTGAGGCAATAAGGATTCCACTGTGGTGTCACAGCATTTCATATCACACAAAAATCAAGACCTGTCCTTGATAATGCCAGAAAAGGGAAATCAAAATAGGAAATCCTACAGATATTTTGGCTATACTGAAATCTAAGTTCCTGGAAAATGACTGGGTTTCCCAAAAGCAAGATATGTGGGAAATGTCAAAATTGCAGCTGTTCTTAATACTAGGCTATTAAACAAAAAGGTGAACTTGCAGGTTAGGTGTCAATGTATGTATTAGTATTCACCTTAGGACATTTAAAAAATTGGCTACTAGCCAGAAGACAAAAACAGGTTAATGAGAACTTTATAAACAGTTAAAGATCATTGGGTAATATATGGTCTCATTAAGATGGCAACATGCAGGACTGCTGGCATTTATTAATAACCACTAAAGTCACTGTTGGAGCATAGGGTCGTTTGTTGACTGCCAGAGTCAGTACTAGCAAAGCTGAGATGCCTAGATTTCATTCCCATATTCTTCAGTCTGCAAGAAAAAATCAAAACAAAACCATAAACCAAACACCATCCAGCTTTAAAGAGATTTGATTTCTGCAGACCAGCCAGTTATACAGAAATTTTCTTTTTAAATATTCCCTTCAGGCATAACTAGGGAATTAACAACTGAAGTGGAAGAAATGGATGACGTCTCTTTGAGCAGTACAAGGAACCAAGACTACTAAAAGCAGTATTAGAATTTACACCTTGGGGAAAGAAGTGACATTTTAGAAACACCACACACTGTCAGAAGAGGTTCAGATGTCATCTCCATCTTAAAAATATTGTACCTATCTCAAGAAAAAAAATCACTACTGTATAATGCTCTAGGTCTTCTTTGACAGGTACATCACCTATCAAAGATGATGTATTTTTCAAGAGCTCCACACAAGACTTTTAATTAGCCATTCTGCAGCACAAAAAGCGAGCATCACAGTGATCTCACACTCTCTAAACTGGAAATCTGCAAGGCAGGAAATCAAAGTCTGAGTTTCAGTTTTGCACTGCACAGTTCTTTACAAGATTTGCCTTACTCATTCGAGGAGATAACAAGGTGTGTAATGATGAGACCTAGCCATACACTGAAGCTGACAATGTACTTTCTTGCTGAGATGGTTTCTAAGCAGATAATGAAGGCCAATCAGAGTCAACCTTCCAGCTATATCAAGAGTCAAAGATTTATGAGAAAAGAAGACCAGCAGAAGTCATGAGACTCTCTGATTTTCTTCACCCCCTACCTGCCGTTTTAGAAATAGTAACTGATCTCATTAAAGTGAATGTTATTATAAAGAAAAAACCCACAACATTCATCCAAACAAGTACTCCTGTTGCTCTGAGCAAACGGAGGTCAGAAAGCTCTTTAGTACATGCCTATTAAGAACTTAAAACATTTTAGTGACTGTACAAGGTGCAGAGAATACCTTTCATTATCTTAGTTGTCACTGCAGGAGGAGGATGCCACCCCATAAAACACTACTACTGTGCTACAGCAATAATATCATGCCACAGGCATGGGACTTTATCCCAAACCAACCTCACTTAACCAGTGGGAGGCATAAGACAGGAGAACGTACAGAAAACATGAAAACTTAAACTTAGAGAAAACAGGAGACCTTAGACTGCCAGTGTATGGCAGATTTGAGTACAACAATTTTAACAGCTTTGCCTGTTAAAGAAATAATGAGGAAAAAAGATCTGTTTCAGTTCAAGCAGCTCCTGAGAAAAACACTGTTAGAAGCCAGTTTCTGTAACACAAATACCCTGCCTCTCCACAGCCCTGTCAGTGGTACTTTTTTACAACTGTTTGATGTCATGTAGCTTTGAGCATCAATCTGTAATTTACATGTTCTCATTTCTAGCAAGATTCTTTACTGCTCTGCCACTCATTTCTACAGATATTAAAGAAATAGCTATACAAAACATTCCTATTAAAAAACCCGTCTCCTTACAGGTTAAATGTTTGAAACCAGTATTTTATTTGGAGTAAAATACAAGATACATATGAACAGGGACAGATGAACAAGTAGAATGCACAATTAGGCGACTGACAAACAAATGCAAGGTAGAGAATTACAAGTAGAAGACTCAAGAGAAGTAAGCTGTTTTCTGGTTAGGTTACATTAAGAAAGGAGATAAAAACATCTAAAATAACTTATTTCCCAAAAAAGTTGCTCTACTAACTTTACTATGCGTATATAGATTACCATCCCAATATTAAGAATACTGGCAAAATCAGAATTTGTCTTCTGATGTTCAAATTTGCTTTAAATTAATTCAAGTGAAAAAGCACAACTTTATTTGAAAGGGTACAGCACTTTGGCTATAAAGCATATTTATCTCATTATGTAATGAACGCTGTCTAGAAAAATGCTACTGACCACACTTCGCTGAGCTATGACATGTCCAGTGTGAAGTAACATTACAGAATCAGTGTTTCTTTTTTGTTTCTCCTACTCTTTACTTTCACTAATGCAATTTTTACATATACTGTTACTTCATAACTACATCAACTACACAAAAGCAACAAGTAAAGTTTCCACCTTGAAGACATCAAAAACTCTGATGCACATCTTTTTGGTCTTTTTTTCCCCCTTTTTTTAACAAAAATAAACTCCTTTTTTTGCAGGGAATGTTCTCAGTTCTTCACCAAGGTCCTGTTTGTTATTTCTCAAGGAATCTCAATGGTTAACCATTAAAAACACGAGTGCAGAAACGAATACCTAAAAATTGTACTTTTACAAGGAAATAAGGTAAGAGTTTCAGTGGGAAATTAATATTAATAAAGCAGTATTTTAAATGCTAGAAACAAAGAATACACCACTCAAAACAAAAATTATTGAAAAATAATACCAGTCTACATTTTCTTTCCGTGACAGCTTCCAATAGATCAGATGCTTTTTGGTATTTCAGTCCTCTGACTCATATCTGAGGATAAAAAATAATAAATAGAAAAGTCATTAAAATAGACTAGAAAACACCCCAAAGACATTTTGCCTCTAAAGAAAATATGAAACCCAAGCAATAAATTACACCCAAGAGTGACACACTTCTGTCAAGGTTTACTGTATGACTTAAGCCACACACAAATTTACTTTTTAGACTATTTTCTCCTTTTAAAACTGGCCAGTTTACCAAACAGTAGAATGAAGGAATGACCTACCCACAAACCCAAACAATTGCCAAAGTATCTGGAACATATCCCATCTGTATCTCTGTGTGCAGCATCTGAGGTCTTATCTACCATACTCATGAGTATCCTGTATCCTCTCCATACTAAATTCTCTCATTACTTGCTACATGGCAGCTGCTGTTGCACACACCAGCCCTAAGCACACCTAACATCCATTCAAAGGACTGGTTTGTCAAAAATCAGGGAATAGCCTATTAGAAGTTCTTTCTAAGGCAAAATGTACAGACTGTTTCAGAGACAAAATGGGAGCAGAACATGGACCCAGAACAAGGATCTTTCTGGGACAGACAGGGCAGCACCACTTACTTGGAAAGTCTTCTACGCAGATCCTTTATCTGTTCATTTTTCTTAGTGAGAATCTCTTTCATGTTTCGATAGGCAGATGTTTGCTGAAATTTCTTCTCCAGTTCCTACATAATAACAACATCAACATACTATTTACATATTATGAAGACTAGACTAAAATATTTTTTTAAAAAAACTACTTGCTTTTTCCTCCTCAAGTTTCATGATACTAGTTTCTGTAACTTACTCAAATTTAGATGAAGTCAGCTGGTAGATTCCAACAAGATTACTGGGACAGACATAGAAACACCAACTTAATTTTCTAACAAAATCAGGCTAACAGTCTTCAGAAGATTGGGAATATGCTTTTCATTTAAAAATTTCTATCCAGACAAATGGTCAATTTTTTAATATTCATCTATTTATAACCATGCAGTTACTTGTGGGTTTGCTATTTTATGCATAACATACTTTTCCACTGAAATAACAAAAATACAAGGGCAAAAGTCTGGCCTAGTAAACTCTGCATCCTGTAGCATCTGCTTGTTAAATTACTAACCAGTTAAAATGTGAGTAAGCAATTCATCTTCACATTACAAAAAATGCTAACCTTTTCAGCTGTGGATAACTGATCCTGAACCTTCAGTAAGTCATGTTTTGTTGTCATCAAGTCCTCTTCCAAGAATTTTTGGTTTGCAGTAGTGTCATTCAAAGTTTTCTCAAACTGGGATTTCAAAGCTGCCACTTTGTTCTCCAGTTCAGTGATATCCTGGTTTGCATTATTCTTCAACAAAAGAAATATTTAAAATATGTCAAATTCAAGAGAAGAAATATTTAAAATTTTAAGTGCAAAATTCCACCCAAACTAGGTACATCTTCATTTTTAATAATGATGTACAAGTGACTCCTGTAAAGCCTAAATGAGAAGTGCTAAAACTAAAGAAAAAGTTAGAGTAGGGACTGATTTATAACTTTAAAAATTGCTAATAAGTGCTTTTTAAAGATGGCTGGAATGTCTTCTCAGTCAAGATGAGATTTCAAGTTCTTGTACTTCTCTGCCTTAGAAATTATTTAGAACCAGAGGATGAATCATATTACAAGAAGTCATTTGCCATACAGAAACAGTAAATTACCATTTAAGATCTGAATGTCTACACCACAATGTATTTTTGAAACATTTCCAAAGCCCTTAGTGTAGCAGGGGTAGAAAAGGCTGAAAGTGTTAAGGCTCACATTCTCAGTCAGGTACCAACACTGCGCCATTCTCAGATGTCTGACACAAAGAGGCTCCAAGTTGCTTCTGTAGCAACTTTCCTGTTTCCTTACAAGAAGAAACAACTCAAATTTCTGTGAACATCAGTTCTGGGTCATAAAACATTGTAATCGTGTAACTGTTCGATGGATTTTCATTTAAATAAAACCAAAAAAACAAACACAAAACATTCTCAGGTTTTAAAGCTCAATTTCAAACTCAAAAGTGTAATGATTCAGGATGACGCTCAACCAGCAGCACCTTAAAAACAGCAAAATCTAAAACGTAAGAAAGCCCTGTTCCTTTTTCTATCTGAACATAAGACTTAAGAATAGGAAACCACTTGACAGTAGTACCTGTACGGAAGAAAAGCTTATTTTGAATTCTGAGACAGAGTCCAAAGCTGAAGTGTTGAAAAGCACTACACACATTTTGTATGTTTTAGTTGCTATTTTCTAACCATGACATAAGTAAATTAGGCAAAAATTCTAAGTCCTCAAATTAAACTGATCCGAAAGAGCACTTATTCCCAGTTACTGCTGGGAGTTACTCCCAGTTACAGTTACTGTGACTCACACTTCCCATGTGGAGCCATCTATTAACTATTAATTTAAAAAAAAAATCAATCTGATGTGTTAGTCCTTAAGAACCAATTGTGGTTTTCCAGTCATTTATTTGTTCAAAGAGTTTGAAATCTACTGCTTTATGAGCAACAGGGAGAAAAAGAGAGATTATAGAGAGCAAATTAGGACATGAAAGCTGAAGATAGCAGCCCTGACACTGAGGCCAATTCATGGTGAGCCAGAAAAGCAGGATGAGATTTGGTTCCAATCTTTTAACACTACAAACAGTATTATCCAGGATTTAATACACCCCTTTAATATTTTAAACCTTTAATAATTTAAAGTTTAACAAAACAGAGAAAGAAAATATTTGCCATGACTGATTAATCAAGTACCTTATTAAAAATATTATTGAATACAATTTTGAAAGTTACTAAGTAAACTTTTAACATATTAAGAAAACCAAGTACATACCATACACCAGGTAGAAAGCAAAATAAGAAGAAATCAGGATTAAAATATGAAAAATAAAATAGAAATGTTTTATTATGTTGAACCTTACTTCCAAATCTGTAAATACTGCAGGAATTTTAAAGTCAATTACTCAAAATAATGGAATTAAAGTGTTCTAATTTTGTTGAAAGCGTGAACTGAAACATTTTAAATTTACGAAACAATTACATATGAACAAAGTTTGGAAAATTCTAATTATTGACAAATAAAAGTAGAAACTTAGAAAATTACTAAGGAGACCTGAACAGATTTATTTGTGTCAACATGACTTGAGGCTTCTTAGGTTTTTTTGGCAGCAGGAACTCACTGTGTTGGAGTCCTCATTTACAAAACAGATTAAGAACCTCAAGTAATAAAAATAAATGGTGAAACATTTTTATGCTGATATAGGGAGAACTACAAAAAAATCAAACAAGCAGCAAATCTGGCTTGTTCATGTCAACATCAAGTGACAAATGTGTCAAAGAATTCGTTTTTTATTGCTGCTCTAAAAACCAGGTTAGGTATCATTCTTTCATTAGTAAAGAGAAAGAAACAAACAGACATAGATTTGTGTCTTTTAATACAAATATCAGCCCTGGGAATACGAATTCTGGAATACTACTTCCTGATAGTTCCTGAATACATGTCATAACATCAACTAATGGTATGGATTACCTCCTGACTGACAGACCAGAGGAACAGACAATGCCAGCAGGAACAATGCTAACTCAAACTCTTGCATTTGCCAGAAAAGAAACACACCATACAGACCAACATTTTGGATGTATTGGCAACAGTTGTGTTAAACGGGAGCAGAGGGATATAATTATACTTACCTTCTGATCTCCTTGGATCATCTGTAAATCCCTCAGTGACTTCTCCAGCTTGGACTTCTCATCTAGGGCAGCTGTAGCCTGCAATACATTGAAAATTTAAAACCTCAGAAACATATTTTAACTGAAAACGTAAGAATAATACCCATGCGATTCTTATTTAGATATTTTTTAAATATGTAACCAACATTAAGTATCCAAGATTACAGGGAATTTACCTGTGTTTCTATGGTCCTGAGTCTGGCCCTCAATTTTTCATTTTCTTCTTGGAGATAAGTAACTGTCTTTGGGTTAAAGAACAAGAAAAGGTTTGTGAACACCCTTGTGCCATTTTGGATTTTCCAAATATTTCAGGGAAGAATATACACTTTATAACTTAGGAAAGCAAAAGAGAACCTAAATGCTTATAAAAATGGCCTTCATAAGAAATCAATAATTCATTAATTTATTGTTGTTTTTTGCCTCAGTGAGAAAGCTGTTCACTTAAACACATGCTTTACTGCATTGAGATTATTGAGATCAGCATCTTGTTAGCATCAAGATTCAAGATGAAAAATTGCATGTTCAGGGATGCAAATCTCATTGTTGCTCATCATTCATATTTTCAATCAACAGGCAAGTAAGAATTTATCCACAGTTGCTTTCCAAAAGAGACAAATATCAGGTTCCTGCATGTCCTGTTCTAGGTCACAGGAAATAAACATGTTTTATCAGTCACAGTAAATTCACCACATAAACTTTGAATGATTTTGGGGAAAAAAAAAAAAAAGACAACAGAGGTATGTATTCAAGAAAAATTGTTATGACTTTGAAATTATTTTTGAAAGAGAACTACATTATTCTATAAGCAAAATACAAGTCTGTATTGTTGAATGCTTTAATTATCGTAGTGAGTAACAACAATTTGATACAGACATTGTATTCAACACACCATTTTGGGAATGCAGGACAGAGGACGGAAAATAGAACTTCTTCCTAATTATCCTGATTGCCCAAAACTTAAAAGGGTATTGTAAGAAGTGTGGCATTTTAGAAAAGCTCAGTTCAATGAAATGAGTACAATACCTAATAAAAACTATTGATAATATTAAGTTCTAGGAAGTGTTTTGTAATTCTGAAAATGTTTAGCAAGTGAGATGTTTTCAAAACCAGTAAATTCCAAATTCTTTAAGTGCCTGTTTCTTCAGGAAGAATTTAACCACCTTACAACACAAAAAACCTGGATGCAATAGATTGACTTCAAGTGATACAGAAAATGTTCAATAACCTAATCATTTCAGAGAGATACATATTTTAATTTACTTCTCTGTTGAAGCACCAGCTAGCTGCATGGAACTAGTTTACTATTTTACTCCATTAAGTGAAAAAATAAATTACTACAAAGACCCAAATGTCTTTGCAAAAGAAGGGTAAATATTGCGATACATGTTAGAGACCATAATTGCACAATAAATTTCTGATGCTTTACAATATTTATTTACTAGTATTTTACTTTACATTCTGGGGCATATTACCATGATGTCTGTATAGCGACAGACACATTATACAAATATTACTGTACAGCTATTCAGTTCATATGCATAAAGCAGAATGATCACTGACCACAACTGCATGAACAGCCAAGTTCTTACCTTGTTCAGCAGCTCTGACCCACCTTCATTTAATGGAGCCAGTTTCGGTTTAATGGGATCTGCAGTGGACTAAAGAAATAATAAAGCTGAAAAAATTAAATTATATAGATTTCTAGGAGGAAGAAAACTGCTCCTTTAGCCTGTAAAATAACTACCGATAGTCAATTTAGCTTTCTTTTGCAAAGCAAATGAACAACCTTTTATTTCAAGTTCATTTTTTACTGCTTTCTTGGCTCCTAAGTTATGGACTTCACTTTGCGCTTGTTAAACAAAGATATAGCATAGAGACATAAAAGTATTGCAAATGTGGTTCTACAGAAGACTAACAATCCTGCAGCAACCCAAAGATAAAGGAGGAAGGAGAACATAATATTTGAGTGATTGTAGGAGTAAAAAGTATTTACAAAGCTCCAAATAATTTTCTCATTTAAGTTATTAAAAATAACATATATTACATATATATACAATATAATATATATAAATACACCTTTATGCTACCAACCAAATAAGGTGCAACCATATTCATGCAAGACAAGCTAAAGTGGTATCTGCACTGTGCAATCTTCTCAGCTCTTGAGTTCATGTTGGGACAAGCAAACGTTCCAGCCTCACCCCAGGTGCCAGGGGAAGGGAACCCAGGAGCAGACAGTTCAACACATCCCTGGTCTGGCTGACCTCGGGATGAGATGTGTAAGGCATGCCCCAGAAGTGCAGAACAGGAACTCTGGAAATAGCCAAGGCAATTCAGGTGTTGAAATGCAAAATGTGACTTTTTGGAGAGCTACAAAGACTGTTTTGAAAAAAAAGGATGGGGTTTAGGTTTTAGTTTTATCTTAAGCACAAGGAGTCAATACTAAGCATTTTAAACATCTGTCATGACTCCACATGACACGTAATTATGATTTAATTAAAATAAAATTCTACCTTTTTGTTTGAAGATGTATATTCTGACCTTTCAAACTCAGCAACCTGGTCCAATAATTCTCTTGGAAAAAAAAAAAAGAGGCATTTATTTATCAAAGGAAAATAAAAGGAGGCATTTCTTTACTAAGAGCTACACTATGGAACATATACCAGGCTATGCTTTTTTTGCATGTAAAATTCTTGTTAGAAGTACAGGATGAAGTCCTATGCAAATACTATAAATGCAGCAGATCATGTTATGATACATGCATTACAATAGATTTAGCACCCTTATTAAAATATAATCTAACCAGACAAAAGCTTTTTAATCGAGTCCAGTCACCTGCTCTTAACTGATTCATTCAAGTAAGAATATTACTAATAAAACATCTTGCTGACAAGTTTGAAATTGTTTTGTATCTTGCTATTTTACAGATGGAAATATTGAAGCTAACCTATCATTGATACAATAGTAAAAGGAATAGGTTTCTACGGTTAGGAAAAGAATGAAAATAATCAACACTTTGAAGTTTTCTTATTGTTGCAAGTATAGTTCAATAGATGTTACCGATTCTCCAAGTCAGAGACGTCTGTCTGTAACTTCAGGTACCATTTCTCAGCCTGTGAAAAGAGCTGCCGCAGAAGTAAAACGTTGGTGTAAGTTGTGTTTATGAGCTCCGACTCCACTTCACTGTGTATGACACTCTGCAGTCCATCAAGCATGTCTATCACCTCATCAACTGTGAAGGTCTCTTCAACAAGTCTAAACAGAGAGGTGAAGATGAGTCAGGTATGATAAAGGTAACTCTGCCTTGTTATGGGATCCCACTACACAGGTACCACTCATAATGCACTATCTTCTAAAAACATCCACTGTCAGTAGTTAGTAGATGACCACGGCACTACTAATTGATTATTGTATTTCAATTTTCTCTTAAAATCATTAAAATCCCAAATATTAATTCAGCTACAGCCTTACATAGAATTTAGATATCAGAAGCAAGACGTAAAGCAATGTCATGCTGTCAACATCTATGTTAATTCCTAAGAATTTGAACAACTTGGTTTTAAAAGCATTTGATTTGTAACTTCTGGAAAATAGAAGAACATACAAACCTAAACGGAGAAAAGTTGCCCCATGCATAAAGTATTCAAACCTGCCACTGCTGCTAGCATATTTTGCTTTATTCTTGCTCAGAACCACTCCACACAGTACCTGCTATCTTTGAGGTCCTGAAAACAAGAATCCACTGTTTTGAGACATATGCCACGCTTGAAACGAGCGAAGCGCATGTAGCTGACCACTTCGTTCTGGTGGTGCTCATTAACACCCAGCTCTGCCTGTGGAGGAGGATACAAGCACAGAGACAAATATAAGTAAAAATAAGCATAACTGCTATGAATACTTCCCTTTTGACTAATTTCTGTGATTGCTTTCACAGGGTTAGCATGCTAACTAGCATGGTGAAAAACAAACATATTTTCATATGTCTAATCCCTATACACCTCTCATAAGTGGGTGAGAAAGTTCCAGTACCAGGAAGCAAGGGCTCATGTAGCCTCAAAAAAGTCATACAAAATCAGAGACAGAGGCAGTCAGAGGATCAGAACCAGAAGGACTGTACAGGAGAGGAAGCTCTTGGACAAATGTGTCTTACACATGCATAATGTAGCTGAATGATCTATATTTCATGGATGTACTAACAAAAAACCCAAAGGAAAGTATGTTATGTTTGTTACTTTTTATGTAAACTCTTGAAACTTCTCATAGAATCATAGCACATTTTGGAAGGGACCTTAAAGACTATGTAGTTCCAACCCCCTGCCATGAGCAGGGACATCTCCCACTAGAACAGGTTGCTCAAAGCCCCATCCAACCTGGCTTTGAACACTGCCAGGGATGGGGCACCCACAATTTCCCTAGGCAACCTGTTGCAGTGCCTCACCACCCTCACAGTAAGGATTATTTTCTGTACATCTAATCTAAACCTACTCTCTTTCAATTAGTGCCCATTACTCCTTTTCCAATCACTGCAGTTCTTGATGAAAAGTCCCTCTTTGGCTTTCTTGTAGGCCTTCTCCAAATACTGGAAGGTTACTGTGAGGTCTTCCCACAACCTTTTCCTCTCCAGGCTAAACAGCTCCAACTTGTCTGTTTTCACAGGGGAGGTGCTCCAGTCCTCTTGTCAGCTTCACATCCTTCCTCTGGATTTGCTCCAACACTTTCATGCCCTTCCTATGTTGGAAACACCAGAACTGTATGCAGAACTCCAGATAGGGTCTCACAAGAGCAGAGGGGAGAATCACTTCCCTCGACCTGCTGGCCACACTGTTTTTGATGAAGGAGATCTTAAGTGATAATCTGAATTTGTTTCTCAATGGCCTACTGCCCGGAAACAAATATTGCCAGGGCAAATTAAGAAGGAAGTAATTTTAGACCTGGCTAAGTAGCCCTTTTATGCATGCCTCTATTTCAAAGAAGTATTGGCATGGGCAATCACATCAGAACTACATTGCTCATGCAGGTAGCACGAGTGACAAGGAGGCACAACGACAGGGAGTTTATCACCACAGTCCCCGGAGAGATGATGCAAAGGCAGGTACATTTCATTTACTCCGTTAGGATGGCTGATGCTGGGGACGGACAGCAATGTAGTAACTCAGACAAAACAGTTCATCTGATCACCTTGTCCTTAGTAACCCACCTGTGCAGGGGAGCTCCAGTGACAATGCAATCCTGGGATACCTGGATGAACAATCAATACTCTGGAAACGAAATGCAGCCGAGGAAGCAGCATCAGCACTAAATAAAACCAGCTCTTACAGTGTGGCTGCAAGCCCGATGTCGCCCACAAAGTCACACATATTGCAGATGAGGGATCATATGAAGAGCTAAATTAATGTTCTCTTTGCAGTTGCTGGAGGGGTTTTTTGAGTTGAAAAGCTTCTATTCATTACAGACAGAAGGGAAATTAAACTAGTAAATAAACACATAAGCACTCGTGATTTCCGAGTCAGCCACGCTGATACGCAGATAAGCCACCGGGCCACGGGATCCCGCAACAGCCCCAAGCCCTGGGAGTCTCCGCAGGGATGGCAGCGATGCCCAGGAGGGCAGGTGGCGGCCGCAGCTGCCCCGAGCGGCTCCCGCATGACGACAGGCCGCATCCCTGCTCCGTGTGCGGGCCGGCCGCCCGCCGCGGAGCGCCTCCGTGCCGGGATGGCGGGACGAAGCGGGAATGCCGGGTGGCGGCCCCCCCTCCCGCTACTCACCATGGCGGCCGCTCCGCCGGCGCTCCGACGGCTGCGGGCCCAGAGTTGCCATGGAGACCGAAGCCTCGCGAGCTCCCGCGGCGCGCTCCGATTGGTGGCGGCGCGCCCACGTGACCAGCGCGCCGCGGAACGAGCTAGAGCTGTTTTCTTTATTTTTACTTTACCTTCGGATTTCGTACGTGCTCGGGTGCAATTTGGAAAACTCTACTGTGTAGCAGTGAGCTGCTGAAGCCGTAGGGGCAATTAGGCGCGATGGGCAATATCCCCCGTTTATTTACACCACCCATGATTTTTTTCCAAAGGCTTTTTTACTAAACACGGATTTTTTGCAAAGCATTAGCACGTCAGCAGGACAACACAGAATCATAGAAAGGTTTGGCTTGACAAGGACCACCCAGCTCCACCCTCCTGCCATGGGCAGGGACACCTTTCACTAGACCAGGATACTCAAAGCCCCATCCAACCCGGCTTTGAATGCTCCCAGGAAGGGGGCATCCACAACTTCTCTGGGCAACCTGTTGCAGTGCCTCATCACTCTCACAGTGAAAAATATTTTCCTAATAGCTAATCTAAACCTACTCTCTTTCAGTTTGAACTCATTCTCCCTTGTCCTGTCACTACAAGCACTTGTAAGCTCCCTTCAGGTACTATAAGGCCATAATTAGGGCACCCCAAAGCCTTCTTCAGGCTGAGTAATCCCAATTCTCTCAGCCTTTCCTCATAGCAGAGGTGCTCCATCCCTCTAATTATCTTGGTGGCCCTCCTCTAAACTCACTCCAACAGGGCCATGTCTTTCCCGTGCTGGAGACCACGGAGCTGGATGCAGTACTCCAGGTGGGGTAACTGTCACCACAGCCTTTCACCTGGGTCACCCAAAAGGTTTATAAAATGTAGAAAAATAACCTTGCATCCATCAGCTGAGTGTATGGAAAAAGTCTAACCTGTTGCAGGTGGCCCAGCTGTATTGAACCCTGATCGCACCTAAGGGGAGGATGAAAGTAATGTTGACAGAGCTTGGGATTTTCCAGTGTAAGCAAAAGGCACACTGAAATTATGGATTTTGTCCATTAGGATCAAGGGCTGCAGAAGGAGACCAGATCTGTCACAGCAGAGATGCAATATTAGTGAGCCACAGACAGAGGAAATGTTGATCGTTGAATCTGTCCCATGACAAACAGGAAGAAGGGATGTAATGGCCTCCTCCCATGATACCAGTGGACACTTCAAAAGCCGGTATCACCTTCCAGCAAGCAGTGAAAGCAGAGCACCAGAATGACACAGCTAAATGAGTAACAGACCAGGAAGCAGCAAGCTGGGAAAAGGCTGTTTGGAACACACACAGGCAGGAGGGCTGCTGCACTTGCACAGCTGTTCCATCCAGGCACTTTCCGGAGCAGAGTATCCCCAAGGGAAAACTGCCCTTCTTCTACAGTTTGAGAGGGGAAAATGGAATCTATTGCAATTTGCATTCCTCAACATTGTATTTGTCTTACTGACTACAGCCTGCAGTGCATTTTCATTAACTAATGGCCTTAAAAGCAGCAGTGACTAATTTAGGATTTTGAGTAGGCAGCTGTATTGGTGGCAAATCTCTATTTACTTCAGACACAATCAGGACAAAGTGACAAAATTCCATCAAAATTGTCTGGATCAATCCTTGAGACAGATAAGGCCTGACTCCTTCCAAATCTGTTTCAGTAAATACAAGTTACAGGTGGAGTCTATATTCAACGCAGGAGACCCAGGACAAGCCCCTTAGGGAAGGGCATCCAGGTCTGTCCTCAGAACTGAAAGCAATACCCAAGTGGCAATCAGAGGAGTGCAGAAAGACAGACCATGTGCACAAAAGGTTGTACCTGAGCATAAGCTGCTCTGCAGTAGTTGAAACTGGCCTAAAAGACCTGGCAGGAGCTGTGCTATGCCTTGTTAGCTTGCACCTCTCTGTCCTCTGCTCCACCACACGGTACATGCTGGCAGCATCACTTCTTCAGACTCCTCAGCAAGCTGTGCAGAAAAAGGTGTTACCAACATACAGCAGTAAACACAAATACTGCCATGAGTGATGTTGACTGGCAACTTTTATGGGGATTTTGTACAGCTCATCCAAGGTACTCATGGCATTTGTTTGGGCCAAAACATGTTCAGGCATGGGTTCCTCTCATTCCTTTTTCTCAGTTCCTAGTTACAGAGCTTGGAATGACTGTGCATGAATGGAATGATTGAATGTTCAAGAAGGCTTGACCTGCAGTAACAGCCTCAGCTTCTGCTGATCTGGGTTCATGTGCCTGCTCTGCACTGCAAAGATCCCTGCACCTGGAAGTGCTTACCTTGGCTGCTTCTGCACACTTGTTAGCCAAGAGACCCCAGTGAAATGAAGCACAAAAGAACAGAAGTGCATGTATTCAAGTACCAGTCACAAAGAGAGCAATCCCTGAATGGCCACGGTGTAACAAGACAGAACAGCGCAAAACACTGAACAGATGAACCTCCCTTTCACTGATACCTTGGCCCCTACGCTTCCGCCAACGCAGGGGCCAAGGGTAAATGAGATGCTGGGAAAAGATGAAGCCAACAACAGGTGCCAAAAAGCTATCACACAGGCTTAGACTAAAAAGCATTTTGTTTCCTTTTCTGGCTGTGGCAATAAGGAGGAGTAAGGAAGGGAACAGAACGAGATACATGTGTATCCTGTACGGTTTAAGCCTTCACTACCATTTACCCTCTCCACTGAATAGACCAGCAACTTTCTGAGCTGCCAGCCAAACCCAAACTGCAGTGGCTGATCATCATTCTGGAATCTGTCTGCTTTCAATTTCTCTAGCCCACCTTCAAAGATATTTGTTGTCTGTCTTGACAACCACTGTGGGAATGTACCATATGCTCATTATTTCTTTTTGTTTAAGCCTTCAATCCGTTCCTGTCAGTGTTGTCTGGCTTTAGCTGTCTCCTGTACTTAGTGCTATGTCAGTCTTGAAAAGAAGAGAAGGAGATAAGAGACCGTCCATGTCAAATCTGCAGTGTGCGTGAGGCTGTGATAAGGTTTTTTGTGCTTGCTGTTGCCAACCTCGAGCTTCCACAAATGACACCGGGGCAAAAATGGGGTTTCTGAGGAAAACAGCACAGAATTACAAACAAAATTATCACCTTTCGCGGCTAGTATTTGAAGGGGGAAGCATTTGGATCAGGGGCCCCAAAGAGTAGTGTCTACTTCACAAATAATTAACAGCTGCACCTGGGGTCTCAAGCTTCTCTCTGCTCCCCTCACAACCCACTGGAACAGATCTCTGCTTTACTAATCACAATCAATATTTTTTAAGGAAACAATTCTGACCAGTTATCTTCTTCAAATATGTCTCATCTGACTTGAAGAAGCAGGAGTTAGAGGTCTGCAAACCTTTCCAGCCAAAGTGAGCAGGGACTCCGGGGCAGTGGAAATGTCAACGTGGTCAGGACAAGACAGTATTTGTGTGGGGAGAACAGTCAGGACTTGAGAGCAATGTTTCTGTTATCCAAAGCTAAGCCTTTTTAAAGTTGCAGGAGTAGATACATTGCATTTGTGTCTACACAAACATCCCTAACAATCCAAGCTCCCCTTTTTTCCTTGCATGCTTGAGAGTTCTATCAATCTCATGAGAATGACACCATCCATCATTCCCACAGGATCAAATCCAGTATTTTCCATGGGGAAGCCTGTTTGGAACACTGCCTCCTACATCATGATGCCCTAATGCAACTAAATGTACAATTCAAATTACATGTGGTCCTGTTGACTGAAAAAAAAAAAAGATTATTTTAACTTTCTAGGGGAATTACAGTCATTTTGGGTAAGAGCTTCAAAGAAAATGTACTGCAAACATGAAGTGAGACTGCCATCCAGAAGAAATTAGATACAAACCTCAGATCCATGCCAAGGTTTCATTTATGCACTTCTTCAACAGAAATCTAAGTACATTTATTTTTTATTCACGTGCTTGTCTCCACAAATTCAGAGCTTTGCTCTTTAGGAAGCTGGGCTATACCTAACAAATAGAGGGGAACTATCAGTTACCGTGGGCACTGCTTAGCCCTGGTATTATTTCCAGACATAAACTATTGTAATACCCAGGGAAAGGTTATCCATCTCTAGAAGTCTCACTGCACATAAACTGAGCGTTATAGCTATGACTTGAAGAATTACTAACAAATTACTATTAATATGGTAATGGTATCATAGCTGGTGGTTCTGAACCAAAGTCTCTGAGTAACAGAAGAACTGCAGGGCTGAGTTTTCATTGCTATTTATTAGCTATGCATGGAGAAAGAAAATTCCCTTAGGAAAATTCTGAGACTTTTCTGAGAGCTGTTTCATAGCAGCTCTCACTTGCCTTTTTCTCATAAATACATGCAGTGTGAACTGTGAGAACAACATAGATGATGTCAACTAGTTCATTTTCCTAGACCAGACTGATGTTGTCAGATCAACATTTTTATTGCTTTAGCAGGAAAGAGAATTTCAAGCAGAAAAAAAAAATAAACCTAATAATCTATTCAGAGAAGCCATAAGCCACCATTAGCCAGTAATATCACTGAGATGTGTCTATAATGCATAATCCATAACAGTAAGAGTGATGCCAGACTCACTTTCCTAAAAGAAATGAGAATGAACCATAAACACTCACATGCATCTTTTGGGGGCTATCTCATTACTGCAGGAGATAATGGCCAATATTGCATGCATTTTTCTTTTTTTGAAATTATACTTAACTGTCAGTTACAGGCTAATATTAATAAGAAACCATTCCCTTGCCAGAAGGATTGCTCCTTCTAGTATATCCTGTGTTCCCTGCAGTATACTATTTCTATAACAGCACTTCTGTTGAAGCTGAAAAACAGTATGTGATTACATCCTCTATTGTTATCATTTGAGCCCCTGGGTACCGTGTTAATGATGAGATTTTCTTTAAACGCTATTCTTTTATAGTTCTTTCAAAAAGATTATCTTCGTCCAATTTCCACAGAGAATCTTAATTATTAAGAGCACAGCCTCTACCAAATGCTGTTGATTCAAGCAGTCAGAATGGAATCATAACACAGGTCAAAGACGGAGCATGGTGCGAGTGCAGTAAGATGTAGATTTCTAAATTTTTTTTTGTCTCACACTAAATTTGCCCCTGCTCTTGGACAAGTCTTTGAACTGCCTTCTTTCTCTGGTATGCTAAGACATGTTTATAGAATCATAGAATCATCATCAAGGTTGGAAGAGACCTTTAAGATCATCCAGTCCAGGTGTCAATCCAGCACTTCCACTGTAACACCTAAACCACATCATCCAGAGCCAGAGGCCTCGTAAACACCCCAGACATGGTGACTCCACCGCCTCCCTGGGAGGCCTATTCCAATGCCTGACCACACTAACACTGAAATTTTTTTCTAATATGTAATCAAAATCTCCCCTGTGTCATCTTAAGGCCGTTTCCTCTTATCCTCTCACTGCAGGCCCGGTAGAGGAGAACGGACCCCACCTGGCCACAGCCTCCTTTCACGTACTTGTAGAGAGCGATGAGGTCCTGCTTGAGCCTCTTCTTGGAGGTTTAGCCCCTTGAGGGAAGAAGCCTTACCTCGATTTTTTTCCTCAGTTTTAACCTTCAGCAACCAGCCTGACTAAACTGTACTGAAACAACCCCCAGGCTTCTTTTCGGGCTGCCCTTAGCCTGTACGACCCGGACTCGCCGATCGCGGAGGTCTTTCCGACCCCAACTAATCCTGAGTTGCGCCGGGAGGGGCCGGAGGAGGGCGGTGCTGAGGGCCGTGTCCGCCCTCCAGGGCCGGGCGGTGCGGAAGCGCAGGCGGCCGGGGCTGCGTCCCCGCCGGACCCCGGGGGGCGGAGCGAGAGCCCGGGCACGGCGGCATCCTCCGGCGCGGCCATCGCTGGGCTGCTCCATGGAGAAGCGGGGCCCGGTGCTGCACATCGTGGTGGTGGGCTTCCACCACAAGAAGGGCTGCCAGGTGAGGGGGCGTGGGTGTCCCTCGACTCCCGCCTCTCTGCTCCGCTCTTGCGCTTCTTCCCGGCCCTCCCCCGGTCCCCTCCCCCGCGCCGAGCGGCGCCTGCCCGGCTGCGGGAGCCGCCGCGGGAGGGGCGCGTCCGGCGGGCCGGGGGGCTTCGCTGTAGTCAGGGGGCGGTGAAGGAGGGGCTGGGAGCCGGCGAGACCCCGCTTGGCCGCGGCCTCCCCCGGCCGGGGGATGCCTGTCTGGGCCGTGACTCGGCTCGCCCCGGACAGTGGTGGTCATGGAGCTGCCTCCATTCCCGCCCCGCCTCGGCGCTCCCGCTGGGAGCGAGGCGGAGCGAGGGCCGGCGGGGCGAGCTCCCGGGAATGAGAGGCGACGGTGCACACCGTGGCACCGTATCTGTTTCGAGTCGTGCGTGCTTAATGCGTTCAGACAGAGATTTCTGAGGAAAAAAACCCGAAATTGTGTTTTAATCTACCTTCCTCTCTCCCTGCCGGCCCAGCATTGAGTGCTCGCAGGTACATCTTACACCAAACGGCCCCAGGGTAGCAAGCCCACCCTGGATTTAAGTTTTGTTTGCCTGTCTCTTCCCCGCTTTCATAAATGTTTGACTGCTTCATGTGGCCTGTAAGGTAGACTTTATGTCATGTATTTCATAGCTGGTTTATGTTTTGATTATTTTAATTCTTTTTTAACCGTTGAAGCGGGAGATGCGGTTGCTCAGCTGGGCTGCCCACACAGTTGCTTTGCTGTGACAAGAGCAGATAGACATAATGTTGGATTTCTAGTGAGTTTTTTCCATAACAAGGTCTTGGCCTTTATAAAAATTGCCAAGACACTAATGAACGTGATGGTTATTGTTATACAAGGGTTGATCTGACATAAACACATTCCATACAAGGTAGCTGAGAATTAAATTATTGCTTCAGAAAAAAAATCCAAGCACAATTCCTCAGAGGCTAAGGTGCAATAACTCAGTTTCTGAAAGATGTGCATGGTTTTCTAATGCATCCTTTCTCTTCAGGGTGTCTGGGGGCTGTTCACATATGGATGTGCACAGGATCAGTTCCTGTGAAGTAATTAGATCATCTGGGTTGTGAGGTTTGTGATATTTATCAGGCACTTTCTTGTCAAACACTGTTAGAAGGTAAGCTGTAGCTGGGTATCTGTAGGAGGAAGAGCATATTTTTGCCCTCTCTTTGTTATTGGCCTCTTGGAAAAGACCTAGACTTTTTTCTTCTGTTCTTCCGGAGTGTGTATTCATTTTCTTACACGTTAAGCGGTGTTGATGCAAGGGAAAAAAAAGAACAAAAACCCAAACAAACCCTCGAACTATAAATTAGTAGCAGTGAATTTTGTTTTGTTGCCAGTAAAACATTTATAGAAGTACATTTTGAATTGTTGTCATAAATTAGGTCGGAGTACCTCTGAACTGAAGTTTTCTTTATCTCAAGAAATGACCTGGAGAAGATGGAGAGGAAGGCAGTTTGGGAAGGGGACTGGATAGTTTAGTCACAGGTAGAAGAACTGCAAGAATAGAATGACAGTCGGTAGAACCACAACCAGCCAGACTTCCTAAGGGAAAGCTAAACAGAAATCTAATTTTAAGTATATCCTACCTCTGACTTAGCAGCCAGACTTCCTAAGGGAAAGCTAAACAGAAATCTAATTTTAAGTATATCCTACCTCTGACTTAGCAGATTTTATACTGAACTATGGAAAACATTTCCTAAAACAATTGGAGGTGAGCAGCTGCATGGCTACAGCCTAATGAGTTTGACATCGGTAGTATACAAGACTCTAGAGAATTTTTGAAGGAAAGAATTAATTAACAACATGAAACTAAGTAGACTGAGTCCTATGTGCATTTGCTAAAGATAGATCATGCCTGACTGACCTGCATCTTTTGTAAGAATAAGTGATTGAATTCCTTTCTCTGTGAAAGAATGGAGTAGCTCGTATCTGCTGGGAACTTGATAATGACTCACACTTGTTTTTAAGGTAGATATACAGGAGAATTAGTGCAAGAGCTGGTACTTGGGTAAAGAGTAGTATGAAGGAGATGAAGCAGAAACAGATTTGAGTCAGAAGAGGAACTACTGGTTTGAAAGGTACTTGGAAGAAGTGTTTCTCAAGATTGAAAGTGGTGCTGGTATTGTTTACACCATAAAATTGTACTGTGATAAGCAAACTTGAGGAATCAGTGTTTCAAAGGAAAACTGGAAAGTCATGCAAGAGCTGGACAATAAGGAATGCTGGATTGCTACAAATGGGGTGCATTATGAAGTTTTGCAATAGGGTTGAATAATAACAGTATAAGCTTGGGAATTGACACGAGGAAACATCTGGAAGAGAAATGAGACCACGTGTGATCAAGGCTAAGTCACCAAAGTAGTGTGATT
Organism: Picathartes gymnocephalus; assembly: GCA_013390045.1. Classification (NCBI taxonomy): domain Eukaryota; kingdom Metazoa; phylum Chordata; class Aves; order Passeriformes; family Picathartidae; genus Picathartes; species Picathartes gymnocephalus. Next base: position 137,358 of record WEKY01036530.1, read on the forward strand.
TGAGGGCAAGAATGACAATGTATGTAATCCTATTGTGTGATAATATGTTTATCGATGCATATAAATTCTGATCCACTTTTCAGAAAAAAGGGTTTGAATTCTCCCTTCTGGAATTGGATGAGATAGTCCCTGGGCAGTCTGTATTCAAGGAGAATGTAGAAGAGCTTCTCTAGCTAGGCTAACAAAGAAGATTTTGAGGCTATATTCACCTCTGTAGGTACAGTAACATTCTTCCCTTTTCCTCTCCAGCCTCTTCACAGCTGGTAAGCAGAAGCAATTGTGATAAGCTGAAATGAGGAACTGAGATGACCAAAAAGCAAGCCATGTTTTGGTGGGTTGCTTTTGAGGTAGTTGTTTCACAGGTTCTGTTTGCCTGGTGGACAGCTGCAGAGGACAGATGCGCGGGCACAAGGAGAAGACGAGTGAGGGTGAATCACCTCTCTTGACCTGCTGGGCACATTCCTTTTGATTCAGCCCGGGATGTGGTTGGCTTTCTGGGCTACAAATGCACGTGGGTGGGTCATGTTGAGTTTTTCATCAACTATCACCCCCAAATTTTTCTCTGCAGGGCTGCTCTCAATGACCTTTAAAGTACTGATAATGGCCTTTGACGTATTCTTTGAAATATTGCATTACATGTAGTTGTATTCCAAGAAACTGTTGGAATGTTAAAAATGAGGAGGAAAAACTAGCCATTTAATATAAATGAGTGTTGGCACAAGAACCGGTGGATATGAACTGTCTGAAGATGTGCTGCAGATTGCATACCTGAAACTGTGAAGTGCAGAAAAGCAAAGTGCTTCAGCAGCACTCAAATGGACATCACTCAGAGTGACTTTGGAAAGCTTAAGATTGAAAGATCGTAGAGCTAGGCTGCCTGTCCTAACAGGAATCGACCTGGTTTGCCTGAGAAGGCTCCTTTCAGTTTCTGTTCCTACTTCTTTTCTCTGTAATCTTACTAGGAAATGCATGTGGAGTTAGGATTTTCTGTGGATTTCTTGATGCTAGGTTCTTTCATTAGCTGCTTTTGCTTCTGAAGCTTTATCGCTTGAAATGTACAGCTCTTCCTGTTGGTTGACTTATAGGATAAGAAATGTGTAACATGCAAAGGCTTTGATGTGTGGTTTGGAAATGTATAGGAATATCTTTTCTTTCACAATCTTGAAAAACTACCCATGTGCATTCATTTTTGAAAGAGATGGAGAGCCAGAGAATCTCTTTTTGTGTGCCTTTGGATTGGGAATATGAGCGCCACAATTGTTTCTCAAGCTCCTTTCAAGGGCTCACTGTTTAACTGGGGGTCTTTTTGGTGGAATATAAGAGACAAAATGAAGTTTTACCATACGTACATTGTTTAGTCTGGGGATCCAGTTACCCAGGCAATTGTTAAAAGCTTGGGAGTTGCCTCTCACTGTCATGAAGTCTTTGTGTTATCTGAAAACTAAAACACTAAAAATTATGAACACATTGGGAGGAGTTTTCTCTAGCAAGTATGGAGTAAACTTTTGGAGAATCTGCAGGCTTTTTGTTTGTTTACATGAGCAGATTGTTTCTTTGGGCCCCTTAGTTACTGAGTTGTACTGTGACTCCACGGAGATACGCAAAAAGTGTTGTTTGCTGTCTCTTTTTGGTAAGGATTAGAGGTAGTTATGGCAGAGTGTCCAGAGAATGGGAGGAGAAACTTGGCTGCAAACTACTAGGTCCACCTGGTATTTGACACAATTTTAACAGGCCCATTAAGGAAGGGAATGGCAATTGGCAGGAAGCAGGCATGGTGACTGGTTTCTTGGCTTTGTACGCGCTGGCTGATTTATTATGGGAACCTTCCTCAGTGAGTCATTAAATAGTAAATGTCCTGCAGTGGGCAGAACTCGTGGGAAGTATGCATTCAACCATGATTTTCATGCATCTGAAATGAAATGACAACATTAAAAATTCCTTTTTTGATCCCTCTTTACTATGGGTAAGAGAAGTGGCCTCAGGAAAAGTAACAGCAAGCACAGCACTTCATTATATGTACTTGCTGAAACTCTTGCTCATTAATGTAAAACACACAGTTTTGGTGCAGTAGGAGTTCTACACACTTCTCAGGCTCTGCAGGACTCGAGGCACAAAGGCATTGGGGCACAAAGTGATAATAAGGGAAATCTGCCACAGAAATGGTCTGATGTGTTTGGAGTATCTGTGGCTGCTCAACTCATTACCTACTGCAGCAGGTTCTGTTGTTCTTCTTCAGTGTAGGGTAAGACTTGGACTTCAGGGCCATTTATGCCTTTCTTCTGGAGCAGCTGATAACAGATTCCTCAGTAGTTTTGAGGAACTGTAGTAGTAAGTGACCAGTGATTTCAGAGCAAAAAAGGGGAAAGCTTTTTTTCAGAATCATGAAACACTTTCTCTCATTATAAGCGAGTGATAAAGCACTTAATTTACCTTACAACCTTTTAATTTTTGAAAGCATTAACTAGTGTGGAAGGTCCTTACCTACCTGATAATTGAAGTCTAGCAAAAATGTAACCTGACCAGACCTTGACTAGAAGATGCAAATTGTATTGAAAATACAGGGAAAGACCTTTGATTTATAGTGATGGTGGAAGACTGGAAGTCCTGAGATGCAGTTCTCCAGTGATCACATGTGCTGTGACCGTCACTTGAGCTCTGTCTCCAAGCTTTATTTACATGGGGAAGCAGAGAGATAATAGTCTCTGAGAGTGTAGGAAGGCTTAAAATATTGCAAGTACTCCAGAAATAATTCGTTTTGAAGGCAGAGTTAAAATGAGAACTGATGTATTTGTAAAGGAGAGGATGGAAACATTTCAGCAAAGCTGGAAAAACTTGTGGATAGAAGAGCTAGGCACAAACCCCTGTAAACCCCCTGGCTGGTTGCTGAGGAAGTGCATGGTCCTTTTGCTGCTGCAGTGCCTGACCTGCCACAACAATCTCTACCTTCTCCTGATGCTGTGAGACTTCGAGGCTGATTACATCTGAGTGAACTCAGACCCTATGTCACCACCAGTGAGGCCACACAGAATCTCACTTCATTTGGGACAAGGCCCAGCTTTTCTGCACTTAGTGTCCTGAGCAGTATCGCTGCTGACCTTGTGCAGCAAGTTGACCAAGGTCACCACTGTCTCACATACCCTCTTAAGAGCTTAAAATTATTCCACTTTACTCTTGACTCTCTGTAACATATGCATTTCTTACAGTGTTGTGGAAAAAAATTAAATAGTGAGTGTTAGGGAAGGTGAGGAAGTGTTTCCTGGAATGCTCGCACTACTGGTCAATTTTGTTTGCCTGGGATCTTTGATCTGTGAAATAACGGCAGTGTATCTTGACCCACTTGTCTGTACCTCTGTGGAGGATGACATTTCAAACTCCCACAGACATGGGAATGGATTACTGTAAATACCAAAAGGCATATTTCCATGGAATTCCAAAGCTTGCCATAAGGATCTTCAAAGTACTGAACTTTATAATGTAAATGGGATGCCTGCTTTCTCCAAAGTAGTGTCTGATTGCTTGTCTGTGTGAGACTGTTTTTGTGTGGACTGTGCTCGAAGACCAATCTCCCTCTCTTGCCTGAGCAGAGGTTTTCTTCCTGACATTCAAAAGAAACCTAAGATCAGAAATGAAACAGCTGATACCCAATTTAAGAGAAGAGCCTGAATATAATCCTTGAGAGGGAAGAATGCCCTTTAATTCTTCCCTTCCTGAATTGTGTATGTGATCTTCATCATTTGAGAGCTTCAAGTACTTGAGCTGTGGAAGATGGTGCTTGTTGTGATCTGCAGATATCGGCATCTGACATGGCCTGGGCAATCTGTGCATGTGGCCTTTTTCACTTGTTCCTAGGAAGCAGGTGTCTTTAAGCAGAAATATTGGCAACTTAGGCTTGACTTTGCAGAATCAGGAGATGTCTAAGGAATGAGCAAGGTCAGCCTGCACTTTTTATCAACTCTTGAGAACTGCCTACATTTCCATGTTTGCTGCGCTCTTGATTGTATCACATTTTTTCAAGAGGGAAATATTGAAGTTGTTCTCTTTCGTAGATTCCATGGTTGGGAAGTTTCAGGGAAATGCTTCCAGCCTTAGTCCCTGTTTTGTTTGCTGCCTTTCTTCTAAGACTCTGCTTTACTGGAGAATTATTTTTTTTCTTTTCTTGATCTTTGTCACTCCAGTAGTTGCTGTGATTCTCTTAGATGTGCTTGATACTCTTAAACATGCAAGTGAAGTGTATGCTTTGTTGTTTTTAAATTCTTTGTGTCTTTGTTTCAGGGGAGCACAGTAGGCAGGTATTATGCAATAGGTAATCCGTCTAGTGATTAAACAAGATCTTGTTAATGGAACAACAGAAACAAAAATAAGTTGAAAAGGAACTAGGCTGGAATCAAGCTGAAGTGCTTTGTTCCTGTTCCTATTGATGATAACCTGTAAACATTAGCACAATTCCTTTGGTTTTGTTCCCTGCTTTAATAATATTAAAGCACTGTAAAGGGCTGTTATGAGCATGAAATCTTCTAGTAAAGTTAATCACAGCATACATGAAGTATCAAAGATTAGTCTTTTGTCTAAAATATGTGGATTTGATGCTCAAGGTTGTAACTTTTAAGAAGCTTTTAGCTTTTATTTCTAAGGCTACTCTAATTGGCATGGGGTGCTAACAATTTTAAACACACTAAGAATTGCTGAGTACACATGTACTTCTGTAAACAATACTGCAGATTCTGATCTCTTGTGTAGAGTTAATGATGAGTTCCATTTTTTGCATATCTATTTAATCCACTTACATAGTATTTAGTGTTCATTGTTCAGGAAGAACTTAGGGGTGTGGTTGATTTATCTGTTTCTTTGTTTTGTTTCTTTGTAAAGTTTTTCAAAGAGCCCTGTACTTTGATAATCGTGCAGTCACTTCTGTGAAGTCCTGCCCCGGACATAAAGTATTCCATACTGAAAGAAGGATTCCATACTGGACATTTTTTCCACAGTTGTCCTGATATGCAAGTTGAGAGGAGCTTCCTAAATACCCATTTGGAGTTATATAATGTTTCTCATAGTCATCATACTTAGCTTTCATCTTATGATTTGTCTGTTCTTTGCATGTGTCATAACATCTGAGTAGTTGTTTCAGTATCCTATGCCAGGAATCTCGGCCTTTCTCTTGAATAAATGAATGAATGCTAAGTTAATAAAACATGTATTTCTGTACTTCTGTCACACCTTTCATTTACCTATTTCAGAATGTTTTCAGATAGTGACTTGGGCTCTTGGCACTTGAGGTGGCAACGTAATTTACATACATATGGAATAGAGGAGGTTCAAAGCTGCAAAATCTCTGAACAGAGGTCACTCCAGCAGGAGTAAATTGGAACTTGCAAGGCTTGACTTTGTATTTTCTGTCCTAATATTGCCTTACTTGATGATCTGTGCCTAATTTTGGTAATCCATCTCATAGCTTGTATGAGGTGCTGAATTAATAGCAGCATGCTGTTTCTAAAAGCAAAGAAAGTACAAGATGTGAAAGCAAGTTCCCTGCTGCCCCAGCATGCTGGGGGGCAGGACACGGGGCTGCCTGCTGGCTTCCTTGGGGTTACAGAGAGCAGAGTGAGTTCTGTGCTTCATTATGTTACTGTGTTTGTGCACTTTCTCAGCCTCATGTGGTAGTGAGCCAGATTTGCTGGCCCTCAGGAGTAATTCTGATGCTGAAACTTGTGAGGAAGGGGCAAATTCACCAAGAGCAGTTTTGGGCCCATCAGACGTCCTGTGGCAAAGACGCTGAGTGCTTGTTGGCTCATAAGACCAAGTGATGGCTCGCTTGGACTGCCCTGGTTCAGGAGGAGATGCTGGAATGAATGATACACAATAGCTATTTCTGAATCAATGGGTAAAAGCTCTTAGGAGTGTGACTGCCGTCCTGGTCCTCCGCTTTCCCAGGGAAAGGTGGATTCAGTGTATCATTTGTCAGCTTGTTGCCAGCTCCTTCCTATTGGAAAACAGCGTGTGGAGCAGAGCTGGGGAAAGGATGAGTGAATCTCATGTATGAGGTCTGGGTGCTCTCCCTGGAGAGGGGAAATGCCACCAGTCCTTGTAGCTGAGTGTGCTCATTAAGAGCCCATGGGCACCAATTTGGGCATGAAGAGCTGACCAATTGGCTGCTGCGTTGGAGAGACATCTCTGTTCGGGGTAGATATTATGACACCCTCACTTGTTAAATCAAGGAAGCTGATGTCTCTTGCCAGAGTTCATCTTATATGAATTCTTGCTTTCTGTAATGGTGCAAATCTTGTCTTGATGGCACGGAATTCCCTAGCAAGTCTGCTTGACTGGAATGGTTGCAGTAGTATTAAGTTCCTTTTCTGGGAGGAGTGTGGGGGGTTTTTTTTGTTGTTGTTGTTCCTTTCTTCGAAGAGACTGATAAGAGCTAAGGTTCCAAAGCACAGGATTTAGGTAGGACTTGAAATGTATGACTCTAAAAGTAAAGAGTTGGAAAAAGTAAATAATTGGAAAGAGTGTCTAGAATGCATACTAGCATGACTTTGAAAACAAAGGTTTTGGTGTTTCAGGTTATTTTATCTTTTAAGGGCCTCAGTAATAGTCAGAAGTTTCCTGACATAGAGTTTTGGAAGCAAACTTGGATGGTGATATTGTGCATACAAATAGTGCCTTTGAACTTGTGTAAGTGGCCACTTCATGGCTTTAGCAATATGGACGTGTGAGAAAGTACCAATTTCAGGAACTGAAAGGACAGAAACAACTATGCTCTGCCTCCTTGTAATACAGGAATTTCTTTTACTGTTGCTATTTGTGTATATAGTGTATTTTAAAATATATAAGTATGTATCATATATATTCTTCATATATATTTTTGTATGCATTTATACATGTATTATACATAGTTGTTACAAATGTTCATATTTATATAAATGTATAACATATTTAAAACTCTGCTGTTAGAGTTCATTATATTACTGCATAGTCATTATTGTTATGTGCATGGGCTCTTCAGCTTGCACATCCTGATATGTTGGTTCTGCCATGCAAAAATGGGGAAAGTTTGTCATTTAAATGCAATTGTTATTTAAATAATAAATTGTTCTTAGTGCTGAAAGACAATGTTCTTAGATTTTCATTTGGCTGCATGCTGCAGTTGTTAGGGTGATTCGGATAAGGTCATTAGTGTGCTGGTCTTCTCTGGGTCTGGCTATGCTAGGATTAATAAATTGGGAAAACTGATTGTAGAAATCCCTACTTCGAGTGAAGAACAAATACTGACTTATTTGTAAAGAGGTATCAAGTTTTAGGTGTAATTTTCATCTGTTGGGCTTTTTTGATTACTGCTGCTTTGAGTTAAATTCTATTTAACGTGTTTTTGTTTTTCTTTCTTAGAGAGGAAGGGTTGGTATCCTTTAAATTAAATGAGTTGTAATGATTTATGAAGGGAAAAGATTTTCTAAATAGAAATGTAGTTAGTGGATTCTGCTGATCTTCTTTTCTTCATTTCAAGCTATTATCCTACCTATTTCTTGCAGCAGAAGCAATGGAAGAGATCATCAAAGCAATTGTTTAGAGGATGGAATGGGTTTGCTTCCTGTAAATTAGATTCTGTAACTAACTGAAAGCATCCCTGGTCTTTAACATAATACTGTCATTCTAAATATTGCAGATTTTTTTGAGATTAAATAATCTCTCCATTGTACCCATGCAAAAACTTACTTGGGTCCAGATGTCTTTTCATATCTAATCTGAAGAGAAATCTTCCAAAATACCTGTTACACTAAAGAGGAGAGCTTATATTGGGAAGGTTATATTGACTTGCCAGCACATTTTAAATTATCACTGTTTAGTGCTCACTGAGGATCTTACTTTGATTAACAATTAAGCATTTTCCACAGATAAGGGGAACAACCTTACCTGAGTGTAAAATTAATGCCAACTACCTGTCTAATGTTTAAGTGGAATAGTTTAGGTGGACATGCACATATATTTGGAAATTCCTTTTTTAACCTCTCTTCTGACTGTGTACTTGCAATTTTGTAGAAGACACTATCAATGCATTCTTCTTAAAGAAGAACAACTGTCATGTTAATTCTTAGATGTAGGAGCTGAATTGCATTTTTCCATGCCTGCTCTCATGTTTTTTTACTGTGGCTTAATGAACATGTAGTAAATTTATTCTGGCTATGAAGGGCCTTTAAAGAAGAGGAACAAAAACAGATTGCCTGGATTTCTTTTTCCCCCCACAACTAGAATAGTGCGTTCAATGGTGCTTTGCATTCAAACTGTTAGATTCAATACAAACAGCATATTAAAGGTTAGTTAATGCTGCAGAATCCCAGAAAAATGAAAAATGTTAGTTCCAGAAATACAGTTGTACTTTGTTTAAGGAGTTCTTAAAAAATATATTTTAACTTGATAATTCACAAGAGTTGAAGTATTTTGTGTAGTGAAGAGCACAATTATTTATTTCTCCCCTAAATCTCAAGACAATATTCTGTATTGTTCTGAAATCTATCAGGACCTATCTGCTTACAGAACATGGCAGTTTGAACAGGCACAAAGCATTGCCATCAAAACCCCTTGACAGGCGTGAGCAATATTTCCAGCTGGAATGAAGATCCCTGACACTTGGAAGAGTAAGAAATGTGTGGAGATACTAGTTCATGTTTTATGTAGTTTATTTTGAAGTCTCTCAGGAGTTCAGCTTTGAATTTGAATTTCATTTTGTTGAGGAGTCATCTTTAATTCAACTGAGGAGACACGAACCTGTAAAATTTTCTCTGGCAGTCAGCTCTGCAAAGTTGTCTGTATTTCTTTGTTCCTATTGACTACTGGGCTTTATGAAAAGATTTTTTTCTCATATTTGCAGGCATTTTTGTAATGATACATATATTAATGACATACAGGGACATTTAAGTGCATGCTTGTGTATGCACATGGATATATGGATGGATTTACATAAAAAGCCTTTATATTTAAATAAAAAATGAGCTCTTTCTTCATTCTGTGAAGAGGGTGAAAAAGAGGTGTGGACAGGTCTCTTCAGTAGTCCCATCTCTTCCTCCTGTCATGGTTTGTCTTGGGTTTAAGGTGGAAAATGATAAGAAAATGACTTTTTAAGTTGCCTTCCCTAGGAGCACTGCTCTGTAGTTTGCACACGCAGGCTGAGAAAGGTTTTTACTGAGACTTCAGTTGTTTGAAAACTCAGAACTGATAGAACTGAAATTCTGTTTATTGCCACCTTTATACATGTGCACTGCTCAGCTTCATCATTTTCAAGAACTGTGAGGTTTTAGACATTTTTTTAAGGCTGCTCAATATTCTTATAATACTTTGTTTTTGAAATAATGGTTTCTTTCTGTGCAAAGGATTATTACTAACTGCAATTGATGCAAGTCTTCAAACTAAGCTGGAGAAATCATCTAGAGGATGGGGAACAGTCAGAGTGAGTTTCATCTGCATCAAGTCAGTCATCAAGTTAGACTTTGAGCGAGGTCTCTTCAGAGATGGTCAAAAGAAACAGATGAGATGAATCATCCTCTGCAGGTGTTTGTTTTCTCTGACTGTGCAGAACGCTTAGGAAAACTGCCTCAGAGATCTTGCTTTTGACATATAGTCAGCTGACATGAATCCCACTTGCAGTGACTGCTTATTTAATACCAAAAACTCAAACTTTCTCATCGCTGGGAACTGTTAAGTTAGAGGAGGGATGGAAGGAAGTCCTCCAGGGCATTGCATGCTCTTCTTGCTGTTGGATTGTCCTTTTTCCTGTTTCTTTGTTACTTCCACCCTTTTTGTACTTTGGCCAGCAGCAATTCTGTTAAACTACATGAATGTGATTCCTCCTTAGAAACCAGGATACCTCCTATATGGATCCTCTTGAGGAGGAGGAGAAATAATAATATGTCATAAAGTGAATCAGGTCTATCATAAAGTATATCTGTAAAATAGATTATTTAAGAAGTTTTAGTTTTGATTTATCTGAGTTTTGTGATCTCTCTTATACACACACATGCATGCAGAAATTTCTATTAAAACAGGTTTTTGAAAGAAGACAACTAATAGAAAACAAAATTTTCATCAGTGTCATTAATGCCTGTTCAGTTTATTGAAATTGGAACAGACAGAGCCTGCAGAAATCCCTGTTGCTGGGATTATCTGATAGCAGCTGAGGTGTTGATAGCATATTGTGAGCTAGAATAAAGTAGTTCTTCAGCAAATTTCACACTGTCAAAAGAACACGGGAGCCAGATTTCTTGGCTTTATTCTGGACTTGTAAAAGAAGTGTTCCTTAGTGAATAGATGTTTTTCATATAACTTGACTCATCTTACCCTTCTTTCCTTTAAATTTATCTCCTAATTCATTATTTGGTTGGAGTGGAAAATACAGTTGTAATTCTGAAGGTGCTTGGAAGCAATGATGTCTTAAATCCTTACCTACAGTATTTCTCTGTCAGGAACAATGCTTTGCTGGATTCTAAGGAACTCAGGGTTTCTTCTGTATTCAGTAGAAGGAAGCTCCTTCAGATGGTGAGTCTGAATCCTCTGTTGGCCATGCAGTGAAATAAAATCTGTGAGTCAGGACATAAGTGTAGATACCCCTTGACAGAGCAGCCTTGGTCAGCTCCTGATGTCCAGCCAGGGTCAACCCACCATAACAAGGAATAAGAAAACCTGAAATTGATACAACAAGTAGCAAGGCTGATTTCTTATGGTGTTTTCTTGGCCTTTGTACCTTTATCTCAAGTTGGCAACAGTTGTAGACAGTGACATCGTGTGTTACGGTGAAGAATTTCACTTTTCCTTGGTACTCTCATCCTTCACAGGTCTTTTCTTTCATTGTTGTTATTATTATTAATAATAATATTTTATTTCGGTATCCATGAAATGCTAAGATTATCTGTATGCTTGCTTTGTCATGCTTTTTATTTGCCATGTGTACCTACATTTTACAGCTCACTAGTTATGCTTACTAACTATATGTCCTTGGAGAGAAGTTGCAGTACCAGTAAACAGTTTCTTTTACTGAGAAATTTTTGTTTATATTGTGTCCAGTAAATTAAGAAATGCCCTCTGAAAAAGAGTTGGTGGAAGTGGCTGGAAACCCGGAGGGGACTCCACAGGAAAAGAAGATTGCACTGTAAAGATGCTGATTGTGGCGATCTGTGGTAGATGTGTAGTGTAGTGCAAGGAATGGAAAGGTTGCCCCTATTTCTAGGAAAAAGAGGTAAATGGCAAATAAATGAAAGGCAAGATTGAAAAGCAGAATTTCTTAGTGAAAGGAAAAGGAGATACTTTAGGCCATTGTGTAGAACATGTTGCAGTCAGGGACATAAAAATATACAAACCAGTGTTTTGCTGTTAGTATAGTTTCTGAGATGATTCAGCATCTTGTAGGGTAAAGTAGAGGCCTGCATGTGTTAGCATTACCTAGTCACCAGCACTTGAAGGGCTCAGAAGTCAAATCTGATTTCAGGATATGAATGCCCCAGCAATGACCTCTGCTGATATTGCAGCTGTGGCAATGTGCTGCTGGCTCTGAGCACGCAGGGAGTAAGGTATTCAGCTCTTGGGTGCTGTTTTCTGCTTGAAGATCTTTTTCATTTCTCTTGGGGACAATGAATTAGGCTGTAGAAATCAAATCTGCCCAGGGCCTGTCAGTTAAGCCACACGAATCAGTCTGTGGGTGCATTGAAGAAAGAGACAAGGAGTGCTAGTTGGAAGAAAAACACTTTTTTTCGTACCATTGGTAGGAAAGGTGCTGGGCTGAATCACAGAGGCCTGCTTGTTTGGTAACTGTAATGTATCCTCTCTTTTTCTCTCCTTTGTTTTCATTTGTTTGTTCAGGTTGAATTTTCTTATCCTCCCCTAAAACCTGGAGAAGGACATGACAGCCACAGTTTACCAGAAGAATGGAAGTACTTGCCATTTCTTGCCTTACCCGATGGCGCTCACAACTATCAGGAAGGTAAGAAATGAGAGAGAAGAGTTGTGTGTACTTCTACTGCAACCCAAAGAAAAAACCTGATATCTGAACAGCTGACCAATGATTCTTTTTACTATTAGACTTCCTGCACTTTTTGTTTAAGTTGGAAAATACATTGGCAAGGATATGTTCTTTCAGAGTTTAGGTGAAAGTACATCATAAAGGTGTACCTCCTGTATCAAGAATTCAGATGTCAATAAAAACTTCAGGGTTACATATCAATTTTGCATAGTTCTAGCACAAAGCAAGGCTGCTGGCTTTCTCAGGTGTTCTTTGAAGGGTGCATAAACTCTTCTCCACCAATTTAGAGATTCTTAAAATGACCTACAAGTCATGGAAAGCCATGTCAGTATAATGGCAGGAGCTTTAAGTGTGTTTGTCGGCAGAATAAAGACAGAAATATCCATTTACCATACAGTCACCACCAAGTTCGCTTTGCTTTTTTTTTTAGTATTACATTTATTTCTTTACTAGCAGTTCTAGTCNTCTTTACTAGCAGTTCTATTCATCCCTGACATTTATGTTCGTGTCCAGTTGTTTCATCTTTTTTTCTGCTGAGCAGACAACAAGGAAGTCACTTTAAACAGCAAAATCACAGAAACCCTTTAATACTACTTTTAATTTGTTTTGTTTTTTAACTTGATATTCTTAGCTTCCTTATTGTCCAGCTTTTGAAGATCTCATTTAGAGACAAAGGAATTTTATCAAAATACTCTCTTTCCTAGCAGCAGTAAGGCTCATGATTTTTGCTGAATTATTAAATACATT
>WEKY01036531.1:2460-30965 GCA_013390045.1 Picathartes gymnocephalus
GCCGCCGGCTGCGCGGAGGCTCCTTTCAGAATAAGAGCGGTCGGGGAGGAGCGGGGCGGGGGCTGCCCCGCCGCCGGTCCGGCCCCCGCAGCTCCCGCGCTCCTCCTGCCGCCCCCAGCGCGGCCGGACCCCGCGGTGCTCTCCGGGGGTGGGGGGGTCGGGGCCCGAGTGGGCAAGGGTAGCTCAGGCTGCCCCTTCTTATGCAGCCGCCAACACCTGCCGTCTTCTCTGGTCCCCTGGGGATGCTACATTCTTCCCGGGATGCTGGAATCACAGAATCATGGAATGGTTTGGGTTGTAAGGATGTTAAAGATCATTCCGTTCCGGGCCTTCCCCTTCCTTACCCCCACGCCATGGAATTCAGGAAGAATTTTTTCAGGGAAAGGATTGTCAAGCATTGAAATGGACTACACAGGGAGGTGGTGGAGTCACCATCTCTAGAGGAGTTCACAAAGCACTTGCACGTGGCACTTACTGCCGTGGTCTAGTTGAAAATTGGTCATCTAGTTGATGATTGGTCAAAGGTTGGATTTGGTGATCTTGGAGGTTTTTTCCAGCCTAAGTGATTCTGTGATGCATTTCACTTAGATCAAGTTGCTTAAAGCCACATCCAACCTGACCTTGGGCACTTCCAGGGGTGGGGCAGTCACAGCTTCTTGGGATCCTCAAGTAGGATGGGTAGAAAACAGAACTTGTCCTTCAGAGTCTAGGATTCTCATGTGATGGTGTGAAGTGTGAGGGCTGGAGTCACCAGCCCCAATGTTCACCACGTTCATGAGATGGTCCAATGGGTGAGGAAGGGTCAGAATCTCTTCCTGGGGTAAGAAACCACAGCCACCACCTCTAGCCCCAACACTCCTTCTGGCACTGTTGGCAGGATCTCCTCAAGACCATCGTAGCGCTGTTGGTTCACAGCTGTCAATCAGAGATCAAGGGGCAGAACCAAAGGAGGTGAGGTCCCCTGAAAAGCCAGACCCATGCCATAAAGAGAGGTCTTCTTTAATGATGACACCTGATGGGATGAGCACGAGTCCACAGGCAGTTGTTCCTGAAAAATGCTTGTGGTTGCCCCCCAACAAAAGGTTGAAGGGCAGGGTACACAAAAATGTGCAGCTACTGCCACCACAGAGAACCAAGAGATTGGCAGATTTGAAAAATATAAGCCCTTTCTAGGCTGAAAAAAATGCATTTTTTTTTTCTGCCAGCAGCTCATTGTTTTCTGGAGAGCTTCTTTTCAGGGAACTGCAAAGATGAGTGCCATGAGAAAAGCAATATTCAGAACATGTGATAAGTAAGGGGCTGGGGAGCTGCAGCTGTGCCTATAGTGTCAACCTCTGACTCTTTACAGTTGTATCTGAGGACCTATGAGGCAGCAGCACCCTGTCAATATCCACAATCCACAATCTGAGTGCCACAATCAAACCCAGTGAGCAATCAGAGCCATGCCATGCGGAATGTCTGCTGTGTGCAGACCTCCTCAACCCATCCCTCCTTCCATCGTGTGGAACCTCTACATGATCTTGGTTGTATCATGAAGTTGCAAAAGGTAGAGCTTTGACTGACAGCAGCTGGAGCTGGTTCCACTGTTGCCCTCTTCGCACTCTCCCGTGCCACAAGAACTCCCTCTGAGCTGCTTCTGATGCCCAGTACCAAGCTCACCTCACCATGTCCAGGCTGGTATCTTCCAGACTGTGTGATCAATAACTAATCAGCTCTTTCCAGGCCCTGCACCACAAGCTGGTAGAAACTCTCCTCTTCTGAGCCTACATTCCAGTTGTATAGCAGAAACTATTGCCTTCAGGTGGTTAGCCAGACTCTTCCACTGGCCTGCCAGCCATCCACTTAATTTTCCTGTAAGCCTGTGAGGTGATAGGCCAAGTAGATTGCTTCTGACTCATTGCCAGCCATCATATATCCATGACAGCCTCTCTTCTTCAGGAAGCATCTGATTGTGCCAGAGCCATAGATAAGAATCATACCCACTTGATGTGGTCCATGCTAATGATAATCATAGGGGTTAGTACTGCAACCTATTCTAGGGCTTCAGCTAGTAACTACCAGCATTAATAATTCATAATGATTCTTTCATAGTCATGCTCTAGGTGTGATGCCCAAATCAGATGGTGACTTTACCCAAGAGTACTGTATTGCTGAGACACGAGGCTATGGGAAGTGAGGATGCCACTGTAAGGCAGGGGAAAGGTGTGATATTGAGAGGACATAGGTGGGAGGAGGTGTAATGTTGGTGAGTGGCCAGTGCTGCAGAACTGTGTACCCCTCAGGGTATTTACACTTGGCTTTACTCCTTTATTTAGAAGACACAGAAACAGACTACCAAGATGCTGCTGCGGCTGCTCACCATCTCCTACCAGGGAAAGACCCACTCTTAGAGTCCTGAACCTTCTTTGGCTCTCTGTCATCCTCTCCCTATCAGCCAGAGCTGCAGGAGCTGCATGATTTGTCTGAAAGAGTGCTGAGCCACTGGATAGCACAGACCTGACTGTGTGAAGGCTGAGCCCGATGGCAGTGTCCCCAGAAGCCTTTGGGTACTTTGGGCAGTCAAACCAAGGGGGTTGTAGGCAGACCACCCTGGGAAAGCAGCTCAGTTTTAATAAGTGAGCCTGGGTCTGCAGCCTTGCTGTGCTGTAGGATAGGTGGTCTAGCTGTAGGAGGCCAAACAGAGGTACTTCTCTGTCCTCCTTGCCTCAGGTTTGAGAATAAAGTTTCCAGCTCCTTCTCTTTGGATGAGAGGGTCTAGTCCACATACCAGAGGATATTTTCACAGCTTCTGAGGCTGTAGAGCAGGTTTCTTTCCAATGACTACTGCACGACACTGTATTCAAAGCAGGGTTCTTACTCCATGAGAGGATGTTGGCATCTTTGACCATGCTGAACATCTACAGTTTATTTATTTTGCTCTGATACCGTCTGGATTTATTGCCAGACCACTTGTAATGCAGGTGAGGCCAGCAGGCAGCAAACAGGTGCTAGTTTCGGCATTCTGTGGTGCCACATATGTTCCGTGATCCTACAGGAATTCTGCCCCTAAGCAAAGATGGGCACGTATCTCCTTACAGGGAAAAACTGGTACCAGGGTATTTCCTGACTCCAGCCTAACACGAAGAAGAGGATTGTGCAGAGCATCTGAAGGGGAAGGCCACCAGTGGGAGCACTGGAGCAGGACTGGGGATGTAGCTGTGCTGTCCAAGCCAGGCGGGTCTCTGGGATATGTGTTAGAGGTGAGCTGCTCGCGTTAGATGTATCCCCAGCTAACCAGCCCTGCATTGCCTGCTGAAGTACTCTCCTGTTATCCCAGATGATGCTATCGAGACAGGAGAAGGAAATGAAGAGACGGGAGATGTGGTTTGAAAGTGTCGCGGCACACTCCCTGTAAGTGCTCCCTGGATAGGAGATTGTTTGTCAAGGACACAGCGAAATTATCCACTTCCTTACAAATGATCCCCAGGGACCTCTGTCTATCCGTGCTTTGCCAGGGAACACTCTTCCCACCAGTGACCTACTCATAACAGATTTCTCCAAGAGTAGTTTCCAGTACTTCCCAGCTACTTTCCAGGTAAGAAACCTCTCTGGCACGGCACAGCACAGCAGTGAGCCTGCCCAGGTGTGTTCATTATGTGGAGGACATACTTGGACAGCAGGAAGTACTGGGATAATGTCCCCTGTTTAATCTTAAATCTGATATGTGGGGCCATATGGTGTTATTACAGTGGCATTAATTATATGTTTATGTGATCTTTTTCGGATAATAATTCAAGGATGTTTGATGAGCAGGTTCTCTAGCACACTTCCATAAATATCCCAAAGTTGCTTTCTTCATTCTTTTTAACACTATTTTCATCTTCATTCAACATGTTTTTGTGGCTGTGAATTACTTCCTCTAATTTCAATGCAAGACACTTCCTAAACTCTCTGAAGCCACTCATAATTCTAAGGAAAACCACAAAAATGGTGTTTTATCTCTTACACCAAGGCCTGAAAGCCAAGAAATTTTAAACTTCATGAAGCTGGAGACACAAATATCTGTCTTGGGCATTATGTTGTTAAAAGCCTGAAAGGGGTTTTCAAGTTGCTATATTTTCTCATTTCCCCATTAAATAGAGGGTCTTATCTATCTGTCTTGGTTCTCCTAAAGATACTTGCAGAAGCAACATCAAGAGGGGTCCTTGAAAAGGGATTTGTTCTCAGAATGCCTTTAATTCTGTAGACTTTTTCATTTTTCTTAATATCTCTAACTCAAGTGCCTGAGGCTTCTTTCTTTCCTTGAAGACGATCGCAGTTTCCCCCCCATCCCCCCGCCTGAATCTCAGAGGTGCTCTTCAGCAGGTCAGAATTAAGAAAACTTATCTTTTTTTGACAGCTTGATTTTTAAAAGTTTAAATTAACTTGTGAAGACTATAATTCTTCTCATCTTTCTATACCAGAAAACAGCCCAGGAGGATTGGGGGGGACTTCCTAGGAGGACATTTTCGTGGGGAAACAGAGCAGCTTCTAGATTGCAGACCAAGCCCTCGGAGGGGTCTCTGGCAATGGTTTTCCTGCCTCGTGGGCCACAGGAGGTAGCTCGGCTGTGCGTGGCCAGGCTGGGGCACCCCCGGGACACGTCCGGGACACCCCCGGGGCACCCCCGAGTCCGTGTCGGCGGAGCGAGGCCGCGTCGCTCGGCAGCAGAGGGCAGCAGAGGCGGCAGCGCCGGGACCTGGTCCGGTGCCAGGCTGTTCGCAGTCCGGCTTTCTATTCCCCGCTCCTGCCTCCCTCGCTCCCTCCTCCTCCTCCTCCTCCTCCCCGCCCCGTCCCGCCCGCCCCCGGCTCCCCGCCGGACGCCGCTCCGAGCTCCGCCGGGCTGCACGGGCAGGGGCGAGCGCACGGACATGTGAGTCGGGGCTCCGGGGAGGGGGCACAGCCTTGCGGGGGGCGGCCGGGGGGTTAGACCTTTCCAGGGAGGAGAAGAGCTCAACGGGGCTAAGCTGCTCTTCTGGGCAGTGAGCTTGTTTCAGAGGAACACAGAGGGCAAGAGGGGAGATGCGCAGAATAAGAGGTAAAAAATGTGAGTGGGAACTTTTGGAGGACAGAGATGGAGGCATGACTGGGTAGAGGGCTGCCCAGGAGACACTAGCAGGGTTGCTCCACAGCAAACCGAGCTTGAGCTCTTCAGATCCTCGCCAAGGATCCTAAACTAGTGATAATCCGAAACAACTTGCTGGCCCGGGGCCAAGGGGGATCAAACTTCTCTTGGTTCCATAAGAATCCGCCCTACAACTTCTGGGAACATGCAGACCTTACTCTGGGGCTTCACCCAAGCTCCTTCACACTGCTTCCAGGGTTGATGAATTTCTCTGTAGAGGCTACTACAATGGCTTGCTAGAACCTTGTTAGTGCTGGTATCTTCATTTCAGCTGCCCTTCTTGTTCCTGAGAGATCCAAGCCAGGAGCTGTTCCTGCAACTAGGCCTCCTGTGTTTGCATTCCTTTAGACACTGCACCAGTCAGTTGTGAAGTCTCCCCTGATTTTGAATGACCTAATTTTGTGCAATGTCATAGTTTATTTGTCATGTTCACAGGCATGTTCCTAGTCTCCCATGGGCCCTCCTCTTTCTTGGAGTGATCGGTTCCAGTCCGGTCCGAAGAGGGTCTCCCCTTTTTGGGGAGGTCAGAACCCCCAATTATCCCAAGCCATATCCCAACAATAACATCAGCAGCTGGGATATTCAGGTCCCAAAAGGCTATGTGGTGAAGCTGACCTTCAAATACTTTGACCTGGAGCCATCAGAGTCCTGCTTCTATGACTATGTTAAGGTACGTGCATAGATACCTGGGCCAAGGGGTGCCTGGAGATGGGAATCCAGTGGCTACCACGTGCAATGGCTCTTCATCCCCCAGGCCTCCTCCGATGGTTCCCACGAAGGACAGGGAAGGAGTTAAAGATAGAAATGGGAGGAGCAAGCACTGACAGCTCGTGGTTGGGTAATATCAATGCATGGAGCAAGCTCAATCTTATGAGGCTACACTGATTTCACCTTACCTTTGACAGATCAAAGCAGACAAGAAGGACTTGGGCCGATATTGTGGCCGGCTTGGGTCAACCACAGGCAATCACCCAGGAGGAAAGGAGTTTGCATCTAAGGGGAACAAGATGCACCTAGAATTTCGCTCTGACTTCTCCAATGAAGACAATGGCACAGTGATTCCCTACAGGGGCTTCCTGG
This sequence comes from Picathartes gymnocephalus, assembly GCA_013390045.1. Taxonomy (NCBI): domain Eukaryota; kingdom Metazoa; phylum Chordata; class Aves; order Passeriformes; family Picathartidae; genus Picathartes; species Picathartes gymnocephalus. The sequence goes on from WEKY01036531.1 coordinate 8,684, forward strand.
CGTATTACAAAGCTGTGGGTGAGTAGGAAATACCCTCAGTATGCGGAAGGAAAATCCTGTGTGGTTCCAACCAATTTTCCTCTTTGCCAAGCAAATAAAGTGAAGCTTTAGGCAAGGATATGTATCTCTAAGTACTTTCAGTGTAGTGCAGGGAGGTTTAACACTTTCCTCCCCTTGCCCCTTCACTTCCTGTGCCTTCAGATCTGGATGAGTGTGACCCTAACAATGCTGCCGAGAATGATGAAAGGCCTCAGTGCCAGCACTTCTGTCACAACTATGTGGGTGGCTACTTCTGTTCTTGCCGGATTGGCTACCAGCTTCAGAGTGACCACCACTCCTGCAAAGGTAAAGAGAAGTTTTAGAAGATCAGGGGGTTCCAGAGAAAGAGCCCTTTGTACAGGAAGGGTGGGAGAAGTGACTTTGAAAGCAGATGACGGGGCTGCAGAAGGCACAGCCGCACGATGTGACCTCTACTTTCTTGCTCTTCACCAGTGGAGTGCAGCAGTGAGTTGTTCACAGAGGCCTCTGGGTACGTGAGCAGCCCTGAGTACCCCCAGCCCTATCCCGAATACCTCCGGTGTAACTACAGCATTCGGCTGCAGAAGGGCCTGTCTATCATCCTCAAGTTTTTGGAACCCTTTGAGATTGATGATCACCAGAAAGTCCACTGTCCTTATGACCAGCTCAAGGTATTGAGATAGCAAACTCTCCTCCCAGCCCTGCAGCCAGACCTGGACAGGAATCATGGGGACAGCACTATTCAGATGAGAAATATGGGATCAGTACAAGCAAAATGCCCCAGCACAAAGGACTGAGCCCCTGTCTCTCCCTCAGTGCATTTAATTACCACTGTCCTGAGGTCAGAGGCTCTGAGTCATAGGCCCCTGTGAGTGAAGAAAAATAATCCCATCCTTCTTCCAGTTTAATCTCCGTTTGATTTAAACTCAGGGGTTGATAGCTCTGGTTCCCAGATCAGGGAGAATCAGAGACTGACCTGTGGCTGGAGGATCACTGACCTGTGGTTTTGATTCTGTAGTCCGTTGTTCTCATCTGTCAATGCAGGCATCAGCAAAGGTGAATCAGACAACCAGCCCTATTCACCATGACAGGCACTCTAGTAAACTTGGTCTGGATTGAAACAGGCATACTGAGGCAGAGAGGCATGTGTGTTTCTGTCCCTGTGATATATGTTTTCATCATCAGATCCAAGCACGAGGGAGAGAGATTGGTGAATTCTGTGGCAGGGAATCACCTGGCATCATTGAAACCAACAGCAATGAGGTGGACATACTCTTCCTCACCGATGAGTCGGGATTCAGCCGTGGCTGGAAGATCCACTACACATCAGAGAGTAAGAGATTCCTCCCCCAGAGGACACTACAGCCTCCTGACACGGTTTGCTAATCCCAGGCTAATCTATCCCACTCTCTAACAGAAATACGGTGCCCACAGCCTGTCCCACGGGATCCGTTTACCATCATCAGAGACCTGCAGCCTGTGTATCAATTTCAGGACTATTTTGTTGTCAGCTGCAAGACTGGGTATAACCTGATGGAGGTGAGATCCCTTCTCCACTCCCTTGAGCCATGTTATTTTTTTGTCTTCAGTTTGTGTCTTTCACCTTTCTGTTAAACTTCCTTTGAAGATTTCACTCTTGGCAACCTCTTGTAATTTCTGTTTCTTCTTTGCTTCTCTCAGTGGTTTATCTTTTCCTAGCTCTCTTCCTTATGCAGTTACTCTTTCATGAAGCCCTGGTAGAAGGCAAAAGACAAAGATCACAGGAAAAGTTGGTAAACAAGAATGCCTCTTTGGAAGGATACGAAATCAGACTCAAAGCAGAAAATGTTACCTGCCTCCCTTGCCATCCTATTGCCAGCCAGGGCTGGGTAGCACCTCTGACTTGTCATACTTTTATAGCTGCTGGCGGCTGGCATCTGGGCCTGCTATGAGGAATGTGTAGCCAGTGGCAAATACAGGATAGATGGAAGGCAGGAGGAGACAGCAACTGGAACAGACTGTGGAGGGGCAAATATTGAGCAGCAGTGAGAAGATGGACACATAGAATAATATTTTAATGTGGGGAAGGAATGAAAGGCTCTTTACAACCAATAGATGTTTTTCTCTCCCATGTAGGGCAATCAAAAGCTGGTGTCCTTCACGGCTGTCTGCCAGGCTGATGGCACATGGCATCAACCCATGCCCCGCTGTGAAAGTGAGTGATCTGAGACTGGGGATAACATCCCCTCCTGTGGCTTTCCTCCTCCAGGAATGTGGGAAGTTTGGCCTCTTTGACTCAATTGGTCTGTGCCATAGCCTCATGGATATGCTGTCTGGAAGGACCTTTGGTGGCCCACCGTGGATTCACATTTTCCTGCTTGCAAAAATTCAAATGTTTTTCCTCCCTTAAAAAAATGCACAAAATATCACTCAAAAATTGCTATGATGTTGCAACATCTAAAAGCAAAAGATCCTCATCTGGTATCTATTTTCGAACAACCTCTCTTTGCCCAGTGTCCTAACTGAACTGTCGTTCACATCGTGGCCCCAATGCCCAGACTTACAGTCAGTCTGTCTTTGATTCATGTCTTCTTTTTTTTTTTCTTTCTTGTAGTTGTGAACTGTGGCAGCCCTAAAAACCTGACCAATGGTGTATTCAGCTACATTAATGAATCTGCAAACAACGAGTACCAGTCAGTGATCTCATACCGGTGCAATGAGCCCTATTACCACATCGTCACTGGAACGGGTGGTGGTGAGTCCTAATCCCACACAGACACCAAAATCTGTGCCTGGAAAGCCCTCTCACATTTCCAATAAGAATTGTCTCTTCTCCCCAGCCTTAGGGCTCATGCTTTCCTCCTGTGGAGACTCTCCAGTCTTTCCTTATCCCTGCAGCATACCCCTGGAGTTTTCTTGTCTCAGCCTATTCCCACCCTGCTTCATTCCCAGAGTACATCACATCCCTCTTCCATGCTCCCCTTAACTTTTGCAGAAGGTCTTATTCTCTCAGCTGTAATCATGGTTCATTCTTTTCTCATGGATTTCATTCTTTCATTGAAATCTGAGGCATGGTGTCTGGAAATCACCAAAATTCACAAAACTAACGGCATCAGTCCAAGTTGCTACAGATGCAAGTAAATAAACACACTGTCTGCTCCACTGTAATGCTGATAATCTCTTCGGAATATTGTTCAGCTGCAGAGATCTCTAAGAGCTAAATAACATACTTACAGAAAAATCTATTTTAATACAGCATGTCAGAAAAATTAAGTCATCATTCAAAACCATTCACATGCCTTCTTTTTACACCCAAGGCATTATTTGATGATGCTGGACCTTTGATTCCAAAAACAGCATAAGGAGTTCATGATTTCCTTGCCTTGGCTGCTCATTTAGCCTCCACAAGAAAAAAAAAATTTCAATCTGAATCAGTTTCTGGATACAGTTACCAGTCTGGACAGACGGTTGTGCTGCATGCTGGAGAGAGGTGACATGCTACTAAAGTTGGTACTGATGTTCAGTTTGGCTATTCTTGCATCTAAGTTTGACTCCTTCATGTAGAGTCATAGCTCAGTCTCATCAGAAAAAAAATCAGGAGCAAGTATATATCAGCTCCAGCCAAATTCTGATGGGGAGTCATCATAATTTAGTCAATTTTGAAAGAGAACAGCAAACACTTTCTTAGAAGCATTTACTTCAGTGCTAAGAAAAATTGTATAAAAATTGTTTTTAGTTACCAGCACAAACTTTCTAAGAAAAGCAAGAGTGTTGGAGGTAGTGGAGTTTGTGTTGAGAGGTGATGTGTGAGTTTAGCTGACCTGCAAGTTAGGCTCAGAAATAGATACTGAGCACGTACAGTAACTGACTCATCTGGTTCCCATTTCTGGGACAAACCACCTTGTCCTACTCTCCGCAAACTACTGACACCAGAAGCTTGAATCTAAAATCCATGCTTTCACTACTCCTCTCTCTTATTTGGACTAAATAAGGTCAAACAGTGCTCTGTACACCTGTGGACTCTGAACATAAGACTTCACACAGAGGGTTCTTCAAGCTTTTCTTCTACAGTGCCTGAGCTTTACTGCTCCCCTGGAACTGAGGTTCTTCAAGATGCACAGACAGAAACATTCCATACCCTACCACAGGCAGCTTTCCTCAGGAAAGAGTGCGTTGGGATGGAAGGGATGAGGAACCTCATGAAAATATTCTATTCTATTCTATTCTCTTCTATTCTATTCTATTCTCTTCTATTCTATTCTATTCTCTTCTATTCTATTCTATTCTCTTCTATTCTATTCTATTCTCTTCTATTCTATTCTATTCTCTTCTATTCTATTCTATTCTATCCTATCCTATCCTATTCTATCCTATTCTGTTCCATTCCGTTCCGTTCCGTTCTCTTTTCCCACCCCATGCCTGCAGGCCTGGGTCTCATTCCCTTTGTCTCATCCTACAGACAGATTCACCTGTTCTCCTGAGGGAACCTGGCTGGATCAAGATGGCCAGAAGAGAATTCCATCCTGCTTGCCAGGTCAGTAAAAACTCTGATTTTGTCTGGTATTTTCTGACTCATGCTCACAATCAGTACAAAACTGGGACAAGATGCAGAGAGGGGAGTGAGGATAGTGGTATCAGTGAGGGATGTCAGGGAAGACTATCCAGAAAGGCAAAATAAAGTGAAATCAAACAGTGATGGTGAGGAAAGAGAGGGAAAAGCCAGGACAACAGAGGATGTCATGTTCATGTGTTTCTCCACAGTGTGTGGGAAGCCGGTCCATCCTGTTGTTGAAGTCCAGCGGATCTTGGGTGGCAAATCAGCAGGGAGAGGCAATTTTCCTTGGCAGGCTCTGACTGGCATCAATGGACGAGGGGGTGGTGCACTCCTGGGCGATCGCTGGATCCTGACGGCTGCCCACACCATCTTCCCCAAAGGAGGGGTACGGAACAACGCGAGCCTGGAGCAGCTGGCAGAGGAGGCTGACATTTTCCTCGGCCACACCAACGTAGACGAGCTCCACAAGATGGGCAACCACCCTGTACGTCGGATCTTTATCCATCCAGATTTCAACCCTAAAGATGAGCACAACTTCAACGGGGACATAGCCCTGCTGGAGCTGAAAAACCCAGTCACCCTGGGCCCTACACTACTGCCCATCTGTCTCCCAGATACCACCAACACCTCATTCTACACGCATGGACACATGGGCTATGTGAGTGGCTTTGGGGTGGATAAAAACCGCATCTCAAGCGATTTGAAGTACGTGAGCCTACCAGCAGTTGCTCGAGAGAAGTGCCAGAGTTGGCTGAACAGTAATAAGAAAGGTATCCCAATGGTTTTCTCTGAGAATATGTTCTGTGCTGGCTTCCTTGAAGGCAAGCAGGATACCTGCCAGGGGGATAGTGGGAGTGTCTTCACGGTGTTAGACAGGGAAAGTGGTCACTGGGTGGCTACCGGCATAGTTTCCTGGGGAATTGGCTGTGCCACAGGCTATGGCTTCTACACCAAGATCCTCAGCTATGTGGACTGGATCAATGGGATAATAAAGGAGGACAGGCACTAGATATTGCTGTCCCGCTAACAGAGGCACCATTAGCATATCCATTTCCAGACACAGCAAATCATAGCCAAAGCTTTTGATGATGTCCCAAAGGCTTTTCAAACACGCAAAGCATGTAACCTTCATCACGAACACTTCTGAAAGCTGCCATGCTGTTTGATTGTACCATGGGCAGCTTGCGGGACGCCTTTGTGGATGCTCTGGTTCATACAAATCTTATAACCGGATGAAGCCTTAATTGTATCAGTAAATCTCATGACAGCAAACATGTTATGGTTTGAAATGCTGATGATATCCTGAGACTACTGCAGTTTACTTTTGTACTCTCTTTTGTGGGAAGGTTGCAGGGAAGAAGACTTTCTTGAAGGATGGGGTGGTTTCTGCTGAGTACAGTGTGCGTAAGCCCATTGGCATCAGTGAGATTCTGTGAATATTAAAATACTTGCTGGATAAACCAGGTGTTTTATGGGTTTTTGTGTTTTTAACAACAACTGAATATTGCTCAACACTGAAAGCAACTTATGGACTTTATATAGGAATTGCTTTACCTACCACTAAAGTGTTTCCAGTTCTGCAATGACCTGTGGCTGCTGCTCATCTGTCCCGAAATTACCATTAGATTACCTGGTGTGAAGCCCCAGGTTTGCCTCAAGGGAGGCAAAAATAACTTGCGTGTTTGATGCCACATTCCAAAAACAGGGAAGACAACAACGAATCTAATGGAGAAGAGAGCCCAGGAAACTTTACCGATCAGAAGTTGAGGATGGATTTTTATATATATATATTATATGAAATAAAGCTTTAACTGCAGGACAGCAGCTCTAAAATGATGCTGACTCAGAGAAAAGCTGGCCTCTTTTGTGTTGTGGATATTCTCTGGGGTTGTCTTCTTGACTAGTTTTGCTACTACAAAATAACCTGCTGTGCTCTTATGAGTCACTGAGAGAAACAAGATATAAGATCCTTGGTTACTAGTCCAACAATCCAATGTTTTGCTTGTTGCACAAAACTGAAGGTGCTTGAGCTGAGTGCAGGATTCCATGTGAAATCTCCCAAGAGCTGTACACATTCTCCTCACCATTTCCTAAACTCCCAGTAAAACTCAGGCTGGAAGAATATGTCTCTGTCCAATCTACTGCTGACAGTGGGGCTAACTTCAGAGCTTCAGGGCCCTTCCTGGGCAAGTTATCAAGAGATATAGGGACAGAGATTCCCCAGTCTGTTGTGGCATTTGTTCCAGTGCTGACCCACATGCTAGGAAAAAGCCCAACAGTAAATTTAGGTATCTGAATACAGCAGTTAGATCACACTCTTAGCTTCCTCCTCTTCAAACTGAACAAACTCATTCTTTCCATACATGCCATCTGTACCAGTTCCCTGATCATCTCAGTGGAAGGATGTCTGTGAGTGATACAGGACTGTCTGGAGCAGAAAATACCCCTAACACAGGTCAGGTAATACTCCTTCCCTAAATCAAGAGAAGGTAGTGTTTTGGAAGAAAAATCAAACTTTATTTCTTTTTTAGCTCAATAAAATTTGAAAAAAACAAAGCCTGAGGACAGGTGAATGAAATAATTTTGAAGATGTCTGTTCTCTTCAGCTTAATTCAGAAGTCTGAAGTCCTCATTGCTGGTAATGGTTGATCAGTGAGATGTAACTATCTCAGAAGAACTTCATGAAGACTCTTAGGTAGAGAGGTGAGGTATTACAAGTTCCAGCTTGACGAAAGCTGGCAGGGTCAGAATATGATTAGACTCTTGATTAAGGGAGTTTCAAGGAGAACTAGGTCTAGTCTGAGAAGAAGAAAGGCATTACAGACACAACAGCACATTGCACAAAAGGCAGTTTAGACATTCTTTAATGCTGTTAGATATTCTGAACATACAGGAAATACATAAATCAGAAACTAGGCTCTGAACCTTCTCTGTGAACCAACAATTATTCTCTCTATTCTTCCTTGAAAGAAGAAAATTCTCCCTGTCAGGTTTCAATGGGGCACAGCTAGGTATTCTCCAAGTGGGAAAAAATAGGATAGAAAAAAATGAAAGGAAGCAGAAGGAGAGTCTCTTTATTCAGAATAATGTCTTCCTTTCACGCTACTATGAGTGGAAGAAAGGGAATTTCTCTTCCCAGACATGATGACAGTGGGACAAACAGATCCATACTCCTGACTCTCCACTCAGCATAGACATGATGAGTTAAAATGTGTTATATATTGCCCACTATATACAAAGAGCGAACAGTGTCACAGCCAGCTCAAACATGCAGCCACCACATCTAGAAAGGGTGACTGTGCTGAAAGGAGAAACAGCTATTTCTGCCAAGCTTCCTCATCCTCGTGCTCGCTTATGGTCTCTCTGATCCAGTCCAAGTAACGCACCACCTTGGTGTAAAGACCAAAGGTGCCACACTTTGGTCCCCAGGAGATGAGCCCCGCAACATAGTACCGGGTGGCATTCAGAGGATCCTGGATGGCATAGGCTCCACCACTGTCCCCCTGACAGCTGTCCTTGCCACCACCAGCACAGATCATATTGTCGGTGAATATGTAAACCACAGAATCATCAGAGTCGTCTGGTCTCACAGATCGGCATTTGTCCATGTTCACCACGGGAATCTGGGCCTTCCAAAGGTCAGCAGGGAGTCTTCCTCTCTCTCTCCGGCCCCATCCAGCTATGTAGCCCAGAGTCCCTTCTTGCAGCTCATACTCAGGTGATTTACCAGGAAGACAGATGGGTGAGATGTTTGGACCCATCTTCACGGCATCCCTCAGCTTCAGTAGTGCAATATCATTATCAAAATCGATCCTGGTTTCTGTGGGTTCCTCCTTCCAGCCAGGATGGATGAATGAAGCTTCTGGGATCAGCTTTTCAGCTTCCCACTTCAGCGATTCTCTACGAACATCAATTACCCCAGCATACATGGTGGGCTTATCATATCCCTCCAGCACATGAGCTGCAGTCATCACCCATCTGTCAGAGATGAGCACACCACTTGCTCTGGGGTCATTGAAATACACCTGCCAGGGAAAGTTGCCCTTTTCTGCACGGGTGCCTCCAAAAATCCTTCCCGTGTCTTGGATGGGATTACTAGGCACCCCACAGACTAGAAAGAAAAGAAAAAAGGAGGAATCAGATGGGAGAACTAGCAGTTACAAACAAGGGGTTCTCTGGTACTGCTAAAAAGCCCATAGTCCCCTCCTTCCTGTGTCCTCTAAATAAGTTTTGAATCTGAGTTTAATATAAACCATGTTTATATTCTATGCCACAGATCTTGCAATTAGTATTTACAGAGAAATCAAAGAAAATTCTAGAAAAAAATACTATCAACACTCAATTTAGACTTAAAATGCTTATTCTCAAATTCAGTTTTCTGGAAAGCAGTTGTCACCCCAAAGGTGTTAGGTATGTCAAAACTCACAATTTAATTGCGTTATAGTTCGCATGTTTCCTTTCCTGAATTACACTCCTTAGATGAAAGGATTGTCTTTGAAGAATTACTTGTCTGAGTTCTTAGAAATATGACACTGCTCTTTAAATTTTAATTTTTCTTTTTTTTGTGAACTCCAGATAGTCTCAGGTTAAGAGTTCAGGTTTGTCACTGATGTTTTATCATTTTTCCTCTCCATTCTATTAGTATGTAAAATCTTAAGCAGTGAGGGACCTTATCTGTGGGTCTTCTGGGTGAAGAGATGCTCCATGTTTTTTTAGCAAAATGTTCAGCAACATTTAGCAGAATGTTAATGATAAGGACATAAATAAGACTGGTCATTCTGACATAGCTAGGAAATAGATTTCTTACCACACTGCCTTGTTTGCATTGAATCCTTAGTCAGAAAATCAGAGATTAAGGAACTATAGCCAGCAGATAGCCTCTAATTTGCATGAAGCAGAATTTGTTAAAGAATTTCACATAATCATAGGAAGATTTAGGCTGGAGGGTACCTCTCAGTGCCTTTAGTTCAACCTGTTCCTCCCTAACTGCCCTTCCCCCTGCCCTCCTAATTCCAAAGCCAGGTTTCTCAGGGTCTTTGACAGGTAATTTCTGCTCATCTCCCAGGGTGGTGATTAGCCAGCCTCTCCGGACAGCAGTTCCAGTGCTCTGGGGGAGCATTTTTCCTTAGATACAATCAGAATTTCCTTTGTTGCAACTCGAGCCTGTCACTGCCTTTTATTGCTCTGTCCCACTGAGAAGAATATGGCTTCATATTTTTTGTAGCCTCCTCTTGTGTAGTAAATTCCCTGAGCTTTATCTTACAATTTGCCTTTTTCACTGTGTATTTGTATAATTCAAGTCACTGTCCGAGCTGTTACTGAACTTTTAAGAGAGTTGAATCTCCTCCACCTGGACCTTGTACTTTGCCAGTGAGGATCTGGGGCTTTGAAGGAATGAACAGGCATCCTGTACAACTAGGCCAAGTCATGCTGCCTCCTCTAAGAGGGTAAACTGAACAGTAAATAGGTTTTCCAGTTCTCTCTATCAGCTGGAAGTTAAGAAAAGAAAAATACCGAGATGAAAGAAGTGTTCTTCATATGCTGCATGCACATAATGTTTTTGATAGTACCTGGTACACATTTTGGTAGCTTTGTTCCCATCTCTTCATTGACCCATTCTCCACTGGCTGAGCACTGATATATCACTTGGAAAACGAGAGAAAAGAGTTCCATAAGGATGCAGTCAAGATGAACACAGGGTAAATAACACTGCTCTATATGATATATCAACCTTCTTATTTCCAAAGCAAGCACAGCTTGGTAAACATTGCTGTTATCTCACTACCAGGGTGCCTCTATCCCTTTTTGGGAGAAACCTCATGTAACAGACTTCTTAAGTCCTTTACTTTTCCACCAGAACTCTGTGCTACGTGTGACAAAAACCTCCATGATTCACTCACAAGGCAAATGCAGAGAGGATTTGCTAATGCATTTAATGTCTACAGCCCAGGCATTGTTAGAGTGTATTAAACACAGAGGCAACAAAAAACTACTGCCTGCACCCGCACACCAGTCTTGACCTGATGGGGTAAAATTCCAGCCCCATGACATGCCAGAACCATTTCTTAGGCCCTTAACCAAAGGAATATGACTGTGTAGCAGAGGCAGTGCTCACCATCCCCTTTGTTTCCTAGGGTGTAGTAGGGTGCCTCACACTGATACCGGACAGCAGCTGTGTACAGAGGCTCGTGCAGTTCAGAGACATATGAGGCTTGGGCATTGTCAACAGGAGGGGGATCGCCACAGTTCACAGCTGTAGAGAAGAAGCAAAAAGGATCAAATACAACCCAAGGGGCACCCTCACTCAAGAGTATGATTATTTTGTATGGCAGGGAACCACTCAGCTTCTCTAATCCCTGTACAGTCATGGGGGCTCACTTTCTCTGTCCCTTCAGCACACTCATATCCCAGTCTGTCAGCATTCTCCTAATCTGGAGATACAGTGGATCTAGAGCCTAAACACTCCATTCCAGTTCCCTTCCCACAACACAGACACAGGTCACTTACGAACACAACTCAAATGGGAGTTGCTCCATTCACCATTTTCTTGACAGTCGGAGAGAAAACTCGTGATGCTATCTCGTTGCTAGGAAAAAGAACACGTGATCCATGTAAGTCTCTGGACATGAAATACATCTGACACAGGTGCTCCAGTGGAGGGGCCTCAAAATACTGCAGTGGTTGGAAGAGGTTTCCTCTCTTTTCCTACTGCTGTGTGGAAAACTTTGAGTTCCCAAAGGTACTCAGGACCCATGATGGGAATGGCCTCAAGATGTTGCTAAGTGGGCCAGAGAGGACATACGCTTTTTTATTCCACTTACCGTCACAATTTCGTAGCCTGCCACACAGGTCACCTTGACGATGTCCTTTAAGATATACCTGTCCTTCTTTGGGTCAAGAACAGAGTTGGGGATGACACTCATGGGACAGGTTACAGCTTTGAAAAGATAGGTGGGAATCAGTGATGAACTGGTTCAAGATTTACTCTCCTTCCAGCTCCCAATTTCTTTCTCCCCAGTGATTTCTTCCCCCTGGTAAGTAGGCGTGCTCTTATTCAATACCAGCAGCTGTGAACATGTTAACATGCTGTTGTGCCATGAATGTGACCTGGGACAAACCCTGTCCCTAGCTCAGCAGTAGAGTGAACACATTCCCAAGCGTTTACTCACGGTCCCCATAGTAGCGTATTTTCCAGCCTTTGTGTTGCGTGCCATGGTCTGTCTGGAAGATTATGTCAAGAATGTTGTTCCTGGTTTTGATTTCAGGAGGACCTGGGAATTTGCTGCCACAGTAGGGACCAAAACGCTGTTTTCCAGAGACAATCTGGGGAAATACCAAATGAGAATAACTGAGAAATACCAAATGTATTGAGAGAGCTATTAAAATACGCACTCAATATATACATATTCAAATTAATTACCACAAGCTTCAAAAGGCAACATAATTGAAAATAAAGCTAAGCAGTCCCAAAACATTCTGAATATGAAGAGATTGATGGGAGATTCAGAGCACCCTGACCCCTAAGCTCCCTAAGCTGCACACCTACTGTTAAGCTGTCGTGGCAGGTGCCCTTGGAGTCGGCTGGTTCCACATCGAAGTCCTCGCTGTGTATGGTCAGCACCACGAAGTAGCCTGGGCTCAGAGCCACTCGGTAGTCACACCGAGAGTTCTCCGGGTACAGGTTGGGATAGTTGGGGCTGGCAATCTCCCCTGTTGGCTCAGTGAAGACATTTCCACTGCAGTTCACTAGGATTAAGGAGGGAACACGAGTAGGATTCCGAAAGGAAATGTGTGCACCTGACAAGTTCTCCCTCTTCCACCACATCCCCAGTCTGCCCAGCTACCTGCAATAACCGTGTCTCAACATTGCATCTTCCCAAGAAACTAAAGCCAGGCCCACTCTCTATCCAGTTAGCCAGGGACTTTTACCCTCCACCTGTGATTTAGGCTTCCTTTCCTTATGCTCATATTATACTCCTTTCAACATGCACTGTTTGTGATCTTGCAATTTTTTGATTCAAGCCAAGCAGGCCCTTGACAATTTTTGTGTCTTTATGGAACTTCCCTGTTTTGTCAGAGATTTAAAGTTTCACAGATAGCAGTATGCTAAGAAGGGTCTTCATCACAATCTTTAAAGAGTGTCATTTAATAGTTTCATAATTCTCTTGACATAGAAATAAAAATAAAATTGTTAAGAATATGTTAATAGAAATTCCCCAAACCACTGTCTACTGCAGTTCAGATTTGCACTGTTTTTTCCCCCAAAATATACCAGTCAAAATGGCTGAGAGGGTTGATAAAGTCTTCCAAGTGTAATATCTCACTTGGCCTAAATTGCTGGTGACCACAGCCCATGCACATCTCTTACCTCCACAAGTTTTGTTATCTTCATAGAGGAAATAATCTGGTGGACAGCTACAGAAGTAACCTCCAATATAATTATTACAGTAATGACTGCAGGGTTCATCCACAAAATCCATGCACTCATCCAAGTCTGCAAGTGTGAAAAGATTAATCAGCCAAATTAGGAGGGGGCCCTGAGGGCAGGAGAAATTGAAGTAAACACTAGTGGACAGAAAGGAAAAGGCATGTCTAAGACAGTATTTGTATGGGCCATTCTGGAATGCAGTTCTGTCTGCTGGAATCTCTTTAAATAAGGCATTTCTGTAAGGAAAACCCTTCTGTCAGCTTTTCTCCCAGCCTGGACACTACAGAGATTCAGAGCAGACTGTTTTAACCTTACCCACAGCAATGTAGTAGGCAGCAAAACCAGTGAAACGCTCCTCATTGGAAAAGTCTGATTGGAATGTCATAGTGAGGGTGTTGTAAGGGACATGAAATTCTTCCACAATCCAGGAGCCAGGGGCACGAGGTTTCTTCTGCCCACAAAGAACACCTTCAACATAGCCACCAGACAGGATCTGCAGAAGAATTCAGAGACACCTCACTTTGCTACTGCAACATGTGGAATTACTAACATTTGGATCTTTCAGCTTCTAGGTGCCCAGGTGCAGCTGAATGGAGCCCCTGGGCAGCCAGTTCCATGATATTCATAAGGCACCTGAAGAGTGCTCCCTCCTACTGACGTCCCTGTGAAATACTTGTCTTAATTTCTCAGATACAGATTAATCCACACAATGTGCTGTTAGCATCCTTTCTTCAGGCCCATTTGTACAAAAAAAAAAACAAAACAAAACAAAAACCACCGTGTTTCAAAGCAGCAAAACCACCCATGACAGTCCACAGAGGAGCCTAACAGGCTCATTGGTTTGTTGCAAAAGGACACAGGTTATTACAGAACATACTCATCCTTCTGTCCCACCTTGGTCCTCCTCGAAGGTGTCCTGGTGCTGCACTTGACCTTCCTGCCCCCTTTCACACAGAGCTATGGCAGGATAGGATGGTCTTGTTTCTGTTTGAGTGGAAATGCTTGATCTTTTGTGCCTTGTGGGACAACATAGAGCAGAGCTGGTTTTAAGAAATCTGTGATGCATAGATCATAAAAAACTGTGGTGCAAGGGACCACAGCACTTCATCTGAGTGGCCACTATCCCTACACAGATGTATTGTTTTTAATGTCCATCCTTTCCAATCAATTTCTGTTTGCAATAAATCATCTATGTCCACTCATTGATTGATTCCAAATAATTTCAGGCACAGACAAGTATTGCTCTAAGAAAATGGTCTTTTTGCACCTACACTTCAATGGCTAGGAATATGCCTTGCAATAGAGATATGTCAGTGATGACTAAGAAGACTTTTCCTAAGAATATAGGAGAAACATGGGATGGGGGGCATAAATGGGACACTCAGTTGGCAGACAACGCTCATGTGGTTATAAAGCAAACTAGATTTGATTTCATGACTGCTAGTGAAGATATACACAGTCATTTGGACTTCTTGAAGGTCAGAAAAGGAAAGCTGTGCCTAACACCTCTTCCAGCCCTGAGCTTTGTGCACAGCTTTGCTGTTCTGTGCTCTAACCTGGCTTCTTGAGTTTTTCACACTTGAGGACAGTACCTTCACAAAGTCATATTCACAGTCCTGCGATGGTTCAAGATCCAGGTGTGTGAAATAAAGGTGAATACCATATCCCGAAGGGACCTGGATTTCCCAGGTTTCATTCGCGTCATTGGGATACCCCTGAGGATAATTGGGTGACAAAATCTCTCCGTACATGGAGGCTGCATCAGCCCAGAGGGGGAGACAGAAGAAGATCAGGGACCTGAGGAAAGAGAAGGGAAGGTGATATTGCAGTAGTGTTCTCCATTTTCCTATGTGCACAGCCCCCAGTGAACCAGCTAGGCTTTGGCTGCACAAAGCAAGCAGCAGAGCTCCTGGCTCTGGAGTGCTGTGGCTGTGTGGGGCTTATCTTTCTCCCGTAGCTTTTCACACAGGAGTACAACCTCAGTCGTGCTCTCTGCTGCTCTCAATCTCTGTAAGAGCTGGCAAAGCTGCAGGAGCTGAGCACAGGGATCCTAAGTGCTCTTCCCTACTCATTGTCCTGTTCTGGAGGCTATTTGGGCTATAGATACATTCAGATTTGAAAATCAATAGAGCCTTACAGGGAAAACACATGATTTATAGAATGCAATTACTAATAAACCTTGAGATTTAATAACTCACCACATCTGGAAAATGCAGCTCTTCCTTTCTGAAAACCTTCAGGAACTGGACTTTGGAGTTACGCTCTGGGACAAAAAACTGTGATTGGTAAATGTCGCCTGTGTGTCTGTCTGCATGTCTGCTAAGCAGGTCAAAGACCCTAAAACCCCACCTTGGGGAGACTAGGTCATGGTTTTGCCTGCAAAGCAAGTTTATATCTCTGTCCCTTCCTGCACAGAGCAAACTCAAGCATCAAGAAGGGAGGCTGAGATCCATACGGACAAAATCTCTGTCTTGGTAGTCACCAGTACTCACACTCTCCCCTTATGACCATCAGTGAATCCAGACACAGTGCTGGTGCACAGCAAATTAAGAGAGAGAACATTTCCCCCACAGGTACCCAATCCATTCTTCCCAGCACCTCAAAAATCACGCTAAGACCCTGGGGTTGAAGAGCAGCTTGTCCTGACTCTTCTAGCTGTCAGACAACGACACTGGGGAATATCCTCCTTTCTCATCTCTAATGCCTGCAATATTTACCTTCTCTCCATAGTTCACGTCTGGTTTTCTTCTCTCTTTCCTTCTCTTTTCCTTCTGTCTTTTTTCTTCCTGTGCACACCCTCCTACAAACGCACCCAAAGCTGAGGTCTGGGGAAGGAAGTTCTTATTAGCAATATCGCAGCACCCTCTATCTGTGGGATGCCGCTTCCCAGCCTTCCCTCTAGCGTGAGATTCTGGCTTTGAAAGCTCTCGGCAGGAAGGGGAATTCCCAGAAATACTTGCACAATCCTGTTGGCTGAAGTTGCTGTGGGGTGAGCACCCGTCTGGTTGTATTTTCGGGAAATCAGATGACTTTGGGGAAAAGGGAGGGGAATTGACTATTCGGTTTCCTTCCCTCTCTTCTTCTTTCCCCTCCTTTTTTAAAGTTGGGAACAACATCCAAAGGGTGTAGAAAAGGGAGAGTCCAATGCTTCTGCATAGAAAAACTTGTTTGATCATTGTGTCCAGAGGTCACTTTGGTAGAGTTCAGTCTTACGACAACCTGATGGCCACAGGGCTGCTGCTACTGCTCCTCATTGGATGCTTCAGAGACCCTTTTTTAGGGGAAAAATAAAAGAAAAAATAGTGGCCTATTCAATGTTGTGCCTCTCTGAGGCTACCAGCAGGAGTAGGGGTACATGCTTTTTCCTGTAGGGTTCAGTATGGGGACACATTTAGGACTAGGAACACATAACTACATTTTTATTTACCAACTGAGCTTCCTGCAAGAAAGAGCATGTTCATCATGTTCATGTTCATCAGACTTAGCCCTGCAGCAAGTTAGGTCTAATACCCTTGCAGAAGGGAGTTCAAAGACTTGCACCAGATAGGACCCTTAGCGCAGCCAGTGCCCACAAACCAAGACCAAAATACAAGCTAAAATATCTGTCACTAATGCTCTACAAACCCCCTCCTCCTCATAAACCAGCTGCACCAGGACTGGATTATAAATGAAAATCTAAAATTCCTTTACAGCCTCTACTCTTTACAGCCAGCACAGCACACTCCAGAGTTTGTTTTACACAGGAAAAAAAGTGCTCCAAGTTTCAACAGGCCACAGGCAAAGTGCATTAGCAAAGCCCATCTGAAAGAGTCCTTCATATTGTCAAGGGAGAGAAACACCTCCAGATGAATCATAACTGACTTCATTTTAGTCAGGATAAAGGCTTTGCTTGAGGAACATGCCTAGTCTGTTTTCTTTGCCAAAATGAGAATGGAAAGAGAAAGAAAACAGTGTAATCTCACTTCTGATGTCTCTTGGGAGCACAGCTTGATGTTTTGAACTGGAATTTTGAGAACCAGGAAAACAGTGATGAAAGATACACAATAAATCACAAGGAGATGTTTTCTCCTCTGAGCTGTGAATGTAAAATCCCTGCCGGTGACTTTTCAAGCCACAATCATATTTGAAAATGGGCATGGTGGGAATAAAATGAGTGTGAACTGATATATTATACATGTCATTTTATTGCAAGGGAATTACATATTTTCATATAAACCTGAGTGAACAAGTCTGTAGCAGTGGTAGATGAATCTGTGTATGAATTTTAATAATCCTATATAAATTAATTCAGAAATATTTATTATTCATCAATTAATTTACATTAATTAATAAAAGGATCACTGAAGATAGTTAAATAAAGAAATAGCCACATTTTTTCTGGTCACATATCTGCAGAATGCTAACTATTTATGCAGAAGACTGCTAATATTGATATACATTTACCCTGAATACATATGCAACATTTGATTGCACTTTCTTAAATCTGTATTGTTTTTTCAACTCTTAAGATGAAACAGCTAGGTAATATATTTCACAATTCACTGCAACTATGTCAGATAACAATTTAAAAGAGGCAAAATCATGCCATTAATAAGTGATAACATTAAGTTCACCAATGCAATATAATTCCACTCAGAGGCACATACATTCTCTTAAATTCCTAAATTATGTGACCACATATTACTTTTCCCAAATTGCATAAGACAACCCTTTTCTTAAAATGATTCAGAGCTGTATAGCTGTAACCTTTCTGCCAGATGTTATGAAGCGCAGTAGTGTTCCAGGTTTTATAAAATTACCATTTAAAACAGGCTTGACTGGCTTGTCTTCCCCCAGGAAGCTGGGGAAGAAAAGTTTTTCCCAAGTCCTTAAGAAAAGCCACATACATCTCCATCTGGAAACACTGAGTCAGTGCATTAAAAAAAAAAAAGGCATAAACATCAAAAGAGAAAACAACATTAACTAAGTAAACTGAGAGAATATAAGTAGCAGGGCATCAAGGATAAAGAGGTAAGAAGTAAAATATCCTCAATCTACCAAGACCTTGGCAGTAAGTTGCCTATTTCCCATTCTGCCAATAAGAGAGTTCTGTGGGTTTCCTGCACACTGCAGTTCCCACCTCCCTCTTGTGACCCAGGCCAGTTTTGTGGCCAGTCATTAAATTGGGAGCCTTTGATAAACCCCAGGAAAACCTGGCAATGCAAACGTGTTCTGGCTCAGAACCATTCAATACAATTCGCTGATTTCCACCTCTGCAAACAGTACCAGGGGGATTTTCACCAGAGTCTGTTTGCCTCTTTTATTCCCTCCATCATCGAGTCTCATTGCAGAGCTTCCACCATCTCCCAGTAAAACCTGGAACTTGGGAGCGCTCTGCTCAATGCACTGCACCACACTGAGATGCCTGCTGCCTTCTGACTTCCTTCCCCTACACCCCCATGGGCATTTCATCCATTACAGTAAAATATTACTACATACTTGGGCTTACTTTTACTGAATTATGGAATGGTTTGGGTTGGAGGGGACCTTCAAGGTCATCTAGTTCCAATCCCCTTGCTGTAGGTAGGGACATCATCCACTGGACCATAGCGGGGCTCAGAGCCTCATCCAACCTGTCCTTGAACACTTCCAGGGATGGGGCATCCACAGCCTCTCTGGAAAACCTGTGCCAATGCCTCACCACCCTCATTGTACAGAATTTTCTCCTAATATCTATTCTAAATCTACTTTTCTTCAGGTTAAGGCCATTCCACCTTGTCCTATCACTACCTGCCCTTATAAGAAGTCCTTCTCCAGCTCTCTTTTAGCCCCTTTAGGTACTGGAAGGTGCTATGATAAGGAAGGATCCTTCTATTCTTCAGGCTGGGAAAGCCCAATACTCTCAGCCTCTAAACCACTGGACTGTAAACTGCCGTGGCGACATTCCCGCGGCAGGAGAACCCGCCGGTCCTCCCGGACTGAAGTCCCGGCTCGCCGGTCCCGGCAGCACCGAGAGGAGGCAGCAGAGACCCGTGGAGTGCCGGCACTGGGAGTGCCCCGCCCGGGCCCAGAATGGATCTCGGGGCGGGGGACTCCCCTGAGTCTCCCTGGGTGACACCTCCTGGTCCCGGCACGGAGCGTCCGAGCGCACCCGCCGCCACCGGGGCCGCGAACTGCAGCTCCCCTGCTTCGTGGAGCGGGGCCGGGGGAACGGACCCGGCGGTGCCCGAGAAACGGGGTCTGACATCGCACAGGACAAGAGAAGATGGCCCCAGGCTGCCAAGGTGTAGGCAGGATATCAGGAGAAATTTCTGCTCCGAAAGAGTGGTCGGGCACTGGAACAGGCTGACCAGGGAAATTGAGGGATCACCATCCCTGGGAGTGTTCAGAAAATTTGTAGATGTGGTGCTTAGGGACGTGGTTTAGCAATGAACCTGGCAGTGCTGGGCTAATGGTTGGACTCGGTGCTCTTAGAGCTTTTTCCAGCCCTAATTATTCTATGATTTATTTGTTCAGTAATCTTCACACTGAAAAGGTTACATGATTTCAAGCATACTATTCCCTTCCCGCCTTCACCATCCGCCAAATTCCAGTTTCTCCATCTCTTTTGTCATTCACCCATTCCTGGCTTTTTCCCCCACTGGTTCCAAGGCCACCTATTCATCCTGCTAATGAAAACTTATTTTCATGTCTTTCCCTGCAAGTTATTCCAAGCAGTCTCCTTTGTTCTCCATCTCTTGCCAATGGTTATTTCTCTCCCCACACTCTCTGTGCTCTTCCCATGACATGGTTATTGACAGCAGCATTCTGCTCTCATATTTAGTTTTATTCTGACTCTGGCTTTTCCAGTGTCTTCCTCCTCCCCATCAGTGTTCAACCCTAAGCCCCCTGCCCAGATAGACACCTTACGCCAGGTATCCAGCTCCTCTCCCCTGGCCATTTCAATCCAGATAGGCTCCTGTGCCTGCCTGGGAGAAGAGGCACTGGCGAGGCAGGGCACAACATCCCTGTTTCAGTTCCTCAGCATACAAGAAATTGTCCTGGAAGGAAAGTCCTGCAGGAGCCCTTGAAGAAGCATCTGGGGTCTTGTGCAGCGGCAGTGTGTGGGAAAGCTGCATGAACCACTAGAACACAATCAGTGGAACTGGATTTGCAGAAGCTCCAGCAGCTGCATTCCCATGTTGCCACACCAAGCTCATGTGAACTTCAAGTTTCACATTAATACCCATGTAATGTTATCAAATCCTGGTTTATCTAAAGGACCATAAATCAAGATCTTTGGCTACATGCCCTCCTCTCAAGCATAACACTGCCCTGACTATTAAAATTATAATACTACTGAAAACTAATGGTACACTCATCATGATCTCAGTCTCAAAATCTACTCTCAGAGCTACTGTGTCCTGAGTCCAAGTGGCTATCTAGCATTTAATCTAAGCAGGTCAAATATAGAAACATTTCAAGCAACTGGAAACAATCTTGCAATGGAAACTCTTAGGCAATCTCAGGAACTGATGCTGCTTCTGAAACTCTTCTCTGACAACAGTAAATTACAGAGCAGATCATTTCTTGCCAAACATGACTTGAGGAGAGACCAGCAGTCGTTATGCTCACACAGAACTGATTTACCTAGGAAAGTGGCCTAAGCACCATAAACACACAACTGAACGTGGAAATGAGAGATAGATATTCCTTGGAAAGCCAGTCTTTGGACTGTGCAAAAAAATTGGCAAATTTGTCCACTAGTTAGGGTGGACAAATAGAGCAACCTGTTTGTAAAGTCTAACCTGATGGAGTCACCTACCCAGGAGGGGTTTTAAACCCTTGCTATACATCTTGGCCTGCCACTCTGCACCTTACACTGCCTTCACGGGACTTCTGGAGGGGGAATCCAGAATTTCCCCTTCTTCACACACTTCTTTACTCCCCAGCATGAGAGAGGTGTGAACCAACAGGAAAGGGCCCAGTGGATAAGTGACTAGAGCTTTGATACTGAGAAATCTGGATTTGTTTAGCCTGGAAAAGAGAAGGGTAAGGAGAGGCAAGGTCTTTAGCCTGATCTCCTCATTAAGTGAGGTCTATGTTGCCATGCTGCCAGTCAGTCCCTCTCCCAGCCAGATTTAACAAGAAATGGGATCTAACAGGTGTTGGTGCTGCTACCTAAAGGGTGGTAATAGGGAGGATGGACCACAACAAACAGAATGATTCAATACTAGTTCAGGAGCCCAGAAAGGCTCTTCAATCATGAAAATGTACAGCAATTACCCAGGCAATGCCCTGAGGAAATGGCACCAGCTTTGAGTCCTGCTTGTAACCTGCAGTTTGGATCAGAGAACTCCAGAGATCCCTTTTTACGTGAACCTTTGCGAGCCTGTGTTTGCCCTCCAGCCGAGTTTGTCCAACCAAGTGACCCAGCAGGAAAATGGTAACACAAACAAGGGAAGAACATCACACCCATTGCGCCTGAAACTTCAGCTGAGGAGAACTTGGGTTGCACTCATGGACAGCTGCATGAAGGGACACACCTGAGAGAAGGCCATCCAGCAGTTGAGTTATGAGGAGTCTATGTGGGCCCAGCTGCTGAGTGACTAGAGAGTCACAGAATCCCAGAACTGTTAGGGTTGGAAGGAACCTCTGGTCATTCAGTCCTCCCTCCCAAGACAAGTCACTCAGAGCAGGTGACACAGGAACCCATCCATGCAGGTTTTGAACGGCTCCAGAGAGGGAGACGCCACAACCTCCCTGGGCAGTGTGTGCAGTGCTCTCCCACCGTCAGTGTTGAGAAGTTCTTCCTCGTGGCGGTGGAACTTCTTGCGGTTTAGTTTATGGCCACAGCTCCTTGCCCTGTTGGTGGGCACCAGTGACACGGTGCCTGGCACTGTGGCACACTGAGGCAGGTGCCACAGGCACAGGGCAAAGTACAAATGCTGCCATAATGCCGGTATGGGAAGCAGGTCCCTTCGGGCCACACGAGCCAAGCACCGGGGTTGTGTCCTCTGGGAGCCACTGGGGCAGTAGGACCTGGCAGCGTTGTGGAAGCTCAAGCTGCGCCCTGCGCTGAAGCTGAGGCCGAGGCTAAGGGCGAGACCAGGGACGGGGCTGTGGCCGAGGCCACGACTGAGGTCAAGGCCAAAGCCACAGCCAGTATCCAGGACCCAGAGCCAGGAAACAGAGCTAGACTCGGAGCTAGACTCAGACTTATACCTAGACCCGCGCCCAGACCTTGGCCGAGGCCTGAGAGCTCGGCCCAGGCCCCGCCCGCGCTCCCGCCCTCCCCGCGCGCGCCTCGTGTCCGCGAATAACCCCCGGCCCGCCCCGCCGCT
>WEKY01036531.1:31576-81361 GCA_013390045.1 Picathartes gymnocephalus
GGCGGCGGGCGAGATCCCGCCGCCGCCGGCACCGCCCGGGCAGCCCGCGAAGTGCCCCGCAGCAGCCGCCCGCGGCCAGCCCAGGGCCCTCCCGGTGCACAGGAGGAGCACGCTCGGTTTCCCCGCAGGAGGTCGGGGTGCTGTCCTGGCAGGCCGCCTGTGGAAGCGGGGCAAGGAGGAGCTCGGGGTGCCTGCGGAAGACGCCGATTTGGGTCTGTGTCCCGGGCACTGGTACTTTGTTGGCGATCTTCCCGTGAGTGCCTGGTGATATATGTGCATCCAGTGCCCCGTGAGCGTGTGTCCGGAGGGGTGTCCGCTCGGGATTCTCCGCAGCCCCTCAGGTGTTGCCCGGTCCGAGTGCAGGGACGTCACTGCCCGGGGACATCCCCCATGTCCGCGGCAGTGGTGGCACTGTGAAGGGGTGGCGTGTCATCGCGGGCACTACCAGGTAGGGTGAGCTAAACCTTCCGGCTCAGTGCCGGGAGAACTGGGGTGATGTCCTGCGCTCCACCTGCAGCGCGAAGCGTGTTGCAAAACACACGGTGCCTGTGCTTATGTAAACACACTTGAGTCCCCTGCGAAATGGTTAAGGCAGGGCTAGAGTTGTGATGTGGGCTGGCGATTGAGGGGGAGGTTGTAGCTCCCAAAACATTAATTCAAGTGTATGTATACATGCGGTCTGTGTAAATCTCTGCAGATGCTCAGGGAAACTTTGGGTTGTGAAAGCATTTGGTGGTGTAGTCGCCTAGCAGAAAGGAAATACAAGCTTTCCTCTGAACCCGAAAGTATATTTGACGTGATACAGTCACTACTGTGTCATCTGTCAAAACAGAGTTGCTTTGGCTATCTAGAAGTATAATATTTTTAAAGGGAATGCAAGCAAGAAAAACTGTGTCACTTCATAACCATGGTCTGCACCAGACTTATTTCTGCCTGATTTAGTTTATGATGTGTGAGATCAAACTGAGCAGAACATTCTTCCCGTGAAGGGTAGATAGAGAGACTGAACTGGTATCGTTTTGAACTTGACATAGAAGTTAGTTAAACCAAACTTCTGTAAAGAAAAAGATGAAGTAATAGGAAACCTACAGGGCGTGCACACAAGTCAGCATCAATTAGTCTAGCAGCTCCCCACTGCTGAATGGGAAAAGTCCTGCTTTCCTTTCTCCCACATCTCTCTCTGGTCCTTTAATTGGGATCTGATTGAATTTACTTGCTTGGCAGAAACCTAAACCAGAAAAAGCAGATAGTTTACTATGAGGTTAGTCACCTGGATCAACCAAGGGACCAGTCTAACAAGTGCTGCTCCAGAAAAGGTCCTAGAAAGCATGTGTAGAGGCAGATACTTAGAGCAGAGAGATGGCTCTGCAGAATGCACCTTGATCATAGTCTCCGAGTTGCTTCTTGCTAGCAGTGAGTTGGGACACAGCATTGGAAGGGTGTTTCCTGCTCAGTGTCTTACGGGTGAGCAGCACCACTTCTTTGAATGAACAGCAGATAATTATTGTCCTGATGATGATAAGAGCTGCCTGCTGCAGTCAGTAGATTAAGGAAGCGTGGAACATTTGTGCTGTTACAAATGTTACGTGTGCAGTGATGACAATAAGCCACTGAGACACCACAGTGTCCCTGCCCAAGGTAGGCCACTGTCTGTTTTGCGTAGTTTCAATGCATCTTTAGAATTTGTATTCAGTTTCTGGGGATCAGGGTCTAGAAAACCACTCATGTCTCTCCCCTGCATACCTGAAATGGATATACCAAACCAGGAGGCTGGAGCTGCACATTTCCCTGTCCTTACTCCCTAGCTCAGGATCTTTTAATTAGATGCAGTGGAAGGCATAACTTCAGACAGAAAGCTCCAGGGCATGCAAAGCAGCCTTGCCTGCAGTTTGGCACCCTTGCAGGTCGTGTAGGTTGAACCACTCAGGCACAGGGAACTGACTCCAGCTCTCCTGTTTAATGGATGGGTGGTAAAGCATTATACCTATACCATTACTTTAAAAGGAAGAGCCAGACACTACTCCAGAGCAACATGGGAGGAGAGTAAGAGGAGTTCCTTAGCCCAGCACAAAGAAATGTTCATTTAATTGCAGCTTAGTTTACAATGCTTTTAAGCTCATTGGTAATGCAGCTAGTGCTGATGACCACTTCATGGCATGGGGTATAAATGAAAGGCATTTCTAAAAGCTGGAAGTGGCATTAGGACAGAAAAAGTATGGCTTTTCCTTCGCTTCTTCCATTTCAGGTGTTTACATAGATTCAGGAAGAAAACTGTTTTTGTTGGCTGCAGCTCATAATGCTGAATTACTTCAGAACAAGGCCACGAGGGTGAAGCATGGTTGCAAAGATGGACTAAAAAGTTGCTCTTATTTCTTCCTCTGTGATGCAGTTTCCCATCTACACTTTGCAATTTTACTGTGACAACAGTTTCTAGGGTTTCACTTTCAGAAGATCACCACAAACCGATAAAAATAATCTCCTGAAAAAGAGGAAGAATCACAAAGGACTTTTCGACTTCGTACATTAGTTTCTGGAGAAAGCTGAATTATTGTTGAAAAAATAGCCTGCATTTACTCCATTCAGAATAAATGTTCACTTAGTAATTATCTGAAATAACCAAAAGAGGTCATTTAAAACTGTTGGCATTCTGACATGACTGAAAAAAAATTAAATATAGGAGAGAACAAGAGAATGAGAAAGGAGGAAGGAAGAAACATCCAGGAACTAAAACCTGAGTCCCTAAAGGGCACCACGTTGTTTCAGTGAACAAGTAACGGCACATTGCTGAGGAAATTATGGGGATTTTAGTCACAGCTTTGTATTTAAATCAGAGACAGGTTTATACAAGCTGCAATTTTGAAGCAGAGAGTACAGCTAGAATAGAGTCCCTTACCTGCATTGTACAAGATGAAAAACTTAGTGCAGACTTCCTCTATGTAAAAATTTGCATAGACAACCTTTGAGGAAATTGGTCTGCAATTTGGCAGCAGTATCAACAGCAGGAATACCTGAAGCACAGTTCTGGACCCTGCCAGTATAAAAACTGTTGTATGTCAGTACACTAATGTCTGTCAATCATATGAGAATGTCTTTGAGAGATGAACTCCAGCTTGCATTCTTCTGGAGGTCCAGGGCCCAGTGTTCCTACTAGAGCTGCTCCGATATATGTGAAGGAGATAACAGGGTTTCTGTGCTGCTGCTCCTGACCTCACATGAGAGGGACAGATTTCTTTCCTGCTGTCACAGCTCAGAGCATAAGCCAGGATACAGGAGGCCTTATGGCACTGTGTATTTAGTACTTTATGTTGCTCGTGTTTCTTGCATGGCTGTACCATCCCAAAGAATTAAAGCTATTTATCTGGCCATAATATTACACAGTGCCTTGCGAGCTACCTGCATAATGTGGAGGGGGGCCAACATGCTGTTTACAGCCCTGAGCCAGAAATGACCCTGCTGGTTTGCCCAGACCTGCCAGGAAAAGCACTGAGGAAGTGCTCCCTCATCCACAGATATAGCAGGGACCTGCAGAAAGTAACACATTCTTACTCAGTGGGTGCCAGAAACCTATTGGTTCACTCGCAAGTTGTCTTATCTACTCTTCTACCTCTCATCAAATTTTTACATGCTCTGCTTCATGCTCCCTGCATCCTGAAGATTTTTAGGCTCAGTGAAATTCTTCCTGTGGTCACCCAAAGCTGCTGGCTTATCCCAAATCAAGTTCCCAGCTGGTCAGCCAAGCAAGAACCTTACTGCAGGGCCTCTGAACAACTGAGTCTGATGGGTAAGAGATGGGAAAAGTTTTGAGGCAGCACTGTCCTGTCATAAAACCAGCCCTGTCACAGAACACTCGTGTGCTGCCTTGTTAAACTCCTAACTTCAAATACATCTTATTCCTTAAATAATAAAAAATAGAGGGACTTGCATAATGCTGCACACTGCCTATGTCTACATTAGCAAGAAAAATGGTGCAGTAGGAGCAGACCTATGGAACAGACATGTCTGTGGGTTTTGAGCATTTGCTTTGGATTTGCCTCAGTCAGGTCATACACACTGAGCACCCATTGATTGGAGTGTGTTTGCAGTTCAGTTTCGTGTGAGGAGAGGCCTGTTCACATGCTTTGAGGCAGTTCTGGTATGCAAACTAAAGCACTGTAAGTGGACTTTCAGAGTAAACTCCTGAGCTGAATTAAAATACTCATGTTTATGCACCCAGTGTTAAACAAGGTGTGGCACTTCTGCAGTGTTAGAAACAGAAAGGAATAACTTTGAAGCCAAAATATTAGGTAAGGCTGATATTTTAACAGTTTTTTTTCCTGTTGTCCCCTTCCTTTTGGTTTTAGCATTCTTATAAAAAGTGGAAACAATTGCCCTGCTGGATGTTAACAAAGACGGAGTGAACTGTTCAGCAAAAGGGAAAAGAGGAAAACAGAGGTACTGGCTTGAAGATGAAACAGAGCTAGTGCATATAAAAGGGGAAATAAAGGGAGCAGAGGTGAAAAGAATGTTTCTGCTGTTCTTATTTGCAGCTTTATCTCTGGAAAAGGAGAGACATCTTAATCACCTAGTCCAGAAGATGGCAAACTCGATAGCAATATTTTTGCTTGGAATTAGTAGAACTTTTCTCCTGCCTAATCCACCTTCTTGATGATTCCACTTCTTTTGCTCAGTTAGATTCTTGTACCTGTGGACAACCTGGGCTTTGTGCAGTGGCTCATTACTCTCCCAAATGGCTGTGGCCAAGAAGCTGAGCTTGTCCTTTCCTCCCATCACTGCAGTTCTCTTAAATAGAGATCATCCTCTTGTTCCTGTGAAGTAAAAAAAATAAAAATAATCTCAGTTGCCAATTCCGTTCTACAGAAAGTCTGTCTAGAGGCAAAACCCAGCTCTGTGTGCAGGCTGTTTTTCAGCTCCGTGGCGTGTAGGGAAGACTGAGTTTGGATCAGAGGTTCCCTGCTGTTTTCTCCAGGAGTGTTGCAGCAGCTTTCCCGCCTCGGCCCACTCTGCTTAGGGAGCCGTGAAAGAGGAGTTTGGCAGAGTGCGAGCTGCTGGGCAGAGCCTCTTGGCAGCAAGGAGCAGGGACTCTTGTCCAGTTGCTCTGAATGGCAGAAGCAAAGCAGCGCAGCGTCCTGCTGCTGGCACATCCAAAGGTGACATCCAGCTTGCCAGAAGGCAACCATAACTCCAAAAGCTGCTTCAGGGACATGGCAGTGGGGCAGGAGTACAGGTGTTGTTATCAGTAGAAATTGTTTGTTATTTAATAGATAGTTTGTGAGTGTTCAAAAGGGCACAGGCCACATCAGAATGACCATTGCTACTCGGTATCCACTGCCATTTGGGGGTTAAAGTTTGTATCTGCAGCGTGCAACTGGCCCAGTTGTAAAACTAAGAAAATTATCTCATGCAGCAAAACTGTAGGTAAATTGCAGTCCAGAGTACTAACAAGTTGCTCTGGATATCAGAAGAATTTAGGCTGATGTTGTGACTTTTGAACTGGAACAGCACCCACGTAGTGTGAGACCAGGCTTTAAGTTTGTAGTTTCTAGAACTGTGGATGCAGTGTATATTAGTAGCTCTCTATTTGCAAAGGTTCATAATTCTTTTTCATTCAGAGCAGCATTACCCAAACCATGACATGATCTCCTATGTAGAGCTAAAAAGGAGCATGGCTGACAAGTGAGACAGGTCTCTGAAAGAGTAGGAACACCAGTTACATTCTTGTATTTGGTCATACTTTAATTATGTCTACAGAAATGGCTAGAGGAAAAAAAATGAAAGAAATTGACTGTTTTGCAAAATATTAGTGATTTTTGAGGAAGTGGGAGACCCCTTAAAACAAAGGTTTAAAACCATGTTGATGAACAGAAATAACTTGTGCTTTGCCTGTGTTTCTGATCTGATTTTTCTCCCGTTTGCTCAGAAGGGGGAAACATTTTTCCACAGTAAACCTCAGCTTTTTAACTTTTGATCTAATCTGATAGTAAAACTTCATATTTTTTTACCACTTTCCATTTCTCAAAGCCAGTTCTTCCTATGTTTATTAAACTTCAGCAGGAAGATTGGCTCATGAACAAAGAATCCCCATTTGTATGTTTCTGAGTAAAAGGCCAGTAGAAAATACTACTTTTTTTTTTTTCTTTTTTTAAATCATGTGAATTGTTCTAATTCTTTGAGTTACTCCTGTATCCCCAGAGAGCCCATGTGATGGACTCTCTTTGCCAATTCCCTCTTTCCCCCTCTGCTGGTGTTCAGAGCAGCAATGGGGGGCAATGGGACAGAAATGGGCTGTGTGAAAAGCATGGAAGAGCGGGAAGGGAGAGGGAGGCTTGGGTAAGGCATTTAGTAGGGGAGTTTGGAGCTGCTGTTTTGGAAGGGGAGAGCAGGCTGGATGTGCAGGAGGGAGGTTGCCAGGCTCTGGGAGCGGAGGGCCGTGGTATGTGGGGCTGGCCAGAATGCAGCCTGTGGTGTGGAAAGCAGCTTGGGACACAAAAGGAGGAAGGAACAGCAACAAGGAGGCAGGGAAAACCAAAAGAGGGGTGGCTGGAGGCTGAGGAAATGGGGAGCAGCAGCTCGGTTTCAGGAGGCAGCAGGTACACATCTGGACGCACTAGAACATGAGCCCAAAAGGCCCCAACTCCAGGGCTCCCTCCCAGGGGATTTGCTGGGACAGAGAGGGCCTTAAAATGGCTCCAGCCTGTTAGCAGTGTCAGACTGCCAGACATGTATTTAAATAATGTGACAGAGTTTCTCATTTCCTCTCACAGTAGTGACTAGACTTGGCCTTGCTTATTGGAAGCCTTCCATCCATCATACACTTCTCGGCAGAATGTGCATTTCATCACCCTTTATTACTGCTTCATATAAAACATGACCACCTCCTGCTACTGCTACTCCATTAGTGCAGGCAGCAGAGCTCCATCCACTGCTCCTGATTTCAGCTAGGATGATAAGTAGTGTGGATGCCAGTATTGTGGTATGTGATTAATATCCCTTTTTTTTGAGCAGGGTAAGAGAACACACAGGCTTGCAAAGTAGAGCAATAAAGTTACAAGATGCCAGAATTAAAGTCGCTTCTGGTATCTCAGTACAGCACCTTGTGCACATGCCTTTAGAAACACTAATTCCAATGCTTCCTGTGCCACTCTGTATTAAGACATATTATATTTACTGTCTAATACGTGGCAATGTTTATTGCAGGCCTTGTGAAACTCACCTAGACAACAGAATTTAACTGAATCTTGGCGTTCTGTGTCACGCTTCTCACTGTACTAGCAGAGCGCTTCACAAATGTTTGCTTCTCACTTCAGCTACAGATGAATAATCTGGAGGCATTCCTAACTTAGACTAGGAGTTACCTCATAGAAAATGCAAGGAAAAAACCTCTTCCACTTTTGTTAGCTGCTCCATATGAAATGCTTCTGACTGATTTTTTTTTTTCCAAAAATACCACATGCGTAGTACCAGTGGATTTTAGTTACAGCTTTGTGTTACCAGTAGTTCATAAATCAGATGCAAATCCAAAGTTGCAGAGTTAGAAAAGCAAGAGTAGCTTACTGGAGGTCAGCTGAGGAGCTCTGAAATTAAAGCTGAAAGAACTCATTGAGGTGGGAGTGGGACTGAGTTTTTTCAGACACTGTAATGGTATTAACCATAAAGTTTTTCCCTTCCCCCCCCCTTTTTTTTTTTGATCTAGCTTCCTGCCATGTTCGTTGTATTTGTCACAGAATTTGGAACTGAGTCAGAGGCTAAAGTCTGATTATATACTATTCCAGTATTATCCATCTCATATATTGAATGAGGCCAGAAACTGTAATCCTGTAATTTTTTGCACTTCAATGTCAGTTTTGCTATAATTATGTTCCTGTTAAAGTATTTTCTTCTGTACAGAGTAATTAATCTGGAGTCTATCTCCCAAGATGCAAATGGAGTATCTGGAATTAACACCATGGCCTGTGTTGATAATGTATCGTGTAAAGTACATGTTCCTAATGACATGTTCAAGAAGGCTATAGTTTGGTTCATGACAAATACTTGTCTAAACTTACTTATAACTCTTCCTTTTTTTTTCTCTCTACTCAGGATATCCTTTTGCCTTGTTCCAGCGCTATTTCCTCTTCCAAAAGGAGGCCTACCTCATTCATCTCTACAATGTGTTCACAGGACTCTCAATTGCTTACTTCAATTTTGGTAAGATGAGTTTGGGAAGAGAGAGCTGCTTGGCCGAGGGCATGCTGCAATTTGAAAGGACCTATAAATGTAATTTCTGTTTCTTACCTCTCTCTTTCCTTTTCCTGCCCATAGGGACGCAGTTTTTTCATTCCCTGATATGTGTCCTAATCCAGTTCCTCGTACTGAGACTAATGGGTCGCACAATCACTGCCGTCATCACCACATTCCTCTTTCAGATGGTAAACCTTCTTTCCTATTCCCTGGGTTTGTAGAAGGGAGGCCTCTGTTGAGTTTTGCACTTCAGTAGCAACTGGGGGTGGAAAAGTGGAGGCAGATCAAAACCAGCTGGAGGAATTAGTTTGAATAACCCAAACAATGGTTTCTTTCAGACGTACCTTATGGCTGGATATTACTTCACAGCCACAGAGCATTATGATATCAAGTGGACAATGCCACATTGTGTCTTGACACTTAAGTTGATTGGTGAGTGACACTTCTCTTCTCTCTCTTGCACTCTGCAAGCTGTGCCCATCCCAGGGCTTCAAGTCACTGTTTCTCACCTCTAGGTCTGGCCATCGATTACTATGATGGAGGAAAAGATCCGGTAAGTTAGACACCATTTCTCTGTCATTCCATGCTGTCCCAGTGAGCTAGAGATCAGAAAATCAAGTTCAAAGGATGTGAGTTAGCAAGCTGCATTGTTAGGTAAAAGCCACAGCTGAGAGGGGAGCCTCTGTGAGTGTTTGAGGGCACTGAATTCTAGAGCGGAATGAAGTAATTCGGAAGAGACAGTAGTGATAAGAGATGGACAGAAGTCATTTCAGTTATGTCAGAATATTACTCTGCCCCCTTCCAAATTCCCCACCATCTCCTTCCCCCAGATCTATTGCTGTAGATTCCCAATCCCTGATGCTGTGTCTTGTGGTAGTGTACCTTTAACTTGCAGACCATCAGTACTGGATCTCAGTTCCCATCTTCCTTTCCTTTGATTAGACTTACCATGTCCTTGTCAATGGTTGCCCTTTACCATTTGTTAGGACCCTGTTTTTAGAGCAGATGAAACAGAGAAGTTGCACAGCACAGCACGTGGGAGAGGGCACTACACTTGCTATAGTCTCTCAATCCTGCTTCGAGTACCTGCATTCCCCATCTCCTGTTTGAGGCCTGAGCAAGTCTGTAGCATCCATGGATGCATCAGTCCTGCTGACTGCAGGAAAATGAGGTCAAGCTGAAACTTCCTAAGCTGAAGGTTCAAGTCTTTAAAGACAATTTTTGCATCAAGAAATAGGAATTGTAGCACCATAAGGTCTCGGGAGAGTACATGAAATTGCAGGCAGGGACTGCAATAGTTCAGATCCAGTGCTTCTACCATGTCTGCTCTGCTGCCAGGGATGCATGTCAGTAGATCCCTTCCATGTTTGGAGCTTATTTGGGAATAGAGATCTGTGCAACTGGTCTCAACCACTGGATCTTGTTGATCTTTGGAGGGGGTGGGGATAGAGAGGGCTGGGGAGAGGAATGGATGTGAAGTACCAAGTATAGAGTTCCATGACCATGGGGAGCAAGAACTGAGACCAGTAAGGAGGCGGGCTGAGGATGTAACACCCAGAGCTAGTATGAAAGCCCTGGGATGATTAATGCCACTCCCTTTGGTGCAGGAGTTCCTGACCCCTGAGCAGCGGCGATTTGCTGTTCGGGGAGTTCCTACCTTGCTGGAGGTCTCAGGATTCTCCTATTTCTATGGTGCCTTCATGGTTGGCCCTCAGTTCTCCATGACAGACTATCAGAAACTGGCAAGGGGTGAGATGACTGATGTTCCAGGCCAGAGACCCAATAGGTAATACAAAGCTGCTTGGCTTCTCCCCTTCCTACGATCCTAGACTGCTGAATCCTCCACATCCCCTGCAGCAGAGTGCCTTCTTACCTGGACACAGAAGTACTGTGGCCAGAAGTGATTTATGAGACAAGGCAGTCTTTCAAAAGTTGCTCATAACTCTGCTTAATGTCCCAGCATTGTTCCAGGGCATGAACATCAACAACCACTTGACATCTTTAGTACAGACTCGGTTCCAACCTGGTGATGTTTGCATCCCAGCTTCCAAACAGAAGCAGCTGCTGCAGTGGAATGTGGTGACTCCCTACCTCCTCCTCTCCACCTCTGATTTAAAGCTATGAATTTGGTGGTTTCTTTCCAAGGCATTCCTCTGATCTTTGTGTTTTTCTTTCTCAGTTTCATACCTGCTCTCAAGCGCCTGAGCCTGGGTCTCCTGTTTCTAGTAACCTACACCTTGTCAAGCCTGTATGTCTCTGATGAATACCTCACCTCAGATGACTACATGGTATGTATTCACTTGGCCTTGTGGGGTGTGGGAGAATTCCACTTCTCTGGGGGACTCTGGATCTACAAGAGTGGAATTTTTTTTTTCTTTTTTTTTTCGTTTTTGCCTCAATTTAAAAATAAGTCCGCAACTAGTGATAAGCTTTTCCAAAGCTGATTTGGCTTTACTGCCTGTCCTGTGGGTTCCATCTGATGCAAAACAGGAATGTGTTAAACAGAACTGAAACAAATGAAAACTTTTACAAATAGAAAATTGATCTTGAACGCTACAGTTGCTTTTGGAAACCTAACATACGTATTTTATGGCCTGAGTGGTTCCATTCAACCATTATGTGCAAAGAACTTCACTAGAGTAACTTGTAAGGCTTACCAGAATCTTGGAAAACTCCTAACAAGTAATTGCTACTGGCAGATTATCAGCAAGCATTTCTGTGTAAATTCCACAGAGATTACGCTAATCTCACAGTCTTCCCAAACTCTAACTATTTCAGTACAGCCAAATATTACCAAAAGAAGGAGAATGATATGTAAGTTTGCACAAGCCGAGCAGCCCAGTCCATATGTCTGAACACATACATCAGATTAAAACAAAAGATGGTGATGAGCTCCCATTTACCTTGTGTCAATGTGGCCACTCAGCTCCAGGTTTTATTTTTATTCTGTTTCACTTTTATCTCTGCAGGAGAAGCCTTTCTGGTTCCGTTGTGGTTACATATTGATCTGGGGCAAAATTATACTCTACAAGTACGTGACTTGCTGGCTTGTTACGGTGAGTCTAGCTGTCGTTCCAGAAGCAAAAGACAAAAGAATAAAGGTCCAAGCCACTTGGACTTAGCACTAAATGGAAGAAATCTAAATATCTGAAGATCAATGCAGGTCAGTTCAGCTTGCTCTAAGTTAGCAAAGGCTAGCTAACTAAAAGGCAGTTTTTAATCCATTTGTTCCATCTCTAGTGATGCTGTCAACACATTGAGAGTCAGCACTTCCTCAGCTCTACTTCTCCAGCAAAAAAAAAGGGCAATATTTTTGTCTTACCTCTCTTGTACATTTTTTGATAGGAAGGTGTCTGCATCCTTGTTGGACTAGGGTACAATGGGAAAGACCAGAATGGAAAGCCTTTGTGGAATGCCTGTGCCAACATGAAGGTCTGGCTGTATGAGACAACACCTTTGTTCACAGGGACGATTGCTTCTTTCAACATCAACACCAATGCTTGGGTGGCCCGGTGAGCAGGACAAAATTCCCCTTCTATAATGTGTCAGTTCTGTTCTGTCAGCAGAACCAAGACCCTAGGCTGACGGGGAGCATTAGAGGAAGGATCTGCCAGTTTTCAGTTTGTGCACGTTCTTCCATGTTTTACTGCTGTGCCCTGAGAAACAGGTTATTGGGTTACTGGGTTAGAGAGATCTTTTAATTCACCTGGAGGGGCAATTCATTAATAAAGCCAAGCAGCTGATGGAAGCAGAGACTAGAATGGGACTACAGCAAGCCCTTGGGGCAGCCTGCCTGCTTGACAGCTGCTTCCTGCATCATGGCTCTTGGTGCTCCCCATGCCAAACCCAGATAGGTTTTGGTTCAGCATGTGCTGGGGGACATGGCTAAAGTGTATGTGATGACCCCCTTCTAGCTAGGGTTTCTTTAAGAGTGTTCTGATATAGGTTTTGCCCTGGTCATGCTGTTCTTGTCATTACAGAGTCTGTAAGGGGATCGGGTCCCCTGGGCCCTACATCCCTGACAGCCAGGGGAGGACAGACAATAACCTGGAACCACTTTGCTTCTTTTCTGCTCTAGCTACATCTTCAAGCGCCTGAAGTTCCTGGGCAACAAACTGCTGTCACAGGCACTGGCCCTGTTCTTCCTGGCCATTTGGCACGGGCTGCACTCTGGCTACCTGGTGTGCTTTCAGATGGAGCTGCTTATAGTCATCGTGGAAAGACAGGTACACTTTGTCTGACTTACCAGAACGGGGGGGCGCCTGTGTTAGCCTCTCCCCCCGAGTCTGGAAACTGCCATGCTGAAGGCTTTGCTTGGATTAAATATGAAAAATAGCTGCTCACTTTGGAATTGGTTTTCAAGCATGGCAGGGTTTTGTTCTCAGGAGTTCAGTAGGTTGCTGCCTTCTGCGTGGGCAAACTATAAATATATTGCAGAAGCTGACAGGCAGAAAAGTGGAAAACTTGGCATATGAGCTGCGGGTGGCTGAAGTGCCTGGCAGCTGGAAAGATTGGAGGACAAGCACATGAGCCGAGTGCCTCTGTTAAATCTCCCAGTACTGAGAGAACAGTATTCCTTATTAAAATGTGTTTTCTTCATTAACATTTTGGCCAGGACAAGGTATTTAGCTACTTTTTTTTGGACTAGCTGCTTACTAAAACACATTTTACACAGCTGGATAGAAAACTTTGGCCCCAGAGCCTGCATATACAGCCACAGGACATCCAACTGTTGAGAATTCTGGTTTTTTTCTTTAAATTAGGTCATGAACCTTGTTCGGGACAGTCCTCTCCTAAGCACTTTGGCCTCCATCACTGTCCTGCGGCCCATCTTCTATGTGCTGCAGCAGACTAACCACTGGATGTTTATGGGTTACTCCCTGGTGCCATTTTGTCTTTTCACCTGGGACAAATGGATGAAGGTATTTAGTAGCCACAAACAGATGACCCCACATGGTCAATCCCGTTCATTCCATCCCCTCTCCTGTGTTCTTGGCTTAAAGCTAGTTGCTGACCCCCAACCCTGCCTTTCTCTTTACAGGTGTACAGGTCTATTTATTTCTTCGGCCACGTGTTGTTCTTCACCTTACTGCTGGTGTTGCCTTACATTCGCAGATTAATTGTGCCACGAAAAGAAAAGCTAAAAAGAGCAGAATAACAGCCAAAAGGTAAGGCTGCACGAGGGAGAGACCAGGAGGTGAAGTGGGGCAGCAGTGCTGCAGCCCAAGGTGAAAGACAAACATCAAATCAACCGAAGCAAATATAGGGCTCCTCTGTTTTTCAGATTGTACCACCTGTGCATTCGTAGGAGTTGATTGAACACTCCGGAAGCAAAGCATCACCTGCCAAGTTTGCTGTGTTGAAGTATGACTGTTTTTCAACGCAAGGAGGGGGAAGGAGAAAGCACAGGGTCAGAGACCCAGAAGGAGGGGATCTGAGCAAGCCTCCTTAAGACCCTCCACCTTCTGTCTGTTGCCTTATCTCTGCCGCCCCGCGGCCAGCACTCGTCTCTCTGCTGATACCAGATGATTGTACCACACTCAAGGCAGGTGCTGCGTTGGATTGGAGCCACCTTCTGACTTTTCTACGTTTGTCATCTAAGATAAAAATTGCTCCTGGTCTTTTTAACACCAGCTTCAGCTCCTTTCCTCTTGGGTGCCTCGGTGTGGGAGTGTGAACTGTCACATGCCACCGAGCAAGGCGATTCTACAGGACCAAGTGACGCCAGGGTGAGCAGGGCACAGCTAAGAATTGCAGTTTGGTGACAAATTTGGGCCAAGTCCCTGCTATAAGGGGATCCAGCCTGCCCACATACAAAAAATGAGAAAGTAAAATTCACAAGCACTTTGTAATCAAAAAAGGTACCTTTAATAGGAGGAAAGAGGGTCAGTGGGGCAGTCCATTTAAAGTCTCATTGCTTCAGAAGCTACAAGGATGAAGTTGAAGTCTTTTCCAGGAGCTCAAAGTTGCACGAGGTCCACACCCAAGTTAAAGAGCCTTTCCAGAATGTGGAGTCACTGTATACAAGTCCATCATGACAGCAGTAGCAGCAGAAGTTCATACTACTCCCCACACTTCCTCAAAGGCAGTAGTAATTTTAGCACACGTCAGGGCAGCAGAGAGGGGATAGTTGCTGATGGAGACCATCTTTTCTGTATAGTCAACATTGACCTGGGAGAAGGGGGGGGTGGGGAAACAGAAAAAAAAAACAAGTTGCAAAAGGTTTTCACTGAGCCCCATCTCCATTAGTACGAGAAAGACAAGGAGCCACAGGAGAGAATCCAGCAGAGGCTAGAAGGATGATTAGGACACTGAACCATCTCTCTGATGAGAAGAGACTGCAGGGCCAGTTTTGTCTAGGGAAGAGAAGACTCACAGGGTATCTCATTAAAGCACATAAATATCTTAAGGGTGGATGCCAAGAGGACAGTGCCAGACTCTTTCCTCTGGTGCCCAGAAACAGGTCAAAAAACAGTGGCCATAAACTAAAACACAGGAATTTCCACCTCAACAGGAGGAATAACTTCTTTATGATGAAGATGGCAGAGCATTGGAACAGACTGTCCAGGGAGATTGTGGAGTCTCCCTCTCTGGAGACATTCAAAATCCACCTGGACATGTTTCTGTGTCACCTGCCCCAGGTGACCCTGCCTTGGCAGGGGGGTTGGACTGGATGATCTCCAGAGATCCCTTCCAACCCTAACAACTGCAGAGGCACAGTATTCATCCAGCAGAGAAACTGCCAGCCTTCACTAATGCCCTTCCTTGTGAGGGAGAACAGTCCCAAGTGTTGCAGTTTTTGGCCTTTTTTTTGACAAGTCTACGGGGAAAAACAGGAGGCTGGGCGGGGGGCAAGACTAAGCCAAAAAAAGGGCAGATAAAACCTCCATACTCAGAACAAGACTGAAACCTTTCTACAACCCCAGATAAGGGATACACACACTTACCGACCCGTGGGCAAAAGCTCCCACCACCATGACAACTGGCTCGGCTGCAGGAACCAGCTCCCGCAGGTCCGACACCTGTGACACTGCAAAAGAGGTACCAATCTTCATGCAGCCCACGGGCAGGTGGTCACTGACTGGGTTTTTAATCACCTGCAGAAAGCAGAAAGTTAATAGGGGTGTAGAGGTAACAGACCCTGACGCATAGCAACATCCATGGTTTGCTAAAAACAACAAACAAACAAAAAATTCATCAGCTGTTTGCACACTGCAGCGGGAGCTCATGACTGGTGCATCTGGAGCAGTCCATCCTCATTGTCCATGGTATTTACCAAATACAGTGGTGGTGTCATTCCACCACCAACACTACATACAGAGTTCAACATCACAGACTGTCCTCACCCAAAAATCAAATCTCCTTGAGGTACACATCCTGTTTCCCCATCCCCCTGCCTTACCCACCAAGTACACCCACGTCCTTGAGCAAAACCAATCCCAGATGGGTTGGCTTTTGCTTGAGGCTCAGTGACAGCAGATATACCCAGGACACAGGTGATGGAGAGGTACATGAGCCTTGGCTGGGGGGAGCAGCAGAATAAGTAGCAGAGCTCCCTGTGACCAGCAGTGAATAATCCAAAATCTAAAAAGTCCATGAGACCTTTTCCAAGTGACAGCAGGCAGTGTGGAATAGCCAGGAGATGCTGAGGCACAGCACTGCTCCCAGGGAGAGCATCCCAAACACCCCTTCTCCTGCAAAGGAGCCATGAAGTACGCACTGGGGCGCAGCAGGGTCAAGATTCCCAGAGAGAGAGAGATGGAACAGACGCCAGCAGGTGTGTCCAGATGTTGCCAGGCTTGGTGTGCATCCAACAGATGCTCTTGAAACAGGCACGGAAGGAGGGCATGGAGGGCCTATAGTCCACTTTAGGCACCTTTGTCTCATCTTGGCTGGCAAGCTGGCTGCTGCTGGGATTTAAAACCACTCTGCGGGGAATCTGGATTTTCCAGAAAAGAGTTACAAGTCACGTCTGATCAGTTCTTGATGATGAGTTCTTCGCTTCTGGGAATCTTGCTGCTGTGTGAGGAGCAGCGCAGTGAGGTCCTTGTGGCACGC
Organism: Picathartes gymnocephalus; assembly: GCA_013390045.1. Taxonomy (NCBI): domain Eukaryota; kingdom Metazoa; phylum Chordata; class Aves; order Passeriformes; family Picathartidae; genus Picathartes; species Picathartes gymnocephalus. Next base: position 47,852 of record WEKY01036531.1, read on the forward strand.
TCCTGGAGCCAGGTTCACGAGAGCCCTGTGTTGAAAAGGCTGCTCCTCGTCTCTCCCTGCCTGCTGACCCGTGTCCTCAGGCGGATGTGCTGGCTGGGGCCAAGCGATCTGTGCCAAGATGACAGCACCATCACCTTCCTCAGGCTGCTGCTTTTCTGGCATTGCCAGCAAGAAGGGTAGTCCTTCATCTGAGGAATCCCACATCAGGATAAACCCTTTGTCCCTGTGGTTTATCCAGTCTTTCCCTCTGTGACTGCAGAAGCCATTCAAGTTAATCACATCTTCATTTCCCCCTCTCTCTGCCATTTTAAAAGCTGTACCCAAAAAGTGTCAATGCCCAGGCACGGTTGTCAGGCTCACACGAGGAAACAGATCCCTCAGCTCCAAAGACAGCAGTATTTGGGGCTTCTTTCATGCAGCAGCAGCTCCTAGAGGGCCTGCTAGCCAGGTAGGATGTAGGAGAGCCCCCCTGAAATCACAACCCCCAGCAATGATGTGACAGAATGGAATAGCAACCACACCCAAAATCAGGACCCTCAACCAAAAAAACACCTTCCCCCCCCCAAAAAAATCCCTCCTACATCGCTGTTAGAACGTTGCAACATTAGCTGTGAACAGTTACAGGATATTTACCTTCAGCAGTTTCTGAGGCCCATCAGCTGCTCTAACGCTGAGCTTATGTAGCAGCTGAACTGGCAAAGAGGAAACAAGAAAAAAATCACTTAAGCTGTGTATCAATTTGCTGGAGGAATCCCATGCTTTGCCTGAGCTGAGGTACACAACAAGTCCACCTTTAGAGTTCCCATCACAGTCTGAAAAAATTATTTTGCTGACAGCACAAGTTCCTGCAGGCACTCCTCACTGTGCTAAGGAACACACAGCTGGGGTGTGCATCCTGGAACATCACAGAGAGATGCTTTCACTTCTCTGCTCTTTTCCCACCTTCACATTTTAAGGTTGCCAGTTTTTGACTTTTCCCAAAGTTCCTCCAATCCTGACCACCTTCTTGCATTATTCCATAGCAGGTGTAAAGTTTGAATCACTTACCCATAAGACCACAGAATCGATCAAAAGTTCTTGGGATTCGGGTTTGGGGATTGACTTCAATTAGAACATTCTTCTTGGTATGGATATAAACCTGCAGGAGTCCAGCCCGATTCAGGGGGCTGTCCATGAGCATCAGGAGACTCTGAAATTGAAAAGTAAAAGGTAGTGGAAATAGAAAGACACAAGAGAGAGAATTCTAGGGAAAATTGAGGGTCAGCCCCTACAGCTACACAAGGGACCGACGTTGAAGCTGAAAGCTCATCACGGGACTACGGGATGTAATGCTGTAATGCTAAGAAATCAACCCCAGACCCAAACAGCGACTCAACCTAAAAGTCACGAGTACAGCGGGGGAGGCCAAACTCACCCCCGGGCTCCAGGGGCACAAGCGGACCCGCAGACCCGAGGGACGATCGCCCCGAGCCGCCTTGCCGGGCTACCCCGAGCAGGCCGGGCACCACAGGCGCCGCCGGACCCAGCGGGTACCTGGTGGGTGATGTCGGGCCGCACCTCCCCGGGGTCCCGGCCGTTCCGTAGCAGCAGCGCCTTGTGCTTGTCGCAGTTGAGCAGTTCGAACGTCTTCCCCACCTACGGCCAAAGCACGGGCAGGTGAGCGGGGAGCGAGGGCATCCGCGGCACAGCCAGACCCGTCCCGACCTCCCCCCTCCCCGCCGCCCGCACCTTTACGGTCTCCAGACTCGCCCCCTCCAGCACGACCAGGAGCCGCCGCTGCCCGCGGGGCCGCTTGGCCTCCAGCGAGCGCCCTTCATCATCCTCCTCCTGTGCGTCCCCACGTGGCCGCCTGGGCGCCGCCATTTTGTCACGCGACCCCGCCGGCCCCGCCCCGGCCCCGCCCTTCCCGCCGCGGCCACCCAAGATGGCGCCGGGGCGCGCCCTCTATCTGGCTCCGGCCGGACCCGCTTCCGGAGCGCCGCGGCCGCCTCGCCGGAAGGCGTGTGCTAGGGGCGGGAAAGGGCAGCGGGGGCGCTCCCGGCACCGCGGTTTCCCGCCGGAGTGGCACGTCAGTCGCTCCTTCCGGTGTCCTTCCCGGCGGGAGCGGCGGCGGGGCGGCCATGGCGCAGAACCTGAAGGACCTGGCAGGGCGGCTGCCGACTGGACCCCGCGGCGTCGGCACCGCGCTTAAGCTGCTGCTTGGCGCCGGCGCCCTGGCTTACGGCGTGCGAGAGTCCGTCTTCATTGGTGAGTGGAGTCCCCCCCACCCCTCGGAGCCTTGACGCCCGCTGCCCGCGCTGACCGAGCCCCCGCTCTCTCCCCGCAGTGGAGGGCGGCCAGCGCGCCATCTTCTTCAACCGCATCGGCGGCGTGCAGCAGGACACCATCCTGGCCGAGGGGCTGCACTTCAGGTAGGGCCCGGTCCCCCCGGTCCCCGCCCCGCTCCCCTGGCCCGGCGGGGGCCCTCGCCCCTAACGCGTCTCCGCCTCCCGCAGGATCCCCTGGTTCCAGTATCCCATCATCTACGACATCCGAGCGCGGCCGCGGAAAATCTCCTCCCCCACTGGTTCCAAAGGTGAGAGAGCGAGGCCACGAGGTGGGAGGCACGGGACAGGAATTCGGCCGTAGTTCTGGCGCTCCTCATGTAATTATGAAATATTAAGGGGTCGGAACAGACCTTAAAGATCGTTTAGTCCTAATTTCTTGCCGCGGATAGTGACACCTTTCACCACACCAGGTTGCTCAAAGCCCCATCCGACCTGGTCTTGAACACCCTCAGGGTTGAGGCATCCACAGCTTCCCTGCGCAACGTGTTCCTGTGCCTCACCACCCCCACCATAAAGGATTTCTTCCTAACTCCCGGCCAAAATGTCCCTTCTCCCAGTTTGTGCCGATTACTGTTTGTCCCATCGCTACAGTTCCTGATACGGAGTCCCAGCCCGAGCTCCCTGCAGGCCCCTGACCCCGTCGCTGTCCCCACAGACCTGCAGATGGTGAACATCTCTCTGCGTGTGCTGACGCGGCCCAACGCAGCCGAGCTGCCCAGCATGTACCAGCGCCTGGGGCTGGACTACGAGGAGCGCGTCCTGCCCTCCATTGTCAACGAGGTGCTCAAGAGCGTCGTGGCCAAGTTCAACGCCTCGCAGCTCATCACACAGAGAGCCCAGGTGAGCCCTGCTTGGCTCAGCTCACGGGGAAACTGCAGAACTGGGGGTGAGGGGAGTATTGTGGCAGGTAAAGGAAGGATAACTGTGTTCAGCTGGTGGGTAGTGCACCCACGTGGAAAGCGTGTTCCACAGACAGTTTAAGTCCAATACGTGTACAAATACTGTGTTGGTAGCTTCTGAGGAGAAGACTCAGTCCGTTGGTACACAGAATGGAAAACTGCACCAAAATGTAACACTGGGGGAGGGAGGGCTGGTTTGCTTCATGGTTCACAGGTGTCTGTGGAACTGGCTTTAAAAATACAGATCTCAGAACGACTGTAAGACCAAATTAAACAATTTTGAAAGATCTGAAAAACGATCAGTTACGAGCAGTTAACAAAGCATTGACTTGTCAGTGATGGATTCTACAGAACGGTAGCAGGTAGTTCTGTTCACAATCGCAGAATGGGTCGGGTTGGAAGGACCACAGTGGGTCATCTCATCCAGCCTCCATGCTCCAGCAGGGTCATCCCAGAGCACATGGCACAGGATTGCATCCAGATGGTTCTTGAATGCCTCCAGTGAGGGAGACTGCACAACCTCTCTGGGCAACCTGTTACAGTGCTCTGTCACCTGCACAGTGAAGAAGTTCTTCCTTGTACTCAGGTGGAACTTTCTGTGTTCCAGTTTCTGCCCGTTGCCTTTTGTCCTGTTGTATGACATCACTGAGAAGAGCCTGGTTCAGTAGTCTTGGCAACCTCACTGCAGCCACTGATTAGAAAAAGCTTAGAGTGTCACCTGCGGGAGTGTTGCAAAATAGTAGAAGTGTCTCCCTTAAAAACGCCTGTTTGTGAAAGTTTGTATTGTAATAGTTCGATTGGCAGGGATTCTGAGAGTGCTCATCACATATGGCAGCTGGCACAGAGAGGAGGTGCTGGTCTTGGTTTAAAAGGTTTCAGAGGAGGTCCTGCAGGACCAGGAGGGTGCTGAAATGGAAAAGTTGTTAGATGAAAGAGAAAGCATCTCTTAACTAGTTTCTGATGCATGACAGAATAAGGAAAGAGTAGAACTGAGTGTCGAGGTTCTGTTATGAGAAATGATCTGTATCCCCCTGGTCAGGGGCTTCAGGGTTTTGTGCTCATCCACGTGGGGTGCACTGGAGGGATTTCTTAGTCTTCATATGGAAAGAGAATGCATGGAGAGGATGGCGCAGCGAAGAATATCTGTGAGGGTTTTGGCTGTATTGGAAACAAAGGCTGTTAATCATCTGTGATCTCAGATAAGAATCGTTCTTTGATCTCTGAAATTTTTGAACAAACTGAACTGCATTTGTTTTCTTGTCATGTATCCATCTAGTGCTTGTTATAAAGTGATGTGTATTGAAGGGATTGATAATCAGAAGAAAATTAGGAGACTTTGTCCAGTTGTGCACTCACAGTTCACTTAGGGAAGGTTTCTGTCGCTATTTAGAGTTCTGCTCAGAAACAGCTGCAGTAAAAGTAAAAGCAAATGCTCGACTGGCCAAGCATGTGATACTGTAGCAATAGTTTCTGTTTAAGTCAATATTTGGTGCAGGACTTGTCAGCCTGCCTGAAAAAGATGCTGGCAAGTAAATGTAGAATAAATCAAAGTATCTTAACAGCAACACCCACCCAGAGCAGCCAAAAAAGGTGGAGTAGCTACGCTAGACGAGTAGCTACACTAGACAAGTAGCTACTGTAATTAAGAGATGTGGTAAGTGTTAAAAAAAATGATGTGGTCATTTCTTTTTCTGTGTTGGAATACAGTTATGAAAGCACAGCCTGCAAACAGTGGCAAATCCAAGGTGGAGAAGGAAGTGCTTATTGCCAAGACTGTGGGAACTGTGGAACTGGAATGTGGTGGGATGTGAAAGCAAAAGACGCTTTCAAGGTTTTTTACTTTCACAGTGTTGCTTGCATAGAACAGTTAAGCAATAACTACAAATGAGCTGTAATAGAGTTTTGAAAATGCTGTTTGTGGCTGTGGATATGTTACCCAGAGATGGTGTTGATGTCCCTGGTTTGGAGCTTGGGTTAGGGAATGTCTCTTCCAACACTGTGAAGAGCAGTTGTGCTTCACTTTTGGAGTCCGCGGGAAGTGAGGAACGCTCTGTGTTTGGTACTACTCTCGTTGCTGTGTTTGTGTTTCAGGTGTCTCTGCTCATAAGGCGAGAACTGACAGAGAGAGCCAAGGATTTCAGCCTCATCCTGGATGATGTGGCTATCACAGAGCTTAGTTTCAGTCGTGAATACACAGCTGCTGTGGAGGCTAAGCAAGTGGGTGAGTTCCATTGGTGCCTGAAAAGAGTGGATTGCCTTTGCCTTTCCACCGAATTATTAAACAAGGAAGTGTAATTTGGGTTAGTGTGTCACTGCTGTGTCACTGTATGAGTACAGGTACAGGGTTACAAATCTCTAAGCCTCCTTAGTAACAGAGCTAAACAGGTTCATTTTGCAAGTGTTACCAGAAAGCCATAGCTAATGGGATAGACCATTGGAGGGACTGATTTCCCAAGACTAAGGTTCCTCTTCAGACTGGGACTCTGTCACTCACTGTGTGGGTTACGTGTGGAGGATCTGGGTGCTGTGGGTTTTACTTAAGAAAAGGTAAAGTGCTCAAGAGCTCTCAGATATGTTTTGTACTTGGATGTCGTCCCAGAATGTTACCAGTTCTCTGGGAAGCAGAGCCCCCGGGCCTCAGCTCTCAGGTTCTGATGGAAGACACAATGTGGTTCCAATGCCTGTGTCCTTTCTCTCCGCAGCCCAGCAGGAGGCACAGCGTGCCCAGTTCCTGGTGGAGAAGGCCAAGCAGGAGCAGAAGCAGAAGATAGTTCAGGCTGAGGGGGAAGCAACAGCTGCCAAGATGATATCCTGCTTTGGGAGATTTGGTGGGATGTGACTTGTGAGCTTGACAGTCCTGAGAATCTGTCACATTGGGCTCATGCTTAGAAGACTGTGATCGGATGATAGCTTCAAGTAGGTCACTGTTCTTTATTCCCCCCCTTCTCCAGCTGGCTGGAGCAAGGTTTGTCTGAGGTCAGAACAGAGAAGGCCGTGGACCTGTGCTCCTTATTGTAAAGTTTAACTTTTATTGGCTGTGTGTGACCGTAATCCATAATGTTCTTCATTTGGGCAGGTAAAAATATGCCTACCCAAAGGCCCATGTTACTGGGATAGAGATTGCTTTTTACCCACTAAGATGTTCTTTAATATGGCTTAGGAGGAATTCCTTGAAGATAAGCAGCTTCTGTTCATGGGATTTTTCTTAACTTTTGTTCCCTTGTACCTTGGGGAAGCTCTCAGCAGAAATCCAGGCTACATCAAGCTACGTAAGATCCGCGCTGCTCAGAACATCTCAAAAACGGTGAGCATTGGGGCACAGAATTCCCTTTGTCTTTTTGCAGTCTTTGTGCTGTCCCCCCAGCCCAGTGGCCACATGATGAATTTAAGGCGAATGTGATCTGCCCTGTCCTGGTCTTTGTTCCTGTCCAGACCTTCTCTGCTTAAGCAGAGCTTAAGACTTAGCAAGGATCTGCGATTAGATGTGAAGCTCAGAGTTCATGCCCTTCATATGACAAGGCCAGATCCACATGAGATTCCATCGCCCACCCTCAGCTGCAGAGACCAAAAGCTGCTGGTTACCTGCAGCTGAGAAAGGGGGACAGATAAATGTGGGAGCAAAGGTCTTTGTGGTGGAGAGACAGAATGAGCACTTCTTTTAGAAAGTCTGATGGCTCTGGGATAGGAAGTTATGGAATTGTTTTGGAGAATTGCATTGATTTAACTGAGATCTTAAGGAAATGAGTGCTGTATCTGGAGGGGGAGATAGGTTCCTAGTGCTGTTCCTCCATGTGCATTCTTAGTCCTTGATGTCACGTCTGTAATGGATTTCTTTTTCAGATTGCTGCCTCACAAAACCGTGTGTATCTCACAGCAGATAACTTAGTACTGAACCTGCAGGATGAGGCCTTTACCAGGTAAAGGGACTGGGTGCCTGGGTTTGTCTGCACCCTACCTGGGAAGCTGCTCTCCTTCCTGGAGCTCTCTCAGGGTCTTTTTCTGAGGGGAGCCTGATACCAGAGAATACAGCCAAGTAGGGAGCCGCCCCTCTTACTGTGAAAATGGGGATTTTTGTTAAATCTAATCAATTTACTCTTATTTTTTTTCTTTCCCACCCTCAACCCCTTACTGCATCTGCTGACACAGAGGAAGGTAAGGCACTGTACATTTTGATCCTTTTGTTGCTACGGGAACCAGGGTGCTGCTGTTTTCTGGTGCCTGGGATGTTTCTGGCCTGGGCTGTTTTGGCCCCAGCAAGTTTATTCCAATCTCTACCTCAATTCCCACTTGTGATGTGAAACTTAAAGCTTTCCTTGCAGGGATCACACAAATATATATGTGGAGTATGCAGTAATTGGAGCTCCATATGTACCTTACAAGGAGCCTTGCATGGGAAAGGCAGGAGTAACTGTGGAGTGTTCTCTGATCTATCACATGGACAGGGCATCCTGTGGTTCTGGCAAACAGGGCTGTAAGGAAGCTTTGCAGATAATCATGGGAATTTGTGTTGGTTTGGGCTGAAGATCTTTAGGGAAGATGCTTTTGTTGTTCTCCAAAAGCTTTCCAGTTCATGCGAGAAAACCCCATTTCCTGCTTTCAGAGCTGTCAGGAGTTTGGTGGTTTTCCCAATCTGTCCAGTGTTTACTGAAAAAGGCAGTGCCAGCTGAGCTAACGGGATGCAGCTAAAAGCCTAGATTTCTCAGAATTGAGAAGGGAAAACAGAGTTGGTTTCTTTTCTGTGGGATCTTTGACTATAACATCCTTCTTCCTCACCTCTGATCAGATCTGTCATATTTGTTCCAGAAGATTTAAGGGTCTTTGGAAAAAAAATCCCTGCCTAATAGGAAGGACTTGGAAGTCCAGATCCTTTGGGTGTGACACCCCCTACCTCAGAATCCATATTGAGGGGCTGGTACAGCTTTGCTTGTGCTGTCTGGACTGATCACTCCCTTCTGTCTCCCTTTCAGTGACAGTCTCCTACTCAAAGGGAAGAAATGAAAGAAGCTGAAGATTCCTAGAATCAGTGTCACTAACCAGCAGAAGATAAGAGTGAGGATCTTTGAACTGCCTGCACTAGTATTGTTTGTCCTCACTGTGAAGTTTTCAATCCAGTAGCCAGATTTGGTCCCCATGCCCCTGCTCCATCTGTGGTGATTCAGTTACAGGAATGGGCTCTGCCTCTAGGCAGCTGTAATTCCTTCCTCATCCCTCTAGTTAAATTTGGAGAGGGGGCAAAGAGACTTACTGGTATTAACCCAAGTGGATATTTGCCTCTAATCTTCAGTAATATTTAGATTTGTGTAGGGTATCAAATTCTTTTTTGGCCAAGTGAGGGAGTTCTTCTGCCATCAGCACCAGGCTTTTTTCTGTAGTAAATTTTGTTTCTCTTTCACTCTGGATCCCAAGAGAACCTGGGACTGAATTCAGGACAATGCCATTCATTGGGTGCCTGTAACTGCTGGATTATCTTACTTGTGTCACTGTCTGCTCAGTGATGCTTTCAAATATTTGTAAAAATTAAAAAAAAAAAAAACCAACTCGACCAAATTTATATTGTGTCTAAGTGCTTAGTGCGTGGAAAAAAATGGTTTTTTTATGCAGTGGGAGGTGGAACAGAGATTTTATTTGGTTGAAAATAGAATGAGGATGATGAAGGGAAAGGAGCAAAACAGAGAAATACTCTCATGGTCACTGGCAGATCATCACAGTGTGGAGAGAGAAGGAGGAGGTTCAGATGCTCATACAGCTGTGTGGGTGACCAGGGCTGGTTCCTTAGCTGCCTGTTGTGTCTGCAGATGAGGATAGGTTTACCTGCTTTCCCAGGTCACAGAAGCATCTCTATACTGTGTCCTGACCTCCGTTGTTACACCTTGGGCTTTTTCCCCTCTCTGCTTTCCTGGCCAAAAAGAGGAAGAGAAATCTTCCTCCACTGACTAAACTCTCCTTTGCTTGGGTTTCAACCGCAAGATCTTGTGTGCTTGAAGGGTAGCTTCTTTGTTGTTTCTTTGGGCTGCCCTATATTGAGATTTAGGATCTGGAGGTATCACAGGGTCATAGAATGATAGAATATCCTGAGTTGGAAGGGACTCACCAAGATAAAGTCCAGGGTAACCTAGAAGTTAAACTGTAGGTGAGAGCATTGTCTAAACACGTCTTTAGACAGACCCTGAGCCAGACTCAGGGTCCTGACTGCTCCTCTGGGGAGCTTGGCCACCCTGTAAAGGAAGACTTTTTTTTCTGATATCCAGTCTGAACTTCCCCCTGTGCAGCTTTAAGCCATTCCCTTGTGTCCTATTGCTGGACACCAAAGAGAAGAGATCACCCCTCTTCTGCTGCCCTTGATGAGGAGGTATTAGGTCAGCCCTTGGTCTTCTCCAAGCTGAACTGACTTCGTATCCTCAGCTACTCCTTGTAAGTCACACTTTTCCTTGCTGTCTTTGTTGCCCTCCTTTGGACACACTATAATATTTTTATATCCTCCTTGTATTGTGGAGCATGAAACTGCACACAGTGGTGGTGGTGAGGCTGGACCTGAGCACAGTGGGACCCTCACTTCTCTGGCCAGTTAACTGATCTGTGCCTAGTACACCCCAGCATAACACACCTGCCATGACCTGCCATCACTCAAAATGCCCAGAGCCTTTTCTGCAGGGCTGCACCCCAGTCTCATCCTTCAGTCTGTATTTACATCCAGAATATTCCATGCAGAACCTGGCATGTGTTCTTGTTAAATTTCATATGGATGAAATTGTGTACATGTCTGGCTGCATGCTGAACGCTGTCCAGAGCGATATGATGAGACCATCAAAATCGTAGCCAAAACCGAAAAAACCCCACATCTGCTTTCCCTTTGACTACTAGGTGGGTAGCCTTGTTGTGAAAGATTATTAAGTTGGTAAGGCAGGACTTTCCGTTCAAGAACACATGCACGCTTTGATCAAGGACTGCATTGTCTTTCAAGTCTTTTCCTTGATAGCTTCCAGACTAATTTTCTCCACAGTTTTACCAGGCACCAGAGTGAGACTGATTGACCTGTAATTACCAAGGTCTTCTTTCTTGCCCTTCTTGAAGATTGGGACAACATTTTCCAGCTTCTGCATTAACTTATACAGATTGCCAAGGCTATTAATAACTGAGAGAGGTCTCACAGTTACATTGGCCAACTCTTCAGTACCCTGGGAGGAATCCCATTGGGCCCCATAGATTTATGTGCATTCAGTTGCAGCAGGAAATCCCATACAAGTTCAAAGTCAGCCAGGAGTTCATCACTCCCCCAGCCATGGCCATGCAGCCCAGGGCCCATCACCAGTGTCAGAGAAAGAAGCAAAGGCAGCATTAAATGCCTCTACTTTGTCACTGTTTGAAGACAGGCCAGTGTTTCCTTTAGTCTTGCTTCTGCTGTTAACATACTTAAAAATGCCTCTTGTTACCTACTATAGTACCAGCCAGCTTCAACTCGAGCTTGGGCATTTTTTCCCTAGAGTGGCAAGGACCATGTCTGTCCTCCTGCATAATCTGTCCTTGTTTCCAAACTTTCTGCTAAGCTGCAGAAGGAGATCCCTTCCTCTGCCTCACTGGCTAGACTTCTGACATGTGATTGCCTGCTCCTATCCTCTTGAAAGGAGGCCCTTAAAAAATGAGCACCTTTTATGTACCCTGTTATTCTCAAAAGCAGATTCCCAGAGGGCCTTACTAACTCCTTCCTTGAGCAGCCTGAAGTCTGCTCTCCCCAGGTCCTGGGGAGTAGCTTTACTTACAGTTTTTCTCATATCGCCACGATTTTAAACTCAGCTATTTCATGATCATGATGGTCACGACAGCCACCCACAAGACTACATCTATTTACAACCAACCATCTCTTTTTACCAGCAATTCCAACTGGAACTCTCTTCCTCTGGTGAAGCAGAGTGCAAGATGTTTAAAGGAACAGATATAATCTATGGATTCCTGGTTTAAAACTTACTGGCAATTAGAGCCATAACTAATACCCATATGTTTTGACTTGCAGCATCAAGGAAGCGCAAATTCTTTGAACCAGCTTTGAAAAAGTATTCTCAAATAATCACCCAAAGTATTAGTTTGTAACAGAACCTATGTAAAGAAGAGTGGACTGCTTATGTCAGTGCCATGTTTCCTGATGTGCAATCAGGAAAGTTCTTGTTCAGTCTCATTTTTCTGTAGACTGGACATTATGGACACATTAAGCTCAGGGATTTGAACACAAATGAGGTTCTCAGTAACGTGAGCTTGTTCCACAAGATGTCTTCATTTCCACACTTCAGGTAGAGCAAGCTAACCCTTGGTATGCCTTGCTTTAGGCTGTGGCAGCTTTTTAAGACGAAAGACACTTGGATCCTATCCTTTGAAGCTACCCAGGAGTCTAAGGCAAAGGTAGGTGTTTCCTTTAGGCTAGGATTTCTCCATGGCTTAGGAGACGGTCTCTGGCATCGTTCAGAGGTGAAACACAGTACATGTCCCTCCACCCCTTTTTACTTCTGCCCCTTGTTTTCTCCACTGCCCCTTTTCTGTTTCTTCCTCTCATGACAGTGGAATTGCAAAGCCAGCTGGGAAATGCACACACAGGCTAAAGGAAGCTGAAGTCTGGCACGTGTAAAGAGGGTCTGCTCACAGAGTGTCTTCTGTCTTCCAAATGCTTTCAACCAAGTTTCTTGCCATATCAAATAACAGCAAGCAGCGTCCTTCCTCCCAATGTACTGTATATAACTCCTGGTGGGAAGGGGGCTCTGGAGGCCTTTGGTCCAGGCTGCTGCTGCAAGTGGCAATATTACCAGCACGAGGTCAGAGCAGCTGTGGCTTTGTTCAAGTAGTGAAAACCACAAGTAAAATTGAGGTGAAAAATTTCTGTCTGTTTGTCACACCTGACTTTCCGTGCTCACACTTCCCTGATGACCACCAACACTTGAGCCTCACAGCAAGGAGCCACCATAATTGGTCACAGCTTCTGTTCAGAAGCTTGAAGGCAACAGGAAATCAGGAAAACTAGGCTGGAGCTATCCTTGTAAGTCTTTGCAGGGCTGCATCTGAAATCAGGACTACAGCTAATACTCAGAGAAACTAGAGAAAAAAACCCTTTGGGACCCAGTAGTCAAACAAATACAAGTTTATTTACAAACAAGAAAATATGGCCATCACATCAAATTCTGATAAATATTTACAGCATCCAGGTGAAGGATGATACAGCATAGGATGACATAGCATAAGGATAAGAGGGGCAGAAGGTCGGCGTTAAGGAAAGAGGAAGTCTTCTGCTGAATTGCAGAGGAACTGAGCTGAAACAGGCCAAAACCTCCATAGCTGAAAAGCTGAGGCTTCAGAGAACACAAACAGGCTAAACTCTAACTCACAGCAGTGGGCAGAGATGTTGCTCCCAGGATGACCTCCCTTAGTTCTTCCCTGAGAATTCCACTGAAGCTGACACAGCAAAGGTGAGTTTGGGCCCCAGTGCTCAGGGAGCAAGGAAAGGAGGGGCGTGACCTTTTCCTGCTAATGGATGATGAGGGGGCAGCAAGAGACTTTGCTTGCCTGCACAGGCAAGGGACCATGGAGTCAGTCAGCTGAGCTGGAAAGCGCTCTGGTTCAGGGCACTGAAAGCTGGCACGGCAGAGAAGGGGAAGGCTTTGTTCCAGTCCAAGATCAAGGAATGTGAGACAGGCCAGCTGGGATGTGAGCTCCAGTCCTGCAGCCCAGGTTCAAACCCCCATGGGGCTACCTGCAATGTATGATTATTTTTTCTTTAGTGAGCCTTTCAGCTTCTTTTCTGAGGAGCGCTGTTTCCGCACCTTGTCCTCCTTTTTCCCTATGTTCTCATACACTGTTGACTCCTCTTTCTGCCTGTAAGACCAGGAAAAAACAAGGGGAAAAGTGAGGAATAGTAAAAAGCCGGTCAAGCCAGCAGGCAGACTTGCCAGAGGCAGGCAGAGCTGGGTCTCTGCTTTAGGTGAGCTCGTACTTGGAGGGTTTTCGTGAAACCTTGGCGTGCGCATTCCTCACTGCAGGGGGGTAGGCGATGTTCCCATACTCACACTCGTTGGGCTTGCCTTTCTGAGACTGCAGGAAAGAGAAAACAGGCTTTGAAGAGTATGGTCTGGGAGATGCATTTGAGGCACCACTGAAGAGTTCTGGCTGTTAAACCCCACTTTGTGCCAGGATCTCAGTGGCAGTTGGTGGATTGCTGAAGTGCCTGGGCTCAGCACACTGTCTGCCACTGGCAGAGGTGAGCAGCAGCTGCAAAAGCAGCCTTCTACAGGAGGCAACAGCAGGGCAACAAATCTCTGGAAGCACTAGAACGCCTAAAAGTGCCAAATTTCAGCTAAAGAATATTAAAACAGCAGAAGCTACAGGGTGCTGCCAGAGGCTACAAGGAGAGAGAAAAGACACCACTTACCAAATAGCAGGAAAAGATCTTGCAGCTGCAAAACTAGGATGTGAAAGACAAAGAGGAGACAGGAGCCAAGGAAAGTCTCTGCTTGTCCTAAATTGAGTTTGTACCAAAACAGCACTTGGTGATGCTATGCCGAACACAGTTGAGGTAACTGCATTAAAACTTACTGCTGACTAGCAGTTCAGAAGGGTTTGGTACTCGAGCTGCTAATGAACTTGTCCCCTGAATTTAAAAGTCTTAGAGGAACAGGGACTCAGATCTTACTGCACCACTGTAGTCTGCTAGGTGCTAATGTTAGCCTAAAGCTTGTGAAACAGAGCACTTGGGCTCAGAGCCAGTACCATGCAGGGCTTAGGCTCATGGGGCCATAGAACTCCTTTTCTCACCTGGATAACTTCCAGCTTTTTCTTAGTTGCCTCTATGAACTGGCAGATGGCCATGTAGATGAACTTGTACTGGGCCTCCGTCTGCACCATCCCAGATCGCTGGGCCCTCACCATCTGGATGGTCTTCTGGATGTCAATGTCACAGTCCAGCCCTAGCAAGGAGCACCACAAAAGCTTATGGACATGTTCACCCCCCTCCCAGTTCACCCTTCTGCCCCCTCTCCCATTTCTCTACCAAAAGCAACCACAGTGGAGGACAGTCAAGAAGTTTCCACCTCCTTCCATACTCTTTATTCCTGTGTGGACCTCCTATCTCTCCCCCTGCTCAGTATCTTTCAAGTCTGGCCTTGGAGGAAGAGTCAAACTTCAGGGAAGGCTGAAGCCATAATACGTGGATACGGTACAGAGATCCAGCAGAACAACCTTGTTAGGCCCACGGCAGGATGTTCTCCCATGGACACGTGATAGTTTTCATCCCTTTGCAGCTGAACTTAAGGGGAAAGCTCTACTGGGTAGTCCAGTTCACTTTGAGATCCTTTGGGGTCCTCTTACCCTTGGTGGAGATTGTTTCCACTATCATATCAATGACGATGATGGTCCCAGTGCGGCCAATCCCAGCACTGCAAGGAGAGGACAACCAGAGGTCAGAGCAAGACAGCTCTTGAAACAAAATGCAGCTGCTTCTGGGGAAGCATGTGGTTCTTTCAGCAGCTGTTCAGCAATGCCACAAAAGAGGTACAGGTTCAACAGGTAGAGAGTTTGGTGTTGGGGCATCAAAGAGGAAAAAAGCAAATATTGGGGCTGGCATATGCTTCACTCACAAGTCCTGGGGTACAGCTGGAAGCAGCAGGACAGACTTTCTGTATCTCACCCTATATAAGGGATGGAGAATGCTTCAAACTCCAGCCTCTGTACTAACCTGCAGTGTACCAGAATAGGCCCTGCATTGGGGATGCTCTCTTGCTTCTGGTTTATCTGGTCAAGGAAGCTGAGGACTCCTCCCGGCTCACTGGGTACACCGTGGTCAGGCCAGCTCAGGTACTGGTAGTGCCAGATCTCACGCACAGCCTTGCTCTGAGAATAGCAAAGCACCCCACTGGTAAAACTGCAACCCAGCCCAGTCCCTTAGCTGTGTCCCAGGGAGAGGTGGGTCTGAAGCCAGAGAGAATCTCTGTCTCCTGCACGTTTCTTGATGATTCCACCAGTGTGATCCCAGCCCTAACTAGGTGGGAACAGCAGCCCCAAGAATGATAAAACAGCAGCATCATCACAGCACCCAGGTTTAGGTGTATGGTGGCTATTAGACCCAGGGGCTGGATGGCAGCCCTTGGTCAGACACACTCACATTCTCCTTCGGGCACACGCAGAGGTGCCGGAGTTTGTACTCCAGTGCATCGTGCTCCCCCGTGTTCTCCACAAGGTAGGGACCGTACTCCTTCGTGCTGCCCAGCTCTGGCCAGTAAGGCACACATTTGTTCTGTGTGGGCAGAGCGGGCAGGGTGAGAATGGGCAGAAGGCAGGAGAGAGAGAAAAAGCAGAGCAACGGTTGAAAGGGAGAAGAGACACCTCCAGACTGCTACTTACCCGGCCTTTTTCTACCTCCCGTGTTGTCATCACAATAATGCGCGTGTTCTCCTGCCACACCATTTGCCAGAAGTCATTGACTGTGGCATCCAGGCAGCCCTGGCTGGCGATGTAGGTCTTGGTGCACTCATCTGGGCTGATCAGGGTGTTCTGAGTGCAGACAGGGGAGGGTCAGGAGGGCTGCAGGAACAGGCAGGCCTTCCCCTGCTCTGGGCACACAGCCATCTTTCAAGAATCTCACCTTGACATAGTTGGCATTGATGTAGTCAGATCCAGGTATATTTGGGTCCCTTCCCTGGAGGATGACTCTGGAGTGATCAACTGGGGGTGCAGTGAAAGAATGAACAGTGCCATGAAATACTCCATGCACAGCCACACAGAGCTCCCTCACTGCCCCATGCCACCTCAGTCACGATTCCCAGTGCATGCCCTGTATCCTCAGCTCTCCCTCTCTGGGCTCAGACCAAACTCGCTTGGTCCTCCCATCTCTCTGCCTCTGTGATGGACCATAGAAGCTAATGAGTCTGATGCAACCCTCCCTCCTTCCTTCAAGGACAGGAAAAGGCTGTGACTTCCCTCATCAGCTCTTAAATCCTCAGTGCCATACACCTCGTAACCTGCTCTGGAGGACAGAGTGGCCTGAGGCAGGAATGGCTTGGACAGCTGTTCATTGCCTATGTCCATTTGGGGTTTTCTTATAGTGGAGAAGCAAGACTCACAGGGCAAGATGTTCTTGTATCGGTTCTTGCTCTTGTTTTCGGGTCTCTGGCCCTCATGACGGTCAAACAGGTGCTTGGCTTCCTGTTTTTGCAGGCTCTGAGAGCAGAAGAAAGAATAATCATGGCAAGGTCACAACGTATGACAGGGGAGGTGGGCTCTAGTAGGCACAGTGGTGGCTCTGATGACACATGGGCATGCTGGGGGGGAGCAGAGAAGTGAAAATCCAACCTAGACTTGAGAAGTCCGAGGTTTGTGCCCTTACTGTCTTGGTGACTCATTCTCCCAACCATAAAAAAGCACATTTCTACCTCGCTGGGTTCACTTAAAGATGAGACTCATTCCCCAGGGGAAGAGGTTCCAGACAGAGACTTCTTTCAGAAATAAACTGACAAGACACACAAGAAACTTGTGTGCAGGAAGAAATCAAGGATGGAGAATGAGGTGGTGCATGCAGAATTCCCAAAAAGCCAAATAACGTCCCCCAGCAGTTTCTTACATCAAATTCTTCCCAGAATCCAGCTTTGGATGTCTCCTCAGACAGACTTGTCTTCTTGTTCAGTTCCTGCACTCTGTTCTCAATGTCAGCAGCATTCACCCTTGTAGCATAGTAGGGCTGGGGATGAGAAAACACAATAGGTGAGAGAGAGAGAGAGAGAGAGAGAGAGAGAGAGATGCTGCTGGAGAGCAAAGTGTCCTCTGTGCAGCCTGGAAAAAAAGAAGGAAAGGGACATAAAACAGAAAAAACCAGCAAATCAGTCCCTCCAAAGGGCCCCTAAAAACAGAAAACTGGACTTACCTGCTTCAGGTACACAAAGGAACCAGACATCTCCTCAATTCCAATCTTCTTGAAGTGCTCCACCAGATCTGCCAAGCTGTCAAACATTTCAGCACCTCCAACTGTGTAGCGTCCATTCTAAAGAGAGGAAGAATGTCCAATGTCTCACTCATAACATTCATAACAGAACCATGGAATGGTTTGGGTTGGAAAGCATCATAAAGGGCAGCTACTTCCAAACCCCCTGCCATGGGCAGGGACACCCTCCACTAGACTGGGTTGCCCAGAGCCCCCTCCAGCCTAGCCTCAAACGCTTCCAGGAATAGGGCATCCACAATTTCTCTGGGTAACCTGTGCCAGTGCCTCACCAACCTCACAGTAAAGTATTTTTTCCTAATATCCAATCTAAACCTGCCCTCTGTCAGTTTGAAGGCATTCCACCCTTGTTCTATCACTCCATGCCCTTGTAAAAAGTCCCTCTCCAGCTTTCTCATAAGATAGAAATACTGGAAGGTGCTGTAAGATCTCCCCAGAGCTTTCTCGAGGCTGCACAGCCCCCACTCTCTCCACCTGTCCCACAAAGTTGGTGACACTCAGGAAAAAGGCAGTGCTGGGGTGCAGATCCATAGGCACCAGTCTGCACCACCTAGGAAAGCATTTCCCCTGGCAGGGAGTTCAGAGGAGTTTGCCCTGAGAACACGGAGTTCATGGCACAGTGCTCTTGGTGTAGCCCTCTCAGTGGATCAAAGCCCAGAGAAGGTGTATTGCCCTCCAATCTCATTTAAGGTCAGTTGCATTCTCTCCTTGGAATCTCCTCATCCCACATTAAAGAAGTAGGAGAAATTGTGACAGCCACTTTGGTAACAGCCATCAGACCACTGCCTCTCCTTTTGCCCTCCCACTGCTCACCTCACACATGATCTTGATGTGTGTGACTTTGAGCTGGGCCCCAGAGGCACCAGTTGCCCCAGCTGGAGCATCAGAACCAGGTTTAGGCTTGTCAGTGAGAACAGACAAGACAAAATCTCCAGGTTTGCTGAGGCTCTCCCGCACCAAGAAGGTCCAAGGGGTGGCTTTGGCCTGGAGAAGTGACT
Organism: Picathartes gymnocephalus; assembly: GCA_013390045.1. NCBI lineage: Eukaryota > Metazoa > Chordata > Aves > Passeriformes > Picathartidae > Picathartes > Picathartes gymnocephalus. The sequence goes on from WEKY01036531.1 coordinate 66,039, forward strand.
CAGCTGCAGGGCCTGACAGATGCCCATGGTACCACCTAGGAAAAAGCAAGAGAGGGTCAGAAAAAAGGTAGAGATGCAGGAAGTGGATGCCCTTGAGCTGAAGAGTGAAGAACAGCAACAATGGGGAAGGGTGAGTGAGGAAGAAAGGAAGGGGGAGACAGAGAGGAGGAATGAGAGAGGGAAGGAAGAGCAAGATATTGGGAAAAGCAGATGAGACAGAACATAGAGAGTTGGCAAGAAGTGCAAGGGATGAGGTGGACAGAGAAGGGACCTAGGGAGCAGAAGGCTGGTACCAGAGGACACAGTGGGAAAGCACCAAGTGTTATCCATCGTGTGGCACACATAGGCACAAGTAAGTGATACTTTCTGCCTGGAACACCAGCTGGGAGAGGGTAGTCTGTGTGTTTCACCACCTCACAGTATTACTGGGATTGTCGCCTTACTGCTGCAAGGGGCTCCGGAAACTCAAACGCCAGGAAAACAAAAATAAGCCCCCATTGAGTCAGAAACTCTCCCATCAGATTTAGCAGTACCCAGATGATTGTGTTGAGATCAGATCCATTAAAGAACCATTCCAGCAACTTCTCTTTCTGAAACTCAGACAGCTCTTCACTCAAAAGGATAATTCCCATTCTCTGGGCACATCACACTGCAGCAATCACATGGCCACGGGAGTGAGCACCAGGAGCTGATCCATGTGCACATCCCTGTCCTCAATGCAAACACTCAGCAACTCCTTCTCTCCTCCTAGCACAAGGTCAGGAGCATCGCCATTTGACCAAGGTGTTCCCTGCCTTGCCATGGGGCTGTGGGAGCAGATTTGCTTCCCACAGAACAGCTAACAGGGAAGGCCTGGTGTGGTACTGGTGAACTTTACATTGTTAGGGGGCTATTTGTTCCCAAGAACTGGTATGGAGTTCAGGAGGCCACAGCCCAGTCACAGAGGCAAATGGGGCATTCATTCGTTCTCCCCTGCATCTGGTCAGAGCAAGGGGTTGCTCCACATACAGCAAGAGGTCCACACAGTTAACTGGCCTCAGCAAGTAACTTCTGCTGACCCTCACCTCACGCACTGCAAGAAGCATCTGGTGACTCTCAGTGCACGGTTGTCATTAATTCCTGAACCTCTTCTCAAAGAACTGTTCAGCCACCATGTGTTCAGATGCCCTGGGATCAGTTGGCCCTTCCTGCTGATCAAAGAGGTCTCCCAGCCTCCCCTCCACTGGTAGGATGGGGTTAATGGGTCCCATTCCTCCCTCCCCCAGCAAAGCCCAGCTCTTCAAAGCCACGTGATGGAAAATCACTTGGGGAGAGAGTGAGAGGAGCTTTCGTAAGAGCCCGAGGGGGGGAGGGGGTAAGTTTCCAACCGCAGAAGGAAGGGAGGAAACTGCAGGGCTACGATGCAATGGCCTTGACGGGAGAGGACAGCCAGCAGCAGACTTGCCCCTCTGCAGCCTGACCCCAGAGCAAGCTGGGGTGTACCCTGATTTTTCAGCCCAGGGCATCTCTGCTCCCTGCTTCCAGGTGCCTGAGGAGGACCTGTCCAAGAAGAACTTGTCCACCCCAGAGCAGGGTGTGACAGCTCCCCTGAGCTGCATCAAAGGGCCTGAAAGCAAAACACAAGGGCAAAACCACCTGATTTGATTTAGGAACTTAGTGTCAGAGACACATGCAAAGTGGGGACAGGAAGGAGACTAAGCAGGCCAGGAATAGCAGGAGAACATGGTCCTGCTCTCAGCTACGTGAGTCACCCAGGCCTAGAACAACCAAGGAGGTTTGGGGCAAGACTGAGGGCTTCCACACACAATGTCCCTCCACAAACCACTGCAGACCCACAACGGACACCACAACCTTTGCTTTTAGAAACAGTATATAAATAGCAAAGGCAACCAGAAATCAGAAGTAAAAATAGAGCCCTATTAGGTCTGCTGTGATGGATCAAAGTATGCACAGCTATTCCCGGAGATGCTGCTCCCATGGACACATAGGAGGCTCAGAAAGGTAGGAGGAAATTTTTGCAGGATTTGCCCAGGGGACGCAGGCAGGACAGAAAAAGGAGGCCATGAAACATCTCATCACAGACACAGCAGCTGCCTTGCTGTCCCTGTACCTCTCTGTAGTGGGGTCAGAGCAGTTGAGCGGGTATCGCAAGTCGATGATGGTTCCATCTTTGTCCTGCAGTGAGCCTTGTTGCTGTGTGTAGTACTCCACCAGTTCTGACAAAGTGGCAAACTTCTCCCCTCCATACAGGTCATAGAAATCCCCAGTATTCTGGATGCGGATGTGGGTTACCTGATCACCAACCCTGTGGAATAAAGCACAGGGCAGTCCAATGAAGCAGTTGGAAGAGGGGCAGAAAAGTGTCCTGCACTACCTCCCGCCATGGAACCAGAGCAAACCGTCCCCATGAATGGAGATGACTGGAAAGAGAAGCTCCTTGTGCAACTTGAGGGAGGGTCTAGAAGATGCTGGGAAGCTGAGGTCATTTTACAGCTTGGAAAGAACTCAAAGGAATAGAGACGGGATGAAGAAGATGCTACAGGACATGTGAGGATCTAGGCAATCTGTGTATGTAACACTGCAAAGACAGAAGCTCGGGTCCAAGTTACTTACCGGACTGAAAGAGAAAAATCCCCCTGATTCTTCCGACTGGGTCTGGCCAGGAAGCTCCCATGGACACCTCGTCCCTTCAATAAGGCTTCAGCTTCCAGCCCACTCAGGTCACGGTGAAACCACCTAGCAGAAAAGATAAAAGCAAGACCAACTGAATAAAAAAGGCCAGGCACTACTATGGAGATTTGCAGGATGAAGAATGGTCCTCAGTCAGCATCCCTAGGTGAGAACCAGCAGCAGCAGCCCTTCATACCTCATGCCTCCCCCAGCCTATGGAAGGTTCCCACCAGAGATAAGGTTTCCAGGCCCATCCCTGCCCTGATCCATCCTACTTCCCTGGTCCCATTCCTTACACACACAGACCTCTCAGACCCTCTTACCTCACCATTGTGGAGGGAGAAAGAAGAGGCAGCCAAAAGGCTGCCACCAAAGCAACTCAGAAAATACAGAGGAAAAATCAGTTTGTGCTGGAAAGGAAAGGGAAGTCGGAGGTCTCTGCTGGGGCACCCAGAGTGAAGCTGTTCCTGCGCCTCTTGAGAGCTGGCCATGTATCTCTCCTGGAGTCTACTGCCAGTCCATTCAGACCCTCTCCATCTGCCTTTTCCTGGACAGGTGCCTTGATCTCTGTCCCGCTGCACAGTGCTGCTGGGCACAGGCAGGTGCAAGCCCGTACACAGAGGGGCACGCACGGTTCCGGGAACAGGAAGCGCTCTGAGCCATCCACTCCGCAGCCCCAAGCTGCTTTGCATACACTTCTGCTTCTCCTTTTGTGTCTTTCCTCCCCATAGCCCCTATTATTTTTGGGTCCCTGTCTTTAGCACACGAGGGCTGACTCTTTGCATGCACCTTGGGTTCTGGTTGTGCTCACAAAACTCAGTTCAGCACGTCCTCTGTTCCCCTTTTTCTCCAAAAGGCCAATGAGTGACATAAATGGTCCCAAATGTCCTACATGCTCTGTCCAGGCACGAGGGGCAATCCATGTGAACCCAGAGCTGCAGACTTCAAGGTCCAGGCTGGTGCTCTGAGCACAGCAGTGCCTGCCATGGGATAGGACTGACACAGGCAGTGGCAGCTCAAAAAGGATGGGGAGATTGGGAGGGGGTGGTGAAGCTGCCCAGAAAGGCAGGCAGAGACCAGGATAAACAGCTATTACTTACAGGCAGCCCACAGAGCACTGAGGGAGCTGCACTGAGGACCTTCAAGATCCAGCACCCCATACTGAGGCCAAAGCTGACAACCTGGACAACCAGGTACAAAAAAAAGGAAAATTAACCATTCCAGTTACCTAGCCGTTTGCAGCTGTGGCCCATGACTGCCCTGCCCACCACACTGGTTTCAAGGTCTGCAGGTCTGGTGAAAAAAATGGGAACTAAGCAGTGGCCTAAGAGTGCAATCCAGCTGTCAAAGGATCCTGACTTTTCCCTGGGGCCATCTCAGCTACCCTGTGTGGTGTGGGCAGCAAGAACAGCAAGAGCCTTGCTCATTTCAAGTAGCAGCAGCTGCAGACTTCCCCACACACCACCAGACTGGGAAATCCTGCAAAAAAATGAACAGGCTGCTAGCTAACACCGAGACAAAAACTCGTGGCCAAGACAGAAACCAGCAACAAAGGGAAGTACAGGAGAGACAAGTGGGAAGCTAAGCTTCATTGCTAGAAAGGCTACCCAGGCACCTACAATAGCTTCCTTAGAAATGCTTCTGGTTTCACACACATGTTGAGCTGGGGTGCCGTGAGCTGCAGGCAGACAGAGGTACTGACTTAGAACTGCTATTAAAAACCAAGCAGATTTTAAGTGCACAGGACCAACTCAAGGGAACAACTTCTGCACAAAGTTGTAGAAGTTGCACCTGAAAGACAGCACCTAAATCAGTCTAGCAGGAACAGGAAACAAGTGTTGTTTATAGCTAAGGGAGACAACGCAGGAACTTCTAGGGAGAAGTCCCAAAAGATAATTCCTGATATCAAAAGAGTATGTTGAGTCAACTTGAAGCCAAGGCAGACAAACAGCAAAACTGAGGCATCCCTGCACTCTACACTGACTGAAGGACAAACACTGAGGAACTGAACATTAGTTGGACAGAAGGGAACGGGGAAAGAACAAGGTTGCAAAGAGTACAGATCAGAATAAGAAAGGGTGACAGAGCACTTATCCCATATAATTCAGTATCCTCCAGAAGGACAAGCCACAGGGTGCAGTGTAATCTCTTGACAGTATTTTTGTGGACACAAATCCCATGCTGCATAATTTACAGGATGAGTTTATGCTTCTGCTTGTTTTCATTTTAGGAAAGGACTGGATGCATGCAGATGCCCTGGTGTCTTTGATCTGGGTCATCTAATTAAAAACTACCAGTAAGGGAGGGAAATATCACCATAGAGAAGCTGTCAGTTGGTATCTTCAAGGTCGCTCTCCCAAATGGCTGCAGCATGGAACAGCTGAGTCACTAAATGTAATAAGACCATAACTGAGCCACTAAAACACTTTTTAAATATAATTAAGAGGTCAAGAGATTTAGAAGAGCAAAGAGACTACTCTTACACTGTTTGGTTTTCAGTACAACACAGGTGTTAGAACCTCATCTTGTAAATCCCTCATGGAACCAGGCCACAGCTAGCGCAGTAACAAATTTACAGGAGAAGATAAATGAAATAGCTAATTAAAAGACACACACATCTGGATTGCTGCAAGAAAAAAAGGCACTGAGAAACTGGAAAGAATCCAGCATAATGCCACTAATGCAGTGGAGAGCCTGGAGCATAGAAGAGAGCAAGCTGGGTTTATTCAGCTTGAAGAAAAGATGCTTAAAGAGGGATTTAACACTTGTCTGAAACTACCTAAAAGGGGTCGTGGGGGTTTAGAAATGATGAGTCAGGTTCTTTTTTGTGGGACACAACAAAAGGACAAGAGGCAACAGGCATCACGTGCAGCAAGGGAAATTCTGATTGGGTATCAGGAAAAACTGCACACATGCTCTCCCGCAAGGGGGGTTCAGCATTTGCCACAGATCCCCAGAGCAGCCGAGGAACCTCCACCCTGGGAGGTGTCAGGACTCACCTGAGCAAGGCCCTGAGCTACCTGAGCTAGTTTTGGGGCAAACTCTGCTGTGAGCAGGGGGTGGGACTAGGCAATCCAGAGGTCAAAATGGTTGTCAAAGGAAGAGGTGAGAGAAAGATTTATGTAGAGTTTCTTTTGTCCTTGTAATTCCTAAACCTCTATTAGCAGCTACTTGTAGAGTCAACTGTCAAATCTGTAACAAATTTTGTATCCTTTGGCAAGGAGTTCCATTGCCCAGCCACAGAAACAACCTCTTCCTTTGACTCACTTATAATCTGCTCCCTGCCTCTTTTTTAACAACTGGTGGTTGTAACGAAAGGAAAAATCAGTGAGTGATTCCTGTTTCTCCCCACCCTGCTCCAAGCTGCTCGTGTAACAGACCTGAAACATCCCTATCCATCCTCAGCTCTTCAGCAGGCTGAAGACTCCAGCCCTACTAAGGGGTTCTTTTCATACAGAACTATTCTACACCTCTGACCACCTTTGCTGGCCCTCTCAGAGATATTTCCAATTCTGTTGTTGTTGTTTTGAAGATAAGAGTGAAGGTGGGCACAGAACTGTGGTGTTCAAAGTGCTGGTGAGTCACGGACAGTGATGATTTCTGATGTTCACCACAACCAAGCATTAAGCTAACAATTTATGGACTTTTATGATCAAAGCCTCACTCCAGAGAGGGTACAATTAGTTCACATTGTTTTATATGCAATTTTTTTATTATTTTCCTGTATGAACATGGTTTTACATAAGCCTTTTCATCTGCTGTTCTACTGCCCACTCATTCACTGCCACAAGGTCCTTCCGAAATTATTCACAGACAACTCCCACCCTATTATCCTGAAAACTTTCTACCATCATTCAGTTTTCTCAGCTCACCAAGTTGTATTCCCAGGCCCCTTGGGAATATACTGAATAGTGTGTATTTCAGATTAGGCCCCTGTGATCTGACCACTGATGACTTCCCTTTGCTGTAAAAATAGGATGTCAATTGCCACCTTCCATTTACTATTCTCTAGTAATTCTTTACTCGAGAAAACCTTAATTTTTTTTTTTTTTAATGCCATGATTTCAGTTTCATTTAAAGACTTTGATGAGAAAATCTTGTCAAATTCTTTAAATCCAAGCAAACTGTATTGGCCAGACCTGCCTTATCCTCAAGCTTGCTAAGTCCCTCAAAACCCTCCAGTTTTACAGGACCAGATTTGCCTTTACAAAAGCAGATGCTGGCTCTTTCTTCAGTATCCCATTCATTGCTTTCCCCGTTATACTGTGTACCCTCTTGCTCAGATAACTTTATTGTTCCATGCTTCCGTCACATCCAGGTGGAGCTAATTTGGAGCCCTTTTTGAAAATGAGCGTTGCATTTGTTACTTCTAAATCTCAGCAATGTGATGATGAGGAGGGTTTGCTGTTCTGTACAGAACTCTCTTGTAGTTCAGTCATTAGTGCAGAGCAAGGTTGCCTGGGAATGGGCAGATGGACCATCATCCTTTGACTTGCCAAAGCCAGATGCTCTCTATCAGGCCATGGTGCTCCAGGACAGTGCTGGACCACCGTGCTTGCCCAAATCCTTACCAGAGAGTAATGCCAGTGCAAATCCCATTTCCTGACACCCTGCCACAGCAGTCTCCAGAGCAGAGTGCCCGTTTGGACTGACTCGGAGGATTGTATGCCCTGCTCTTTGTTCCATAAAGGGCTGGAAAGACCGCAGCAAATAAAGGAATAACCAGGACTTAAAAGGCCAGGCAGCTGACCTCTCTCTGCAAAACCATTCAGAGCTGCTGCAGCTGCAGGGTTGCAGATGAACTGCAGCAGACTGGGCATCACAAACCCTGCTTGCTCGTTATCAAAGTGCAAAGGAGTAACAGTACCAATCTGAAGCAGAGCAAGCTCCAATCCTCTGGCTACCCTGCAGCTCCTATTAGAAAGTGGGTTTTTTTCCCTTCTGTGCCTGATTCCTACCGCTGTTATTTTTATTTTTCTCACCAACAACCCTTGTTTTCTTGCCCTAACTAGCATTCACAGCACTCACCCACGGGATGGCATCAGGGTCTTGTCTCTCAGATCCCCACTGATGGAGGACTGACAGGAGCTGGTGGAGGAAGTACCACAGCCCTCAACCAAGGGGGTCCTACTAAAGAAAATAAAGCAATATTGGAATTACCAAGTCAGGATCTCGAGGTAGATTTGGGAGAGACATCAAACACCTCGATAGAGGAGAGGTGGCCTGGCACGCTCCCGGCAGGGCAGGATGCTCATGGCGGTGAGCGCCGGGGTGCTGGAGCAGCAGCTGGCAGTGCTTGCGGGTGCAGCACCTCCCGTGACTCACCTGTGTCTGATCCGCACAGGCGAAGCCCCGAACTCCGCCTGCTCCCAGGCGGAATAAGAAGAAGGTAGCTCCAGGTCAGGCAAACCTCGGGCCTCAAGCCGAGGGCTTAATTTTCACCATTTGCAAAGCACTTCCTGGACTGTAGTTAATGAATAATCGGAGGGGTGGGGGAAGGCCAAGGCCACGCTCGGAGAGGTAGATGGAGACGGAAGGGACCGACTGCTCTTCCTGCCTCCCATCCACTGAGCTCACGCCCTCGCTGGCTGCATTCCTGCCCGGTTTGTAACAGAGCACAGAAGGCAGAACCCCACGCAGCTCTCCCACACCTGGCTTGCAGCTCCCTGCTCTCCCAGACCTGGCTCCTTCACTCCCAGCCCTTTCCTCTGTCGCCAAAGTCCTCAATTCTTCCAAGGGCAACAGGCACACAGGGCAGGAGGCTACAAGCGCACATACCTGATGTCCCTCTGAATCACATTGGAAAGAAAACATTGCAATGGAGCAAGGCTGCACCACTAGGTTGATTCCCTCTGCAGCCCGAAAAAACGTGAGATAAAAATTTTATGTTGTTTATGTTGTTCTAATCCAGGCTGCAGCCAAATGAGGCAAGCCCAGCCCTCCCACGCTCTGCCGCTCCCTGCTGCCTTTTTCACTAAGGATAATGTGCTGGATTGCACATTCAGCCACAAAACAAGGCAGCCACAGGCACTTGGGGCAGGAGTAAATTAGCACTGACCCTGCTGGGACAGGGGCTTCAAAGGCATTTACAGCACTTGCTGAACAGCACTAGGTCGTGTCAAGGGACACATTTCCTAGTATGCTTCAAACAGCACATCTGAAAATGCTTGCCCTTGTAAAGAGCTTAATACCTCTTGCAAAAAAAAAAAAAAAAAAAAGTCTGTCTGATATCAGATCCTAGGGCTTCACACTAATGCTCTGGACAAACCTTTTTGCAAAACATGGTATATACTAGGCCTCCCAAAACAGCATCGCAGGTGTCATGCAGAGAGCATTGCTGTACCTTCCCCTGCACCAAGGAGCGGCATTGCTGAGCTCACGGCCATTCATAAAACACGGGCACTTTCAACACACGTTTTATTCACAAACAGACACACGAGCGGGCACGAAACATCCCATTCCTTCCAGGTCCGCGTCTCCCTTGTTCAAGCATCCCATTCCCAGGGCTGACAGGACCTGCACCTTGGAAGGAGGGCACCAGCTTGAGCACCGGGAGAACTCCGCGGCCTCAGGAGGCAGCAACTCCGCCGGTGCCGGCCCCGTGCGGCGGCAGCGTCATAGGCGGCAGGAACATGGCCTTGAGCTTGCCGGACATGCTGGCGATCTCCGGGTCCTGTGACTCGTAGGACTTTATCAGCCGAGCGAACTTCAGGACCCCTGCAAGGAAAGGGGGTGGGCGGGACGCCCCGCTGCCCTGGAGCATCCCGCCCGCCGGGGGAACAACCCACCTTCGCCGTCGCTGCTGAAGCCGTAGGCCTTGATCACGTCCTGCTGGATCTGGGTGGCCACGGGCAGGAGGAACTGCAGCATCTTGCCCATGTCGTTGCAGGCGTTGTCCCGAGCTTCCTCCATGCGCTGCGCGTTCTCAGGCGCCCCGAACGCCTTGATCACCTCCGCCAGCACCGCTGCGGGAGACGGGTACTCAGCCGCCCGCCGGCCTCCAGCACCCAGCTGGGCGACACGGGCACTCCGCCACCGGCCCGCCCGGGAGGCAGAACCTCCTGCACTCACCCTTCGCCTGCTCCGCGCTCAGCGCCGCCGGCACGGGGGGCTGCGCACAGGCCGCCATGGAGCGCGGCGGGGCGGCCGCGGCTCCGGTCCCGCACGGACTAGCAGCGTCTCTCAGCCCGGCCCGGCGCAGCCCCAGCGCGCCTGCGCCTCCCCGCCCCGCTCTGCCATTACACCGGTGTGTGGGAGCGGCTTCCCGCGAGCGCGGGAAACCTGCTGGACAAATTCTAAAAGAGCTGAAGTCACTACGGCTATTTCTCCCCGTGCGAGGGCCCCGTCCGGGCCGACTCAGCCCTAGGTGAAGGCGAGGGCCGCTCTTCCCCCAAGCTGTCTCCCCCGCGGGTCCCCGGTCCGGCGCCGCCGCCCGCCCCGCTCCGCGCCGACACCGGCGACCTCCGCCGCCGCCGAACCTGCCCCACCGTGCCGCCGGGGCCGTATGCAAATTTCCCGCTTCTTATTGGCCCGCGGCGCGCACGCCCCGCCCCCTGCCGCGGGAGGCGGGGCTCCTGCCCAGCGGCTCCTCCGCGCCTTTCCCGAGGCGGTGCCCACTCTCAGCCCCTCCCAGTTTTCACCGGGAAAGTGCTCCTGCCTTTCCCCTCCCGGCCCCCCTGAAAAGAAATGAACACACCGGAGTCCCGTTTCTGGAAGGGTTTTTCTGTCTTTTTTTTTTTTTTTTCCTTTTTTTTTGTCTTTAATTTCCTGGTTNAATTATTAGAATGTGTGTCGGGGCTCAGGAGTGCGTGGGGAACGTCGTTTGGGTGGTTGTTTTTTTTTCTTTTCCATAGCTGGGTTGTTGGTTGGTTTCTCCTTTAATGGTTAAGTAAATATATATATATATGGGGGACCAATCGAGAGATACAACTGTGAAATCAGAACACGCACGCAGGGGCAAGGGAGTCACAAGTTGCTACATAAAACTGCCACGTCTAATAGGATGTGCATGAGTTAAAGTACATCAATTAGGATGGGTGAGGGGAAAGGGGCAGCCACCATCTTACAGACAGTCCCCAGGACGCTGTGTTACCGCTCGGCCATGCCGGCTCTCCCCACCGGGTTCATAGGGGTCACGGTGGTGATGGCAGTCTCCAAAACAGTCTCCTGGTGCTTTGCACCTCACGGCCGTGCCCGTTCCCGTCAGCCGGGGGAAGCACAGCAACCATCCTGCAAACAGTCCTGCGGTGCTTTGCACCCCAATGGCTGGGACCGGACCCTTCACAGGCCGGAGAGGCCGCTCAGGAAGGGGCCTGGAACGCTTTGTTTGCATCTGAAGGGATGTTGGAGAATGGGAAGCTGCTCTGGCTAATCTGAAAAAGTTCCACGTTGCTTTTCTGTATCACTAAGCAGTATCTTGCAACTAAAGGGGGGTGGGGCGTGTTGAGGAGGCATCTTGAAAAAAGGCTCTTTTGGGTTTGCAGCTACTTCTTGGCTGCACCTCCTCCTTGCAGAAGCAGAAATGGCAGGAGCATCCTGTACATCAAGTCCTGCAATGCTCTGCACTTTTTATTTAATGCAACTGTTCCCCCAAAACAAAGGATGGAGCTGCTGCCACTCTGAATTCACGTTAGTCTTTGTCTTTCTGAGCTCTGTGCAATGCTGATTCTCTTCTTCAGAGCTCAGCTGAAATCACGTACCAACCGCTTCAGGTCCATTTGTGGTGTTTCAGCCCCTCCCCATTTTCTCTCCTCCACTTTCTGTTCCCAGGATGCCATCCTGTACATTTTGTCATCTTCTCTTGTACTCTACTGCATGGTGGGATCAGGATGTGTCATTTTGCAGCTTCCCCTTCCCCAGGATTTGGTTGATTGATTGCTCCTCTTGAAAGAAAGACATGATGATGTCACATTGACAGCAGAAGTCCATTTAAAGGGGTTTGTCACTTTCCTTCTTCAGGTGGCTAGGATAAAAAAGAGGAACAAGGTGATAGTGAAAGGCAAAAAGGCAATTTACTACATCCCCCTGCCTTTGTTCATCTCGACCCACACGACTCTGCTGGCTTGGGAAGTCTTGCAAATCCCTGAAGCAGAAGATACTATTGAAAAGGTGGAACATTGCACCTCTCTCTTTCCCAGTGTGCCTCCCCATGCATTTGTGAATGCCTTGTCTTGGCAAAAACATCAAACCCTTACAAATGTTTTGTATTTTGGCAGGGGTACTGGTTAACCACATTAACATGTGTGAAACACATATAAATGATCTCCCCCTTTGGAGGGGAGGAGCCGAGACCTCACATGGGATTAGCCACTGAATAGACACTTGCCAAGTATGACCCTCCTGGCGGCCAGCCCACAGCTGTGCCCCATGGCAAAGCGTCCCTGCTCCCTGTGTGGGCTTGAGCAGAGCCACCCACTCCAGAGGCAGTGCTTCCCTGTTCCCACTGCCAGTGCCCGCCCCACACCAGGGCTGGGCCCGGAGGTGTTCCTGTGAGGAGAGAGCAGCTCCACGCACCTGTAGTAGTCCTCCTGTGTGGGGAGCGGCACGCCGTGCAGGGGGTGGTGGGCGTGGAGCCACTGCTGCTGCTCCAGGGCCAGGCGCTGCAGCTCAGCCGACTGCGCGTGCATGGCCTGCAGCTGGTGCGCCGCCGACATGGGCGCCGACAGGGAGCCCGGCAGGTCCCTGTAGGGTGCGGCTGCAGCCAAAGGTGACCCAGGGAAGAGACGAGTTAATGCTCCATCCAAGGCCCCACAGCTCAGTCAAGACCCTGCTGCACTCCCGTTCCCATCCCTGCCCACGTGCAGCACCTGCTCATCCTGACAGCGTGGGCCTGCCCTAGGCTCTGTTTAACAGACCTCAGTTTGGTCCTGTGACCCCTCATGATGCCCCTGCCCCTCGGAACTCTGCTGATGCTCTTTGAAGGAGAACAGCAGCCCCTGTGAACTTCCTTACCAAAGAGCTGGTGGCGCAGCACTTCATTCTCATGTAGAGGGTGAGGCAGGAGAGGGTTGGGGATGGTTCCAGCTGGGTATGGTATCCGGGTGAGGTGTGATCCCGAGGCGAGGGGGTCAATTAGAGGGTGAACAGAGGCTGAGGCTGTGAAGACAAGATACCACAAGATAATTGTCCCATGCTTTGTAGCAGGTAACACAGAGACAGGCACGAGGCCTTACAAAACAGATACAGAGAGAGAGGGTCAGAGTGTTTTAGGGATGGGATGATTTCACAGCTAAATAACAGAGTGTCATCTCCTTTGGAGCATCACTCTTTTTGTCTAGCAGAGCTCTGTCCCTACACTACTCAGGAAGAAGTATTGCTCCTTAGAAGTACAGCTCCTTAAAATTTCCATAGGGTTCTGCAAGGACCTGCTCTGCAATCAGGTCTGCACCCCATATCATGACTATCTGCCACCCTGACAGCCATTCACGTGCATATTTGTATTGGGCGCTTTCTTTTCCAGGTCTTATCCAGGACAGATTCTCTTTTTATTGGTTTGGACTCACAGCCATGGATCATAGGGAGAATGGACATTCATTTGTACCTTGTGCCATCTCTGAGCAGTTGCAGCTTCTGTGACTGACACCAGACCCCATGACCACTCACAGCACCTGAGCAGGCACAACACTTTTTTCCTATTGCACTGTAGCTTGGGCTTTGCTTCCCTGAGATTTTCATCCCTAAACCTTTTACTCTGCTTTCCTGCAGGATGTGGGAATAGAAAGGACCACCATTCAATTCTGAAGAACAGCAGCCTCCAGCTCCTTATGATTAGCCCACCTCCTTTCCCATCCCATCCCACCAACTGCAGCAAGAGTCACAGGAGCAAACCTGAGAACCAACATTTCATTAGTCCGAAGGACACTGTCAAAACTGTTATAGCAGGGCTCCCTTTCCTTCTGCAGACCCCAGTCTAAGGAATGCAGTTCACAGCAGCACCACCCAGGCAGTCAGTGGGACTCCATCTCTGGTACTGCGGCCCCACAGATCCAGAACAAAAGGACACAGTGCAAACAATTCTGCTGGCCACTGATCAGCAGTGTCAGTGCCTTTGGTGGGATGGGAGCGGGCGCAAGGAAGAATGACCACAATGTTGGGCTCTTCTGGCTGAAGATCTACAGCCCTAAGTTTAGTTCTGGCAGCTTTTAGAGTTCCCCATGGCCAGAGGGAGGGAGTGCAAGGAAGGCACAGTAGGACAGAAAGCAGGGCTTTGTGCAGGGCACCACCACCACGCGACCCTTACCTGCGTGTATGGCATCCTGCTGGTGGAGATGGAGGTGGGAGTGGATGTGGGAATGCTGATGATGATGAGGTGTCACATTGAGCATCTGCAGCCGGGCCAGAGGGTCATTGCTGAGAGCAGCCACCCGCTCGGCATGCTGGCGTTCGGCCGCCAAGCGCTCGGCGTAGGACATGTCGGGACGAAGGGTCGGGCCAGCTGCCAGCGCCAGCCTCTCCCGCTCCAAGTGGCCCAGCCCTGGGTGGAAGGGAAAAGCGGGATGAAGGCCGGGAGCCGTCTGCAGACTCAGCCCGCCGTGGCGTGGGAACGGATCCATGGCAGCAGCTGGCACGGCATGGAGCTGCTCCAACTCAGCCGGTTTGACTTCAAAGCCGGGCTTGAGACGTTCACGCAGGTCCCGGTCCCTCAGGTCTCGTTCGCGGGCCTCCCGCTCCCGCAGCTCCCGCTCCCGCGTGGCTGGATCGCTGCTGTAGATGGCTGGCACATTGTACCCCAGCAGGCCCGGGTCGACGGCACCCAGGGGCACGTAGAAAGGGTGGTTGCGGTTGCTGGGGGACATGACGTGGGGCCGGGCGTATTCGCTAAGAGTGCGCAGAGCCGGTGTGTCGGGGCCCAAGTAGGGGGGAACAGTCGCTACAGCACTGCCCTGCTCGAAGGAGGGGCGGTGGGGAACCGGCCCGAGGGACGAGCACTCGACCGGACGGCCCTCCTGGGCCATCTTCTGCAAAAGAGCAGAGAGACTGGCTTCAGGGTCCCAGCGGGGAGCGGCCGAGGGGGGCCTTGAGCATCCACCCTGGCTGCGCTGCGGCAGTGGGACCCCCAGACCTACCACACTCCTCTCCAGCTCCCGTTCCTTCTCCCGCTCCCGCTCCTTCTCCCGCTCCCGTTCCCGTTCCCGCTCTTTCTCTTCACGGGCCTTCTGCTCAGCTTCTCGACGCACTTTCTCCACCAAGTCCGCCCTTTTCTTGGCCAGCTTGGAGCCATCAAGGGGCACGAAGTACAGGTCTGTGCGGGAGCAGGAGTTGAAGCCACGGTCCAGGTGTTTGTTGAATCTGAGGATGAGAGGTGAAGCCTATCAGTGCTGACAGGGCTGGTGACCAGGGATGGGGACAGGAACGGTACTGTGAGAAAGGCACTGTGGGAATGTGAAGAGCACCATGAAAAAGGCAAAAGCACACAGCTGCACCTCAGGCTTGGGGTGATTTCCCCTTCCCTGCCCCACAGGTCCCTCCCCATCCTGTGGACAAACCAGTCTCCCCTCACCTGGCTGACTGGCTGGCATGGCTCGGCACATCCACCACCTTGGGGGGTGGCGAGGGGCTGCGAGCAGGTGGCACGGGGCTCTCCGGGGGTTCGTACTCCTCCGATGGCTCCTGCTTGATCTGAGCAGCGCTGAGGGGGAGTGGGGGTGGCGGGG
>WEKY01036531.1:81616-99703 GCA_013390045.1 Picathartes gymnocephalus
TAGGTGGCGGGACTCTGCCCCGGCGGGTGCGTGCACATGCTGGGGTAGCTTCCCTGGGAAGAGGCAGCAGAGGAGGATGAGGAAGAGGAAGAGGAGGAGGACGAAGAGGAGGAGGAGGAAGAGGGGGCGGTGGCCGCCGTGGCAGACGGAGCCTGACTGTAGGCAGCCTGGCTGTGTGGAGGGTAGAGGCACAGCCCGTAGGTGGGACGGGAAGGGTGATGGCTGTTGGGCTCCAGGCCGTGGGGGTATCCCCCGGGGGGCTGGGGAGGAGCCGCGGCTGCCGGGGAAACACCCCCGCTGCTCCCGTGGCCGTGGTGGTGCTGCTGGGGTGGCTGCTGGTGATGGGGGGACTGGCCAGGGAAAGGGGCAGCGGGGTGGGAGCCGGCATTGCCCAGGGGGCGGCTGTAAGGGGGTGGCCCCTGGCTCCAGACGGGCTGTGAGGGCAGGGAAGGCTGGGTGTACTTGGGGGGCTGGCTGGAGACAGAGAGGCCGCTGGGCGGGGGGAAGGAGTGCCCGTAGGAAGCACTGTAGCTGGGTAGGGGCTGGCCCGGGGAGGGCTGGGGGTACTGGGCAGAGGAGCTGGAGGGCGGCAGCGGTGGCGGGGCATAGGGGTAGCGGGAGGGAGCCAGGGCCGGTGCCTTGTCCTGCCCCATGCTGTGGGGCGAGGGCAGGTGGCCACTCAGGGCCTGCCCCACCATGCCTGGGGAGCTGGAGGCAGCCACTGCGTTGTTGAGGGGGCGCAGGGCCGGTGGGGGAGGCAGGTTGGAGGAGACGGGGGGGAAGGAAGGGGCCGAGGCCGGGGGGGCAGCTGGTGGGTTGGCTGGGGGTGTCTTTTGAGGGGGGAGCCCTCCTCCTACCGACGCCAGTGAGATCGGGGTGGTGGGTGGTGGATTGTGCTTGGTGCTGAGGGTCTGCTCACGAGCCCCCGGTGCTGGGAGCCCCCCCACCCCACTGGCAATTTTGGCCCCAACCTGGACCACATTGGCCGCAGGATAAAGGGGAGTGTGGGAGGAAGAGGAGGAGGAGGAAGAGGAGGAAGAGGATGAGGAGGAGGAAGGAGGAGCAGAAGGGGCAGCAACAGCAGAGGAGGAGGAGGAGGAAGAAGAGGAGGCAGGTGTCTGTGGGGCTTGAGCCTGGAAAATGCGAGAGGCCTGGCCCTCCAGCTGGGAATGATAACTCCCTGCAGAGGGTCCCTGGGGGTGCACCTCACCCGGGAGCCCAAAGCTGGGCTCTGGTGGACGGGCCAGGCTGTCGGGAGGGGGAGCTACCGGTGGGCTCTGGGGGAAGAGAGGAGGGTGGTGGTAGGAGTGAGACGGCCCCTGGGACAGCACAGAAGAGGAGTCAGAGTCATTCTCCACGCTCCCAGGGCTGTAGACACTGGGTGAGGTGCTCCTGTTATCCTGGTCAATGTCCCGTGGGTCGCTGCTCATCTCATCATTGAAGCTGTGGCCGTCAAGGCTGTCAACATCGGACGGGGATGGAGGACAGGGCAACTCCTGAAGTAGGAACAAGGAGGAAAGGGGCATTATGAGGCCTCCCAGACCACACGTGACACACTCAAGTTCCCAGAGAACTTGTTTTCTGACCTTCCTCTGCCAACCCCAGCACTAGAAAACCTCACAGAGGAAAGGAGACATTGTCTGGCAAAGTATACATAACACCAGTCCTCTTGCCTCCTTTCCAGTGCTTTCAGGTCCTTCATGAGCATACCATGTTCACGAAGGAGGTAATGACGGGTACCTTGTGTAAAGAGGCAGTGAGGGAGGGCAGGAAACTGTTACAAAAACGGTTGAGAGGGCACAGATACAACATGGGTGATGGGCTGCTGGCCAGGACGTGGCATCACCGGCGGCATGGAGCAGCACACACCACAGTGGTGCCAGCACAGGCCCCAGACCCAGAATTGCTCTTCCTGCCCCTGCAGAGCTCTCCCTGGTCAAGGAAACCAGCTCCCCCCTCAGACCCCTCTCACTGTTCCAGGAGTTCTGCCTGTGCTCCCCAATCCCCACTCCTCCCCACCACCTGTTGCCTCAGACAATGTGCATTGGTAATTAAGCAGTCATCATGGGTAAGGGTAATTAACAAGTGCCACTCCAGCAAGGGAGGCTAAGCTGAAAAAATACCACTGTGGAGCTGAACAGACTGTCCGTGTGGAGAAATTACAAAAGTGTAACCAAGGTGGTTGAATTACAATGACCTCTTAACATGAGCAAGCATTCCCATGTTTGCAGGCCTTTAAGGCCAGTTCCCTGAACAGGCTAACAGGGAATGGAGAAGCACAAGAGCTGAGTCTTCTTCCAACCACCCAACCACCAATCCAGCCTGTCGGTGTTTCGGAAAAGCCCTGCCACGACCGTGTGTGTGCATGAGCAGGTTTTGCATGACTGTCACCTGGAACCCACAATGACTTAAGCACCTCCATTTCACACTGCACTGGGGAATCAAAGGGACTGACCCTGACCCAACCTGCACCTGCACATGGAGCCAGGCTCTTGCCACTAAGCTGGGAAAGGTAGAGCATGTTTCCAGCTCCAAGAGCACAACAGCCCCCTGAACACAAGGCAAAAGAGACAGAGAGCCTCCATCTGCTCAGTCATTACTCCTGGTGGCATTTTTGTAGCCAGGTAGATGCCACTTAGGTTGGAAGAGCTGCAATGAAAAATCCGAGACGTTGGGACTCCCAAGCAGCAGGAACCTTGAGCTGGGCGGGCATGAGCAGCACAGATGGGGAACTGGAGACTCCTTTGCTCTGGACTTGGGGCACGCCAGCAATCATAGCAGGGAGAACTCACCTCAGTTTTGGTTTTTTTGGGAGCATTTGTGTCCTCCCCTTCACTCTCTGAGATCTCTTCTGTTCGGCCCTGCTTGCTGCTCTTGGGGGTGCAGGATTCCTCCAACCGGCCTTTCTGCAAGGACACAAGAGGAACAGGGAGGTGGAGGGTCATGGAGAAATCTTCCAACCTGACAGGCCTCCACAGACTGCAGCAGGTGAGACACAGCCACCATGGCACATGTGTTGATGACACTAGCGGAGCAACATGGAGCCAGGATATGGCAAAAAATTAGCACTAAAAGGATCTGGTGAGACTGGACACCAGTTCTTAGGAAAGTTCAAGATGGTGAGGACAAGAGCAAAGAGGGATCCTGCCCATTTCAGGGAGCTAACCCAGCATGGGTTCCTTCATGGATCTATACTAGTCTGTGTCCCTGGATCCTCAAATGGATCCCACCCAGTTTGGGCAGTCCTTGGCCACCCCACACTTGTGTTCTAGTTGATATTACCTTTGTTGCTTGTCGGGATTTCTCAGCCTTGCCATCACTGCTGGAGGTGCTGACGCCGCCAGGGGAAGCTCGACCCCGTGACCTGAGCTCCTCTCGGGGCCCCGGAGTCTCTTTCTTCCGTCCACTTCGCATTGACATCTAAGACAGGGATCACTGTGTCAGTCCTGCTTTACATCTCCCACCACCCTGTGCCCAGCCTCCCAAAGCCCCTGAACCCCTCGCATTCCTCCCAAAGCCCCTGAACCCTTTGCACTCCACTGTACCAGCTTTGCAGGGAGCCTCAGTCCCAGCCCACAGCTCCAGCTTGGCTCTCATCCCACCCCCCTCTCCCACCTCACGTACTGAGTCCTTGTTCTGTCGTGTCTTCATTCTTTTGGGTGTGGGACCCCCATTCTCCTTGGCCCGGTTTGATGAAAACATAAATTTTTATGACTCCGCAACCCCCTTCGGCTGTTTCCAAGGAGATGGAGATGGGCAGTCCTTCTGGAAGGGGGGCTTACACCAGCCACGCAGTAAGATCCCACTGAATCCTGAAAGGCAGACAGGCAGATGAGGGGGGAGAAAGACTGAGTGGACTATAGAACATCCTTTCACAGCTTACTATAGAACTATGACAAAATTATTATTGTTTCCTTATCTAGAGGCTCAAGGATGTTTACCAGGAATGCAATAAACTCTCCGATCAGTGTGGGAAAAGATTTGCCTGCTGCCATATCTGATCTCCAATTTCTAGGAGTGATATGTGCACGATGCAAGGTATTCATTTTCAATGGCTTGAAACTGAAAGGGGGCAGACTTAGATTAGATATTAGGAAGAAACTCTTTACTCTGAGGGTGGTGAGGCACTGCAACAGGTTGCCCAGAGAAGCTGTGGATGCCCCCACCCTGGCACTGTTCAAGGCCAGGCTGGATGGGATTTTGAATAACCTGGTCTTGTGGAAGATGTCCCTGTCCATGCCAGGGGTATTGGAAGCAGATGGTCTTTAAGGTGCCTTCCAATCCAAACCATTCTGTGACTATCTAATTCTATGATTCAGGGCCAAATACCACTGCTCTGAAGGATGCAAGGAGGAGTGGTTATCAGGATGTTATCTGTCTTCTGGAATAATTTTATTATTTTCATGTCCTTGGGAAAAAATAACAGGAAAGTGCTTTAAAATGTTCCCAATTACAATTTTTCTGATTTTCTAAGTTCTTCTTTGCACTTGTTATCAGTGCAGAAAGTTACACCACCCTTACCTGGCCATGGGCTCCCACTTGCTAGCCCTGTGTCATTTGTCATTCAGCAAAGTGGCCTTTGCTGAAGAGCACTGTACAGCCCTGCCCTCTCCAGAGCACATCCACAAGCACTCATGCACCACCATGTTATGCAGAAAATGTGACAAGTCTTGCTTGGGTTGTTCCATGCCCAAGGTACACAAATAGGTGCGAGAAAACACATTTAGCTTTGCTTTTGCACGACACAAACATCAGCAGCTCTGTTTAGCCTGGAGTGCCTGCCAGGGTCTCCTCCTCCTCAACACACTGGATGCTTCTCAGTGTACCAGCCCGAGTCATGCCCAGGGATGCACTTTGCAGCAGCGGGAAGATTTCTGAGATCCCTCTGGAACCATTTACAGCTTTGTGCCATGTCCAAAAGCATTTTACTGTAGATATTTAACACCCTGTTGTATCACACAGTTCCTGCTCTGGAGTATGAAAGTATCGTGATTGTGTTAGCCTGGGAACTGGAGGAAGTGATTGAGGGATGCTGCTCCTGAAGCCAGCTTGCTTGAATCCAGCAAGCTAAAGATCTTTTGCACTGCTCTGCTCTGCACACACGTAACCAAAAAGGCTTTTTTCTTCCCAAGCCTGTCATTTGAGTTGCTATACTCAGCCTCTGGAATGGACAATCTGAAAGACAAGGGAATGTGTCCTGTGGAAGAGGCACCAGGAGAAAAAAGCCACATCTACTGGGATTCTCTCATCTGGAAGCACAGAGAAATTTTGTGAATAAGAAGCCTATGAATTTGGGACACCTGAAGACCATCCTAGGCCTGGAAAGATCAGCTTCCAGCCAAGCAGTGCAGGAGCAATCTGGATGACTTCCATTTCTCTGAGAAGGGAGCTGAAAACAGGGACCAGAGCAAAAGCACCCAACAGGAGAACTCTCAGACCTCCTGTGCAGCCCTGTTCCTGGACTGTGTGGCCCCAGGGTCACTGCTTTCCACAGCCTTCATCTCCCTGACCATCAGCCTGTCTCTCCTGGGGCTCCACATCTTCCCTGACAATGCTTACAGAAACCCATCCGGAAGGTACTTAAGAAGAGCAGGGGATTGTTTGTTTTAATTCCATTAATATTTTATTTGACCCTCATCACGAAAGCCCCAGGGGGACTCATTCAGCATTAATTCCCACACACACCAATTCATTAACTGAGACCTCTTCTTTAATAGAAAAATAGCTGACGATGGTTTATAACTGACCTAATGGAGGCAGAGCCTGCTCCCAATCTCCACCCGCTGACTTGTTTTACAGCCTCATATTTCTGTCACGCTTTGGCCTTTGGTTGCTAATTCAGCCAGTTACACTGATGCTATGCTAGATAAGCATCCACAACCAACATTTCTTCCTGAAACAAAGATTGAGTAAGGTGATGCTAATTTAACTCAACTTTGGCTCACGCCATGGTGGCAACCTGCAAATATTAGCTCAGCTCTGAAGGCACAGCAGCAGCAACAGCATGCTGCCAATGTCACTGGTCCCTGCATTCCACAGGGAATGCACACCACCCACGCCTCCCACACCAAAGAAGCCAGAGCGATAATGCAGCACACAGGTCTTGCTTTAGCTTTCCAACAACCCTGCAATGACAATTACCATCTTCTTCCCAGAGAAGTCCGTCAGGGAAGTAACATGCAGCCAGCCACAGACTGAAACTTCCCTTTCTGAAAGGAATACCCACTCCATACTCATTCCAACCACTGAATATGCAGTAACAAACAAAGCCAGAAACAAATAGCAATATTTCAAGAGACGTAATCAACCACTGACTGAGGCAAACGTTTCTGTCACTTAGACAGTGAAGACTTTCCTAAAATATGTAAGAGAATTGAGGCACACATTATTAGGCTCAGTATAGCAACTGTTATGGCCAGATGAGAGGATCAGAAATCCACCTTCTAATTTGAACATCTATGAAATAAAAGCCTGGAATGTGAGTCCTGACAATTAGCAAGTTACACCTAACCCTTCCCATCACTGAAGATCCCTGCAAATGCCTCTGAGGGGTTCTTAGGGCTCTGTGGTTAGGACGTGAGACATGACAGGGTTGCTGTGGAAGGGTTAACCTTTCCCTGGCCCTGTGATGCCCTTTACAGGTTCAACTGAGTTGAGGCACTGCGAATTGCTATTTTCTGTTTGCATTTCATACAACCCAGCCTGGCTTGGCTTATTGCCCAAACCCCTCCATATTCTCCTGTAAGCCCTGGTGAAGTCTCCTGCGAGCAACACACACTCAACAGGCATCCCCCACACGGCATTCAAAATGGAACCTGCTCCTCCTCCTCCCCAGCTCCAGGTAATTCTCCTTGCCAAAGCCTGGACTGTCCTGCACCTGCAGCCAGAAGCTTATGAGGTCCAACTCCTCTTTTGTTGAAGGACACAGACAGGTTCTCTCTTTCCCAGGCTGTCAAGTGGAGCAATTCTCCCAGGTAACTAAAGTGGAAACAAGTCCATCTCAAATGAGAAGCGCTCAGGTTTTACCTCTCTTAGAAAGCAGGCTGAATGTTTGTCCTCAGCTCAGGAGAGCACTTAGGCTGTGGGTCTGAGGAAATAAACTTTCCTAGATGGCGACAGAAGCAGAGGAAATGGGAACCATGCTTCTGGGATGGTGTTTGGGGGCTTGGCCAAAACTGTGAATGACAAAGGAGTCCACGCCCAAAGCACTGCACAAGCTGGGGCTGCACACACCAGTACACCCAGCACATGTCCTGCAGCAGGGCGCCCATTTCCACTGAGACCAGAAAGACAGGGAGATGCTGCCAAAGCCACGGAGGATTTTGACACTTTAGCTGGTGCTCAGAGGCAGAGAAAGCCCCAGAATGGGCAGCCCAAGTCCAGGGCTCCAGTCAGCTTGAGAAGGTCAAAAGCGAGCTAAGGTCCAGCTAGCCCAGCCCTCCCTGGGGCCAGTGCCAGGAGAAGGGAGAGCTGAAGGCTCACAGAATCAGTGTCATTTAAGAAAAAGAGCTAACATTATCCCCTGTTTGGTTTATTTACTATAGACAAAGCCATCTTCCACTAGATGCTAGTCTACGCAAATATGGAGTAAGAAGTTTGTGAAATGCCTGCTTTAGCCTAAGTATAGATGTTCTGAAGTGCAAACCTTTTGTTTTCTTCAGTTGGGAACTGTTTAAAGTACACAGTGACTACTCTTCTGAAATGTAGGAATCATATCCAAAATCCTGTGTGAAATCCAAGGCATTTGGTATGCAAAGGCAGGGACTCAGAAGTCAGATGTGAAAGTTAAACTGAGTCTGGTTCTCTGCAATTCAATAGCTCTGTGTTCCCATCATGTTTTTTCTCTTCCCACTTCTACAAAGGGATGGATTAGCACTGGAGGGAGAAACCAGAGTGGCAAAATGAACACAGCTGCTTTCTAACACATTGCAGATGCTGGAAAGTGTCCTGAAAATAAGCTGGAATGATAAGTGATGGATCCCTCTTGATGGGTAAAGATCACTCAGAAGGGAGTGCCCACCAGAGCAGTATGTATACGTGTGTGTGTGTATATATATATATATATATGTATATATATATGTATATGTATGTATCTCACACACATATATATATATGACTGCCCAGTGAATGATGGTCCCAAACATTTTTAATTCCTGTCTCAATCTCCCTCATTTTGTAAAATGAAGGGAAAATTTCCAGAAAAGTAATCTGTTTTAACAACTGTGTTTGATGTTGAAAATACCAACTTTACCAACCAAATACTGCAATCAGACAGCCTGAAGTACAGCAGTTCCCAATGGCTAATTACCTGATTTCATGCTTGAACCCTATCGTTTTACTACAGGGCACGGTGGAGAAAGGGAGGGAAGGAGGGGGAAGGGCACCGTGTTCAGTGTTGGACAGCAATGAAAAATCAGGTCAGGGTTCAGGTTGCATGTCACAGTCTTTTGATACATACCTGGAGCATGACATTACTGTAAAAGGGAAAATGACTCTGTGAGCAAAGGGGATTAGGATGCCAAAATGGTTGAATACCAAGATGGCAAACATTTGTGGCTAATATTATCTTGAGTGTGAATATTGCCATGACTGGCAAATCTTCTATATTCAGTAAATCTTGCTAAGAATAAATATTTGAAGGTATACAAATGAAAGGTAGTCTTGAAACAAAGGCATTTTTCTGTCTCCTACAAAATAACTACAACACTGGGTGGGTGCAGGGGCTGTGAACTCAGGCTGGAAAGTGGATTAATCAAGGAATAAGACTGGCAGGTCACTCCCACACTCTCACTGCACACAGAGACCCCAAGAACAGAGCACACACCTCCCAGTCCTCTGCAGACCGCTCCACAGAGCCTGGGACAGGCACATACGACCACCAGTAGCCATCGGACACAGCCAGGAAGGGCTGAGACCTGCCCTGCCAGGGAGGTTTGGCAGTACAGTGTCATGTGGCAAACTCAGACAGAAACGCCTGCAACACCAAGTGAAAACTCTGACTACTGCTCAGAGGTCAACATATAAATCCAGTATGAAAATAGTGACAGCTGTCAATTTTTGTTATTTTCTATAAAGACACTGATTTCATATTGGCAGCGTACTGGAATTTCACCGGATTCTTCAATCTCCAAAATATGGCATAGAATGGGTCACTATGAGATGTGTTATAATGAATTTTAACAATAAATGTAAATGTATGCTTTCAGAAACTTCAGTCTGTGCCAGAGGGCAAATTACACACACTTTTAATATACAAGCTGAATGAACTCTCCTGATTTAGATCTATCTATGTATGTAAGAGCAGATTCATGACCCCATCTTAACAGGTCAGGTTTGAGACCACCTGAGAAAACTGAACATGCCCAAGTCCATGGGACCCAATGAGATGCATCCCAGGGTCTTGAGCTGACATAGATGCCAAACCAGTCTCCATGATATTTGATAACTGGATGGATGGCCTGAGCCAAAGAGTTTCAATCAACAGTTCAATGTCAAAGTGGAAACCTTGAACCACTGGTGTTCCCCAAAGATCTGGGACCAATAGTATTTAATATCTTCATCAATGACACAGGTGATGGGATTGAGTGCACTCTCTGCAAGCTTGCAGATGACACAAAGTCAAGTGGTTGGCAGGCTGGAGGGAAGGGATGCCATCCAGAGGGACCTTAACAGGATTGAGGAGTAGAACCATGCGAAACTCATGATATTCAACAAGGTGAAGTGCAGGTCCTGCACACGGGTCAAGGCAATCACCAGGATCAGTACAGGCTGGGGAATGAAGTGGCTGAGAGCAGCCCTGTGGCTAAAATCTTGGGGATACAAAAAAATTGGGCATGAGCTAACAATGTGCACTTGCAGCCCAGAAAGCCAAACATGTGCTGGTCTGCACCAAAGGCAGCGTTGGCAGCAGGGCGAGGGAGCAGATTCTGCCCCCTTGCTCTGCTCTGGCAAGACCCCACCTGGAGTGCTGCATCCAGCTCTGGGGTCCTCAGAGCAGGAAGGACATGGACCTGTTGGAGGGAGTTCGGAAGAGGCCACGAAGATGATCAAAGGGATGAAGCACCTCTCCTACAAAGACAGGCTGAAAGAGCTGTGGTTGTTTAGTCTGGAGAAGAGAAGGCTCCGGAAAGAATTTCTGGTAGCTTTTAAGCCCAGGATACTGAGGGAGCTGGTGGAAGAGCTCACCAAGCCACTCTCCATGATTTATAATCAGCCCTGGTTAACCAGAGAGATCCCAGGTGACCGGAGGTTGCACAATGTGATGGCCATCCACAAGAAGGTTCTGAAGAAGATCAGGGAAACTACAGGCCTGTCAGCTGGACCTCAGTGCCCAAAGAGGTTATAAAGCAGATTATCCCGAGTGTGCTCACACACCACGTTCAGGACAACCAGGAGAGCAGTCCCAGCCTTTGGTTTTAAACTGAAAGAGGGCAGGTTTAAATCGGACATAAGAAGGAAATTCTTTACTATGAGGGTAGTGAGACACAGGAACAGGTTTCCCAGAAAGCTGTGGCTGCCCCAATCCTGCAAGTGCTCAAGGCCAAGTTGGATGGGACCAGGAGTAACCTCCTCTAGAGGAAGGTGTCCCTGCCCATGGCAGGGGGCTTGGAACTGGATGATGTTGAAGGCCCCTTTCAACCCATACGAGCCCATTATTCTACAAAACGACCTAAAATGATTCTAAAATAACACCTCCCATGCAAAAAAGAGACTCATCCTGAGGCAACAGCTTCAATACTTTTCTTATATGTACCTGTTGACAAATTCACTTGTCAGGCTACCTGTGTGCTCCTTCTCTGCAGTAAAATAATAAATAAAAATTAAAATGATCACGCTTCAGGAAAGGGTGCCAAATAAGAATACTAAAAATAAATGCGCAGAATGCTGGCAGTCTTAGGAGATAAAGCCAGTTTACATTTTATTAGGCCTGTAATAATGTTCTGTTTTCTTAATTTTGCACAACCATGAGAAGCAAGAATGTTATTTTGAGTACGAAAGCTCTAATTCTGGAACCTCCATTCAAATTAAAATGTATCTGAGAATAAAAAATTCTGATGAGCACAGTGAAATAAAAAACAGAGCTAAAGCAAGGTAATAAATAATAAAAACATTCACGCCTTTAACAATAGCTTAATTTACAGCATAGAAGAAGATACTAATTTTTGCAAAAGCAAGTGAAAATAAAGTTTGATTCAGTAAATGAAGGTTAGATGTACTAAAGAAGGTTATGTTAATCGTAAAACAATTCCTGAGGGCACAGTAAAATGACTGTTAAGTATGTAACAGATTTACTTAAAAATCCCAGAAGAATCATTCTATGTCCCCAGAGGAGGGCTTCCAGATCTCTCGGAGATACAGGCTGGCAGAGCCCAGTGGTGAACACAAAACACACCAGGCTCTACCTTCTGAGAGTGGGATGGAGGCCTATGGATGCATGATCCAGAGGAAGGACACATCACACTTCCCATATTCACTGTTTTATGGAGCGAAGCATCTTCTATATTTGCAACACCTGAGCACACCTTACCTGTGGAGCTGTTAGGGGCCAAGGCTCTACTGTAATGCCCCACACTCCTCTTTGGATACACAGATATCCCTTTGCTAAGAATGCAAAGTAAGTTACTCAGAGAGATCACAGGATGGCTGCCCAGAGACTCCAAGGAGGATGCTAGCTGGAAGGAACATACAGACTCTGAGCTGACCAGTGCAACTCAAGAGGGATACCCTTTGGATACAAAAGGCAGATCCATGAAAATGCCACCTTGGCATACAGCAGCCATGAGGAAAGTAAACTGCAGGCTAGAATTTCCTGAGGAGAATGTCATTATGCCCCTACACAAACCTATGGCTTTCCCATATCTTGAAATGTGTGTGCAATTCTGCTTCTTCCATAGCAATTAGAAGGGGCAATGAAGAGGCACAACTGAGTGGGTTACACATCTCTGTCCAGAGAAGTGAGGATGTGACTGGGGACTGTAAAACCATATATGAAAAATAGAGGTTGAGTAGGAAATAATTTTTCACTGCCTTTTCCAGTACAAAAACTGATGACCATCAAACAACACTACAAAGAAACACATTCAAAACCAACTAAAAGTAAGAGCAGTTTTTCAAACAGGTGGCTGCAGAATTTCCAATCAAAGGACACCACAGGTGCTAGAAGGTTCTGTGTGTTTGATGGGAGACTGGAGAGTTTCATTCAAGAGAGAATAACTGGCACTTTCTGGATAGCTAGAAACCACATCTGGCTATGGCAGGTCCTCCACTAAAAACAGCTGGAAGCTGTAGGAGTATCAGAGGAAAATGGCACAGGATTGGATTAGATCAGATCAGATCAGATCAGATTAGATTAGATTAGGTTAGAAAATGACAGTATTAGATTCATGGTTGGACTCAATGATCTTGGGGATCTTTTCCAAACGAAATGATTCTATGACTTTGCAGCCACTGACACAAGGGAAACCCTTCAGATTGTCTATTTCTAGGGATTCCTGACTGACAGCAAAGACAACAAGGGAGCCATGTGTGCCAAGGGCAAGCATGTGAACAGCATGAAGATGGACAGACGCATCCAGAATGAAAGGAGTGAACTGGGGCCAGAGAAATGGGCACAGGCACAATCATACAGCAGACCTGAGACACTGGTAAACTTTGAGCCACTCCTGGGCTTGGGATCCCACAGCTTTTCTGTGGTCTACGGGACTGGCCACGTGGGATGATCCTGCCCTCATCCCTGGGGCTAAAGGAACAAAAACCCCAATGGTGCGTCCAGGAAGATTTGCCTTGGAAGAGGCTGCTGAAGGTCCCCACTCAAAATGCCCTGTTCACAGCAAACTGCAAAGCTGGACGAGGTTGTCACAAACACCTCAGAGAACTGAGCATCTCCAGCCTCCCTAGGAACCAGTGCCAGTGCTGAACCAACCTTGGGAGGAAGGAGAGCTTTTGTCTTACACACGTCACCAAGCTCAGAGGTTTATGGCTAAATCAAGGTCTTCCTGGTCATGACACAGTGAAGGATCAGAAGTCACAAGTACTCAGAATTCTCCCTGAACCCAAGAGAATTCAAAGCAGGCAATCTATGCTGATGTGTTACCATCTATAGCTATGTATAACCTGCCTTACCAAGCACAGACAGAGGCCTCTGCCTCTCGAGTAGGCACCCACTCAGGAGTCCAGAGACTGAGCCCAAACCAGGCTCAGACTGCACTGCAAGAGAACAAGCAGAGCAAGTGGAAACACTGCCTGAGATATTTTTAATGCCCTGGGTAATCTCTGTAAAGCAGCATGTGCCAACCTGTGGGATAAAGCTTGGTGCACAGCTATGGCACGAGCACAACCTGTCCCAGCAAAAAGATGTCACGCATGGATCCATTGTCACAAAGCAAGGCCTCACCAGTGAGAGGCAACAGCAGCCAAATGTTGAATGTTGCTGGTAGCTGGAGAAGGCACTGACTGAACAAAGAAACCTGAATAAAGTTTGCAGGTGGGGCAGCTGAGATGGTAAATGATGGCATGGAAACTCTGGCACAGACCAGTTGGTGTTACTGCTGCAACGGGGTCACGCAGACAGGCAAGCGTCTTAAATATCCAACACTTTTACATCAAGAACAGAAGAACGTAGAATGCTTTCAAGGATGAAAATCCAAGGACACACAGAGGATCAGAAAAGACCTTGTAATTAGTGGCTGGAACATGAGTTCTCAGGGAAGACTTCTAAGAAGGCTTTTCCTGAATAAGTGAAATCCACCGGTGCACAGAGAAAGGAATATTCTTCAGGAGCAGGAAAAGAGAGGTGATTTTCACCTGACTATACAAAGGACTGGTGGGGCAATTATGGGAGTAGTGCACTCCATTTTTACCTGTGTACTCCAGAAAGGATGCTGACAAACTGAGAAATGTGATTAACTCCTCCCCCTTACAGCCTTAAGCTGAATAATTACAGCTTACCTGAGAAAATGTTAAAACGAAACTTGAAGATGGCCTATGAGCACTACAAAGGGAGAAGACTTCTGACAGTACTTCAACCTATACAACAAACACCATATATCCAATGGATCTAGCTAAAGCCATACAAATCCAACACAGGAATAGTGCAAAATTTGAAAAGTGGGAGAAATCAATCACTTGAAAAACTTGCATAGGAATCTAGTGTATCACTGAAAATCTTTTAAGGGTTTTCTTTTATTTTATTGTAAAATAAATACTCGTAATATTTTCTGCACAGACCAGCCAGTTGATGAGAACAGGGTTTTCAATACTAAACTCATTAGCAGTCATAGAATTTGGCCAAAAGGTGATGGGGTCTAGATAGCTCTGGGTGAAAATGGACTTTGAAAGCAATAGTCTAGCAATGTATGAGGAAAGCCTGATGGATAACCATGACTGGATAAACCATTCTTCATGGAGGGTGGGCCCTCATTTATGTGTCTAGCAAACTCTGAATAATTCTGAGGTAAATCACTTCATCTGTTGCACCGCCTGAAAGAAAAAAACCAGCAGTATATCCAAAATACTGTGCTATAGATACATTTCATATCCAATACACTCTGTTATATATATCAATATAAAATTTAATAACTATATAACATTTTATTTTATATAAGATATATTACATTATATATCTATCATATATATATTGTGATATACACACACACATAAATATATATATACACACAGTAAATCCAATTCACTGTCCAAACAGATGAAGGTTGCTCAAATGCAACTTTCACTTAAGTGATCTATAGCACAGAGAGACCTTGTGAAAGAAACAAGCTATCACCAAGTGCATTGTACAGCAGGGAAGTACAAGACTAAAATTTTCGAGCTAAACTATCTGTGATGAAGAACGTCACCAGGGCAAGAGACATGGAGTAAGATTGAAAGCAACCAGCTACCCTTCTTCAGCAAAGCCCAGACAGACCATCATTGGCTGAAACTGCCTGGAGAAGATATTGCAGTTAGCCTTTGGTTTGTAGGTGAAAATACAGCCACAACAATCAATCAAACATTGATATTGTTACAGGAGGAGACAACAACAAATCAGTGTTTGCTGCCTCAATGCACACAGAAAAGAGACAGTCAGAAACTTCTGCAGGAGGATGATCAGAGCTGGAAGGAAGGCAATGCTTCTGAAGGGATCGCTTCCTCACAAAGTTGACTTCTGTTAATCTCAAAACATGGCCAAATCCTTATCCTCAAAGATTTGAAGTCCAAACAGCCAACCAGACTAAGGTAGGGAGGTGAAGCTCAAGACCCTTGAACTGGAAACATCCCCTTCTGCCTCATCATTCTCCATACACACCTCACTGAGAACATGGGCTGTGGGGGCACGACTGCCCAACACGTGGCTGGAAGGACAAAATGATTCTCCAGTGCTCATCTCAAGGTGACAAAGAGCAGTGGGACATGCACCTGGCCAGCCTGGCAACACATGGCTTGGGCACTGCTGAGCCTCAGTTGGTCAGGGAAGGCACTGAGAGGGAGCATCTCATGCTCATGTTAAACCATCTGCTGTGACCAGGCTCCAGCAGGGATCACAGGAATTAATGCTGCAGAGAATACTTATCCTAGGTGTGCTCACTTGGTTAAGAACATGACTTTTCCAGAAATGCCTCCACTTTTGAACAGCTGAAATTTGTGTTGCCTTCTCCTTCAGCCTTTAAGAAGTTTGTAAAGTATTGCTATTTTGTACTTCACTAGACCGTCTCCAATAAGTACAGATGGAAGAGATAAAATGATAAACGCGAGAAATGTATTTCATACTTCCAAAGCATCTCCTAATGGAGGAAGAATGAGACCAGAAAATCCAATGGTCAAGAAAATAGTTTATTTGTCCGAAAGAGAATGGGGGAAAGAAATGAACTGGGGAAGATTTCTTTCTTTCTTTCAGGTAAGTATTTAAAGAGGGGCACAGCTGAACATGTGCAAAGACCAATTCCAGAGACTGCATTTGCAAATATATTACACCCCAGATCTGGTAAATAAACGAACCTTCCCTACACGGCTCTGTACTCCCCATGGACTGCTCCTCTCAACTCCACCTCCATCCCCAAGAAAAACACTGATGAGCACAAGAGAGCTCCAGGACAAACTGGGAAGATGTACAGGAGTGACAGGGGCTGAACTTTCGGAAACCTGCCTGATACATTTCACCCACAAATAAAACCAGGATGGAATATTTCAGTTGGAAAGGACCTACAATGATTATCTAGTCCGACTGGACT
Source organism: Picathartes gymnocephalus (assembly GCA_013390045.1). NCBI lineage: Eukaryota > Metazoa > Chordata > Aves > Passeriformes > Picathartidae > Picathartes > Picathartes gymnocephalus. The sequence continues at coordinate 97,840 of WEKY01036531.1, forward strand.
AGATGCTCCTCCTCCTTTTGAAGAACAATACAGATCAGGTTGCTTTTAGTACAGCAATCTCACCATGCTATAGAATCATAGTTCCTTGCATGACCATTACCATTTTGGAATACAAGTACACCCGCAAAAAATGACATCATAATTACTTGTTCAGACAAAGCTAAAGATGAGAAGGCAAGAACATTTCAGAGATATCCAAGGGGTACAAATCCCAGGGGAGGAGGCAAACACATATGAAGAGAGGTAAAGGCAGGTCACTGCAGCAGGTTAAACCTGTTAATCTTGTTCATTAGGATTCACCGCACATTTAATTTTCAAATGTTTGGAGCATTTTTATAATTTCCAGCAAGAACCATGGTACTACAAGTTCACTTCTTGGCCATGCTTGAAAACCTCCATCGTGAATGATAACTGGAAAAATCTGACTTGAAAGATCAGGTCATTCCTAAGAAGTTGGGGAAATACACAAATCATTGGTTGTGCCATCAGCAATAAAAGACACAAAATAGCACAAAATAACACTAACGATTTGGCCGAGAAACGAGGCAAAAAAGAACGAAAATAATCCCAAATGAACAATCTGACCATTCACATTTACAAGCGTCCCATCCATAGGTAATGACCATGGAGCTCTAGCCCCTCGAGAACGTGTGTGCTGCACAGCAGTGATGCACAACACCCTCGGGCTTAGAAGAAAAGAGAGTCCAGCTTTCAACTCAGACAACTGTGGGATTCTCTAGTGGAAAGTCAAGGCTGAACTCTGCAGCTTTAGGCAGCACACACAAGGGTGTGTAACCGTGCTCCAGCACTCAGGTGGACACGAAACGAATGGCATTTGCTACTCCTCCTCTGTTCTCCTGCTACACATCTTAGGATAAGGGCCCTCTACTTTCCCCTCACTTTTTGAAGGCTGGAAAGCATAGCAGCTCCCATGCAATCCACCCAGTACAACCAGAGACAATGACAACAGATTTGGGTGCCGAGCTCGGTAAGGACATGCAGCTCCTCAAGACACAGCTCTGCGAAAAACAGACCCTGCAGACAAAAGCCATACAAATTCTTACAGTAGCCATCCTGGCAAATGAGTAATCGGCTGCGGAACTCAAGGCAGCCGTGGCACTGAGGCAAGCGCAGGGAAAGACACTGCCCAGCAGGAAAGCAACTTCGGGAACGTACAATAGCCACCAAGGCAGAACTCCACGGCAAGCAAAGGCAGCGTGCAAAGTAATGCCACGGTGACCAAATGGCTGCCACTTCAACAGCACAGCGGCCACTCGGCAAAATACAGCCGGCAATTCGCTGGGCAAGAGCAGCCGAGCCGGCCGTAGGCCAGCACAACCCAGCAAGGCAGAACAGCCACCGACTCCTGGCATAGCCAAAAGGGCAGTGTGGGAAACCCAGATGCCACTTCTTCAAAAATCCTGAATAGCAAATGGACAACCAGCCGGACACACCGAGGGATCTCGGCCGGTTCAACGGGAGCGCAGCCGTCACCTTGATACCACCCAGCCGTACGGGGTCTCGCCAGCGCCCCGGTCCCCAAGCGGCACCCCGGCGTGTCCGAGTAGTGGGCAGCGGGAAGGGGTGAACCCTGCCCATGCCCGCAGCAGCCACGGCGGGGGAGGCGACACTCTTCCCGGTGCCCCAAAGGAAGCGTTATTCCCAGATCCTCCTGCCCGCTCCCCGGCCGCACCTGGGGAAGCGGGGACAATACGAGGGGCCCCCCCGAAGGCAGGCAGGCAGGCAGGCAGGCAGGGCGGGAGCTGGTCCCACATCCAGCATTGCGCCGCCTTCCTCCCCGCACGGCGCCGGGCCACAAACTCGCAACTCCCGCCCGCCCGCGGCCCCCCCGGGCCCCGCGCGC